>OZ020282.1:9640182-10113283 GCA_963971205.1 Aethes cnicana
CCAAGTTCATCCGGAGACCAATGCGCTGGGATGAATGAGCTAGGTCGTCCAATATCTGTTGTAATTCCTGCAGCGTTTCAGACATAACATATGCTATATTTCATAGCGATTTCATTTTCAGGAAGACCAGCGTTGAAGAGGAAGAATGAATAAGATAATGCCACTACCACCACCACAACAGCCTATTAACGGCCCACTGCTGGGCACAGGCCTCCTCTCATCATGAGAGGGTTTGGGCCATAGTCCAGTCCCCACGCGGGCCCAGTGGGGATTGGGGACTTCACATACATCCTTCGCAGATGCGTACAGGTTTTCTCAGGATGTTATCCTTCACAGAAAAGCTCAGTGGTACATTCAAACTTAATTTCGCACATAAGTAAACTTAGAGGTGCGAGCCGGATTCGAAATTCCGACCCTCTACATGCGAGGCGGAGGTCGAACCACTAGGCCACCGCAGCTTAAATAAGATACCTAATAAAAATATTAAATTAATTGTTTGACAAATACGACGTACCATTATCCCATATAGCAAATTTTGAACAAAAAGGGCCTTGAGCACTTCGGGCAGGCAAGGTAAGGTATCGAAATTGCACGTATGGCGGCAGCACCGCACTGACACCGTGTAGTGTATTGTTTAATAACTTCGGAACTATATAAGATATTGATGTGCGGTTTTTTGTAATAAGTGCTCAATGAATTGCGCAATATAATAGATATATAAAAATGTACAAGTTTCATACATTTTTTTCATAAAATTACAAAAAAAACGAAAAAACTAAATTTTTTTTTTCAATCATGCAGGTTTTTCTGGTATTTATCATATTTTTTTAGCACTTCATTATTTTTTTTATAATAGAACAATTCATTTCCTTTCGATTGACATCTTAATCGTCAAGATCGGACAATCCGTTCAGGTTTTAGAAATTTTTAAATAAAATTTTTAACAAGTGGCGCCATCTCTGTTCCTAAGGGTCGAATCAGAGGGTGCCTCGGATCAAATCGCTTATTTTGGTCCCTACTATCACTGTGCAAAGCGGCTTGCTTTTTTCCTAAAGTGCGGTATATTGCCAAAAATGGACCGTAATAAGTATGACTATATTGCGATTTAGCGAGAATCAACGATGAAAGAGAGAACCAAGAAAGACTGGCGCCCGCCCGGCGTGTACGTGTGACGATGACCCGGTTTCTATTTTGTTCTACAAGAATCAGAGCAGAATCGGTAGGTCTGTCGTGTGCCATGGGTGTCGTGTGTCGTGCACAGATTAGTGTATGTCGGTCGTGACAAGGTCGGTGACCTTTCGGTGACACTTTCTTTTTGGCGGGCTGGGAACGGGCGGGAGCTAATACAGACTGAAAATCATCTGACCGTGTTAGCTGTCATATTTTAAATGCAAACTTAACTTACGACGAATTCAGGCTGGCAACCTAATAACAATAATTTTGTCCAATAGTTTTTATTATTTTCTCTGATTAAATGTACATATTTTGTTGTAATGTAGTATGTTATATCTTCGAAATATTATGTCAATCATTTTTGCTATATCAGAAAAAGGAAAGATCTATAAAAGTACTTTTAAACCTTTGACCAAACATTGTTGTGTTGGCTAACCATAAATCTTTACAGGCAAATTTGTCGGTATGCAACCATGATGCAACATCCCGACAAACCAAAAATATTCTTTGTCTGTGGCGTTAATGTCGGCGAAAGGATCGGTACTAAAAATCTGCAGTGAATTCAGTTTAATTCTTGAATTTAAATAAGTGCATCGAGTTTTACTCAACAGTAAATACCGAAATTGCTCTTGTGTTAATTGATTAAAATTCTTCACATTATCAAACACCTTCAAGGCAAGTACAACTTACATTTTCGACTATCATGCTGGCAGAGGTACATACAAATCGATATACAGCATATTTAATTTTCAATTTTGCATTTTGTAATGTTGTGTAAGTGGCTAAATGTAGAAATAGTATTTTGCTTAAGCTTATTGTGAAGTCTTGATAAAGTAAACGAGGGAGTTATGTTGACACGTGTTGCAAGGCTGGACTAAGCCATTGTTCGCTTCGCGCTACGACCGTTACTGATTTTATAAATATTTAAATTACTCCAATCATTCGTTTGGTGCAAAACTCGAAGTAATCAATTTCCGAAAGGCAAAATATACCTACGACGTATTCGTCTCAAACAAGTGCACTTGGTACTAAAATTTCATTATTTTTTTGATCTATTTCATGTCATGTGGATGCTTTGAATTTAAGTATCTATACTTATGCACTCCAGTAGAAATTTCCAATGAATATCAAGATAGGGCATTGTCTAATTTTAGTAAGTATGTAAAACTTGTCCACTATAAGAGTTATTCTTTGCTGATTCAGATGTCTGATGTAGAAGAAGTAACATCAACTCCTACTGAGCTGCTAGCTACTGGACGAAGAAATCTTGCAGTCCGAGACTACTTCGGTGCTGTAGAGGCCCTGGCGAGAGCCTGCGAGCTCCTTGCCAAGGAGCACGGGGACTCTGCTGATGAATGTGGAGATGCCTACTTATGGTAAGTTTAATTACTCATTAACTTTTGGGATGCCAATAGGCTGTAGTAGTAGTAGTAGTAGTAGTAACTTTTTTAGAAAGAAAAAACTGCCTGTCACTAGCCTAATCGTAGTAGCTGGAGGAGATTTACATTTTGAGTCTATTCTCATTATTGTGGCGCAATGTGGTGAAAATTCTCAGTTTTATTCAAGTCATTGCAGCCAACAAAGAAATTGTAACTGTAATACAAAAAGTAAGTAACTGAAACTGAAACAGTAAACCAACAAAGAAATTGTAACTGTAATACAAAAAGTAAGTAACTGAAACTGAAACAGTAATTACTGTTTCAGTTTCAGTCCTATTGGAACCCAGTACATTAAATAAATAGTATCGGGCTCCACGCTAAATACTATTCAACTGAAGATAGCTAATTGTGTTACATAGAACTTTTTTGCTTCATAGGTATGGAAAAGCTCTGCTGGGCCTGTCCCGTGAAGAAAGTGGAGTCCTTGGAGGCCGCATACCCGGCAGTGGAGATGCTGATGCTGAAGATGATGATAATGAGGGTAAGAACACTCTGAATTTAACAAATTAGCCAATAACTGTACTGCTTATACTGATGAGCTCTTCTTTTAGTAAGTCTAGTCCAGCAAACTTACTTATTACAACTGTCACCAGCCTCCATCTTCGAAGAATTTAATTCAATTCTTTATTTCATTATCATGCTCATTGATATCTGATGTTATAAGTAATTTAGTAGGTACATGATACCCTGTTAGGGCACGATGTATGTCCTTATAGTAGAGTAACGACTGACAGTTCCAGTAAATGCTGACACAAAATAGTCTATCACTTTATTTTGATTAATCAGACTGAAATACAAGAAACCATATTGAAACGCAAACTTATCAGTTCTTAATTTAGGATTTTCTTTCAGTTATCAAGGTACCTATATCAAGTAAAAAAATCAAGGAATCACATGTTCTATCTTAATTAACAGAGCAAGAAGAAAACGGGGAGAATGGAGAGAAAGAGAATGGAAAGACTGAGGCAGAGCCGGAGAAGCCAGAAGTTGACGAAGGAGTGAAGAAGAGTGAGGCGGAGTCCACAACTCCTGACATCGAGCCGGGCAGCAGTGCTGGAGATAAACCTGTAAGTGTAGAGGCTAGCTTGGCAGGAATATGGCAAGATAAATATGCCTTATACCAGATTTACATTCAGCCGAAGTGAGCAGGGAAGTGGGCAGGACGAGTGTTTACACACATGTCCTGCCCATTTCTCTGACCACTTCCCTGCTCACTTCAGCTGAATGTAAATGAGCCTTTATATATTTACATCACCCTTGACCTTAAAGTGGGATTTTCTGCCTGCTACGCGGAGAGAAAATCTCACTTCTTGGCCAAGGCAAGACGTAAAACTTTTGACAAACCACGGGTGGTAATTCGTAAAGCCCCAGACCGCATATTTATGGCCCTCACCTCTGGTTCGGGCCACAGAAACCTGCGATCTGGGACATTTACGAATTCACCACCCTAGGTCTGTAATGTACTATTACACATCACTTTCAACTACACGCGGGATTATGAAAAGAGTTGCCGAAAACCAGCCTGTGCAAATTCACCCGTAAGGTTGACTTGTTCATCCATTGATCGCATTTTACAGTTTCCATTTTTGTTACTATAAAGACTACATATTCATATTCATATTCATATCATTTATTGCCAAACCATGGTTTTTACAAGATGTTACAATATTTTCTTAAGTACTAACATGGACCCTGTGAGGGTGCAGCAAAATATTAAAACTAAATAGACCTTAAAATCTAGATGTAAGTGCAACCGGTATATAAGTATATATTAGCAAATATAAGCCCTATAGTTATGTTTGTTGTCACTACATGTATATGTATGTATGTACACATCTTTGTCATGGATATGGATATTTATTAGGTAGGTAATATGTATGTTGTTGTGTGTGCGTGTGTATGTTTGTGTTTGCGGTCTGTGTAAGTGTGTATTATTTATTTGTCATAATTATATTATTATTTTATCTTCAAAGTATTCATTAATGTTGTAATATGCCTTTGTTAATAGTAATTTCTTTAGTTTGTTTATGAATTTTTGTTCATTTTGTTCAGTTTTTAAAGTTTCTGGTAGTTTATTATATACTTTTATTGACATTATGTACATATGTGATTAACTGTGATATTAAATTTAAAAGAGATTTTATTTATTATGGCAGGGTCCATCAAATGGTGATGCAGCTGATCAGTCAGTGGCTGATTTGGAAAATGAAGATGAGGTGGATAATCTGCAGCTAGCATGGGAAATGTTAGGTGAGTTGTACATAATTTGGATAAACTGCCTCAGACAGACCTATTATGAAAGTATTGTTGAAGAAAAATCAAAAGTCACTTGATAGTGCAGAATCTCAACAAATACTGGATGAGATAACAATCTCATATCATATTTAAGATTAAAATTTAATTATTTAGTGCAACTTACATGTCAAATATGTAAGTGTTCACCACACCAGTGCTTCCTAAATACTAAATACACCTAAACTTAAGAAGAAGTGCCGCAATAAAAACAACAACAACAATACTCTTTACATCACCCTTGGCCGTAAAGTGGGATTTTCTGCCCGCTACGCGGAGAGAAAATCTCACTTCTTGGCCAAGGCAAGACGTAAAAGTTTTGACAAACCATGGGCGGTAATTCGTAAAGCCCCAGATCGCATATTTATGGCCCTCACCTTCGGTTCGGGCCACAGAAACCTGCGATCTGGGACATTTACGAATTCACCACCCTAGGTCTGTAATGTACTATTATTGAACACCATATACAAAACACAGGAAATACAGAAAGGATACACAGTTAATAAATAGGTAAACAACGGGCGGACTGGGCGAATAATTGAAAAATAAAGGCCTTTTACAAATTCCAATTAATTTACATAGTAGATTTTATCTATGTTTGTACCATTTGTACCATGTAAATTCAGGAAATGAATGAAATTTTAATGAAGCTATCAATTTTAAACTTTTACTTGCTCCATATTGTTGAAGTCATAATTATGTGGTGTAAAGTACCGGAAAAAAAAAACAATGCTACGTAACGCGTAGTTCAAACCGCGCTCACGCCCCAGTAACGCATCGTAACGTTTTACAAAACCAAAACCCCCCCCAGAAATCGATTCTTTTATCTTCTATTTGAATGAAAAAACATCTGTCAGGTTGAGCGGTCCGAGTGTGACGGAGCGGAGTTTGGATATTTATCCAAACTGTGAGTTTTTATGGCACGCGAAGTACTACTTAATACGTGGTATGTGTTGGTAGACCTGGCCCGAAGCATCTTGATCCGGCGGCTGGAGCGCGCGGGCGACGCGGCGGCGCGCGCGCAGCTGGCCGAGGTGCACCTCGCGCTGGGCGAGGTCGCGCTCGAGAGCGAGACCTACGACAAGGCTGTGCTCGACATGCGTAAGTACCGACAACAACTTGTATCCGGAGCATTGTTTCTGTATGAAAAACATTGTGGAGAAACCTGTACGAATCGGTGATTTTTAAAAAGATTGTCTTAATTCCCTGGGTATGGGGACTATAGTCTGTGCAGTCAATGGAAGAGGCCTGTACGAAAATGAGAGATAAATAGGCGGTTGCGGTTGTGATAGTATTTATTAGTGTATTTATATATTTTTAAAACTGGATCAATTTGTTGATTGCAAATAATATTTAAAAATAAAAAAATAAAAATTGTTTATTGGTTACACGTTTTAAAGAACAGTGAGTAAGGTAGAGATCTCCCATTAAGTGTGACAATACTTGTGGCGGGCGATCTCGCTCTTCCATTGACGGAGCAGTATTATTTACATAACCAACAAGTTAAATGTTAAATACTTATATTCTAATTTACAATGAAAATTCTTGTTCATTCTAATTAAAATTAAACTTTGTATTGCAGAAAGCTGCCTAGAAATACAGAAGGAGCTGTACCCAAGCGACGACAGGCGTATCGCCGAGACACACTATCAAATAGGTAACATACTTATTAATTCTAGACTGATAGAAATTTGTTAAAAAAATAAGACAATTATTTATCATTAATCTTGTTTATGTCTCCAGGCTTGGCGAATTCACTGGCGTCTAGCTTCGACGATGCTATCACGCACTTCAAAAACGCCGCCAACATCCTTGAGACTCGCATCAAAACTTTAGAGGACCCCGCTGCGGTGAAGGATGATGCTACTGTCAAGAAATATTCCACAGCGGACCACTCCTACTCGGTGGAGGGCGAGATCAAGGAACTAAAGGAGCTGCTACCCGAAATCCAGGAGAAAATCCAGGACATGATGGATTACAAGACTGAGGTAAGACCGTGTGAGTGTTTAGAAGAGACTAGAAAGATGTTGAGAGATATGATTATCAAGGAAAAGAAGCGCTTTGCTGTCGACTGCCAGTTGGCTGTCTGATGCCAGTATTTTTCAAGTCTTCATATCTCTTAGAGCCACACAGTAAAGCATAAGAATCTGTTATATGTTTAGTAACTCTTTGTCATGTAAAGACTGAATAGAAATCGACCAGGGATTGAAGTAATTAATGAATTAATGAATCTAAGTACTGCCCTAGGTTAAATTAATTTTACATTCCATTATTTAATATTGTAATTTTAATTATAGTGCCAAATCGATGGTTTTTCCTGAAATTGTGATATTGGTTGTATTGAATTTAAGCTGTTTAGTTATCAGTATTATTTCAGTATTAATAAACTTATCAAGTGCCTTTTATCACTTATGAAACCCAATGAAATTAATATTAACAAAAATTGAAACAAGCATTTTACAATATACATGATTTGATTGTCAATTTGTAAATTGTCTAGTATGGTTTTCGTGTGCCTACTTAATATTTGATGTGACTGAGTCCAATTCAAGTTGATTTAAATACTCATTAGATTTTAATTGTTAGTACTGATTAGATATAAGTGAAACATTTAACCCTGTGGCCATTTCTGTATTGTATTGCTGCGGTATTGAAATAAAGTCGATCGAAATTGAGAAAACTGTGTGTTATTTCAGCATATATACCCCAATACATTGATGGCCATGTGTTAAATGTTTCATTTTAGTAATAGGCATGGCCATTGATGTCGAAACGCAACCTTATTTTCAAACTCAGTACCTGGGCGAGCTTTGCTCGGGTGAAAATGGCTAAAAATGAATTTTCCCAGATATGAGACCTAGCTAGATCGATTTGTCACCCCCGAAAACCCCTATATACCAAATTTCATCGAAATCGCAACCAAAACACCAACAAAACAAAGCCTGGATAATACTGTTCATTTTTTTACGCGCAAGCTACGGCACGGAAACTTTTGTGTTTTTTTTCTCTTATGCGGAATGTAAGGCATAAAAAAAATTAAGCCCTTTCTCATTTTTCATCTATATACACCCAATATCTTTAAGGTGCTTACCCACTAGACCGTACCATACCATGACCGTAACCGTAACTTTGGTATACAACGGTGCTCATACGTTACAGTGGGCATGGACACTGTAACGTATGAGCACCGTTGTATACCAAAGTTACGGTTACGGTCATGGTATGGTACGGTCTAGTGGGTAAGCACCTTTAAGCTTACAGGAGGTTGTATCAACGTTCATCGCAAGTAAAATCTCAATGTCGCGCAAATTAGGCAATAATAGACCCTGCGTCAATGGCAATAATGACATTTTAGCAAATTATTTAAATTGTAGGCAATTCTGTCCAATGTTTAGAAATCAATTCATAACATTTTTTTTAATGACGTTTTTATTAAATCTAAAATCAACGCCATGGTTCCTAAGAACATATTTCGCTATCTCTCAGAGCTTCTGACTTCTGCATACTGACCCCTTTGGATTGATTACTCTGTATACACACTTGCACCTTACTTAGCAATAAGGTCTAAAAAAGTTGTACACATATTATTGAACTCGACTGTATGATGTTATCTTCATAATCAATATCTTAAATAAATTCAAAGTCACTTCAAATATGTTTTATCAAACTGGAATACTATACTAGAATATATATATTTAAAAAAAAAACATGAACATTGTAATATGATGACAAGGCAAGTCACTGAAATCCCACCTGATATGACTATCTTATCTTAATATCATGAACGTTGCCTATACACCTGATACACGAAAAGAAGCAGTCTGTATAAAATTCAACATCTATTCCAACCTGTGCTCGCCAATCACGAACCTCACCAAGTACATTCTAGTTCGCCAATACCTACACACTTGCACCTTACTACGTTGTAATGTCCCAAAGTGTACACATATTAATGAAGTCCACTGTACTAGGACTACCATATTCCTTCCTGCTCATCTGTCAAGTCAAATGTCATTTACCTTGCGTTCGGTTCAAAGATTGTTCAAAGACATGCAATAGTTTTAATGTCACTGTGAAGTGTGAGTGTGACGTTTGAGACCTTAGTGTTGCCAATTTAGCGTATATTATGGCATATAATGTGCTAAATTGGCAACACTGCACCTCACGCGACTCAAGCGCATCTAGCGGCGAATTCATTTACGTCCGTCAATGTCAAAGATTGTCATTACATGCAATAGTATCAAATCAATGTCACTGTTACGTTTGATCTCAGTTTTGTCGTTTTGTCAACTTAGCGTAAGTATACTACTACAGCCTATTTACGGCCCACTGCTGGGCACAGGCCTCCTCCCATCACGAGAGGGTTGGGCTATAGTCCCCACGCGGGCCCAGTGCGGTTTGGGGGCTCGTGAGGAAACCTGCACGCATCTGCGAAGTAATTCAAAGATGAGTGCACTCACGCTCATACTCCTCAAGCTCAGTGGTAAATTCAAATTGAATTTCGCACATAAATAATTTTAGAGGTGCGAACCGGATTTGAACCCGCTACCCTCTCTCTGCATGAGAGGCGGTAGGTCAAACCACTAGGCCACCACGGACTCACGTAAGTATAATACCGCACATAATGTGCTAAATTGGCAACACTGCACCTCACGCGAGTCAAGCGCCTCCAGCGGTGAATCTCATTGGCTGGCTTGGCATTCAAAGTGTTAAAATTGTATTTCTAAGTATCGCTTTTGCTCGCAGACCATAAAGCGAGTACGCGAGACGCTGTGCCCTTCAAACGGCGAGAGTTCTACCAACGGCGCGGGCCCCAGCGCCGAGGCAAAGCCCAAAGCCGCCTCGGACATATCCCACCTCATCAAGAGAAAGAGGAAATCCAGCGAAGGCGATGCGGGCGCTTCGGCACCTAAGAGAGTCAACACGTGAATAGGAGGCTTGTAGAGATGATTGGAATGACTGCAGCGATTTTCAGGTATAGCTCTTGCTAACCGCGACTACTTCATGCTTGGGTTTGTTGGACGTGTACATGTACGTTGTGACAGTGCGTCTGTCCGCTGTCAGATACGCACAGTGTCAGTTAGTTAGTGTAAGTCTGCTCATCCTCAGTTGCTTATTTGGTAAACGAAATTCTATCCTCAAAATGCGTATTTTTCTACTGTTTGTGGCTATTTAAGCGTAAATAAAGGAATCCCAAAGCAAAAATCATTCAAAGAAGAATCGGGATGATTTGATACAGTATTAATTTTATTAAGTCCCGAAAATTTACACTTTGAGGTTAGAATTTTGTTTGACTTACTTGACTTAAGATCCTATGTCCTCTCGGTGGGGCAGAGGGTGTCTACAGTAAGTTTCCATCTCGATTTGGCTCCAACTTAGACGGCCGAATTGGTCCAGTTGGTAGTGACCCTGCCTTCTGTTCCGATGGTCGCGGGTTCGAGTCCCGCTCGGGGCAAACTTTGTGTGATGAACACGAATGTTTGTACTTGAGTCATGGATGTTGGTATTTATATATGTATGTATTTCTCTATATAAGTATTTATATCGTTGTCTAGCATCCATAATACAAGCTTTGCTTAGTTTGGGGCTAGGTCAATATGTGTGAAATGTCCCAAGATATTTATTTATTATTATTATTTATTTATAACTCTTTTTTTTTAACCCATGAGAATGAACAGTCTTAACCACAAACCAAGCATCAGGCGCAGTCGTGGTTTGCAAGAACGGTAGATTTGTTACTATTATTTGTAATTAGTGTTTTTTTGAAAATCATCAGTACAATAATAATGTAAATGTAGATATAGCTGTGGATCGTACTTACACATTTTTTCAAATTAATGAGCTCCTAATGTTTTCATAGTATGATTTATGTAAAAATTACGTAAAATTTTGATGTAAAATAAAGTTCTTTTCCCACAGTGCTGAAATAAAACTGAACCAGTGTTGATGTAAACGTGCATAATATATTTAAGTATATACCTAATAAGAATTTCGCTGCATAAAATTTAACAGACTGACTTAATTCGTAATAAGAATAAGGTGGGAACGGCCTGGTAAGATTAGTTTAAAATACTTGATTATGAATCTAAAGTAGACTAAAATATGTAGTGACTTTATGAGTTACTGAATTTTAAAATTGGAGGAAAAATCAAAATATGATTTCTTATTTTTTGACTTGATCTATTTTAAGACTCCTCATACCACTAAATATAAACTAAATTGTCGTACCACTTTTGTTTTTTGTACCACTAAAACTAAACTAAATTTAAGTACCTAAAGCATAGACATAAATAATACTTCGTATGGACCCGGCCTAACGTAGATACATGTCATGTGTCCCCACTTCCTTGGTGTCCAATCCAAAGTTAAACTTGTATCGTGACACTAAAGCTGGGTCACATTTTTCCAACAACGAGACGAGTTTTTAGATACTGAGAAACAGTTTCGAAAAAAAGTTTTTTAAAAAACGCTTACTGTAACGCACGCTCGGTGACAGAACTTTGGATTGGACACCGAGGAAGTGGGGACATATTACGTGTACGTTAGACCGGGTCTATATTATTTACGTCTATGACCTAAAGTTATTTCCATATTTTAAATAAAATTTATACCTGTAGGAAGATCTGACGTTAAGATAGTTGCATCCATAGAAACTTCAAAATTCAATTTAAGCATCATAATTACTTGAATACTGTGTTGAAAGTTGTTGCCACAAATGGAACAAGTGTTTCAGGCTCATTTTCATTATGTTTTTCTGTATAAGAGATGAAATAATATTAAGGTAATAATCTAACTAAATTATCTAACTAAAATGTTTCGTTTCCTAGTGTTAATTGTAGATCACCCTAGTTGTTATATGTTGTAAAAGCAGTGCTAAGATCGATTTTTAATAAAATAGGTGACTGATAACTCGATTGTTTTATTGAATAACCACAGTTCTCGGTTTACGTATTTTATTAATATACACAACAGCAATGAATACATATAATATTAGTTGAGTGTAATAATAGTTTCTGTATGTTGTTAAAGTAAAAGTGGAAAACTCTTTGACAGTGTAGGTACTGTCGGTCTGTTGTATGCTTCCTCCTTTGTTTGTTCGTTCGTTGTTGTTTAGGATAAAGGAATCTGAGGAGGTACTACCTAGTTCTCAGTCTGTGTATTTTTTTCTTTGAAATACAATGAAATACTTAATATTTTAGAATTTAAATTAATTAGTAGATAAATGACTCAACCGCAATGACATTGGGTCACTTTGTATGGAAAATCCTATACAAAGTGACCCGTTTTCGTTGCGATTTGAGTGTATTTTATCAGAGCTCGTGACTATGAGTGCATTCGTTAAAATTAATAACGTGAAAATGTTCTTCATTTTGTGATAAAAATTAGGGTGGTAAACAAATCAGCAGAGACACACATTATTATATTTGGTGGGAATTGGAATATATTATTGAAAGTAGATGGAGTAGTATAGAGGTATTTATTTTTTCACAGAAAAGCTGAGTAGTTACGCGAATAATGTGATGGCGAATCTTTTAGACTTTAACAACAGCTTTCCCGTAATTCTCCCCGGCGAGCATGCCAACAAACGCGTCGTAGACCTTTTCGAATCCCTCGGTAATATGCTCGCTGGTCTTCAGCTGGCCTGACTTAGTCCACTTTATCAACTCGGCGAACGCCTCCCCCCAGCGCGGAGCCCATCTTGACACAATAAATCCTTCAATTTTCAATTCTTTAAACACTATACTCGGCTGGAGTATGGGCGCAGTGGGTTGTTTGCTGGGATCCTCATTATACGAGCTGATGCTCCCACAAACCGAGACTCTCCCGTACGTGTTCATCTGAGATATGATCTGGGAGCTTATCTGTCCGCCGACATTGTCGAAGTAACAGTCGATCCCATTAGGAGCCGCTTGCTTGAGCGCTTTGATCACGTCAACCGTCTTGTAATTGAAACCCTTGTCGAAACCCAACTCCTTCTCAAGCCACTCGGCTTTATCGTCGCTACCAGCGAATCCGATAACTTTGCAGCCTTTTATCTTGGCGATCTGACCGACTATGGAGCCGACAGCACCAGCGGCGCCCGTCACTACCACCGTCTCACCTGGTTTAGGCTGGCACAACTCCAAGAAGCCGAAATATGCCGTCGCGCCTGGCATGCCGATCGCACCGACACCCAAAGAGTTTGGAAGTCCTTTCAAATCCGGAAGTTTGTAAATTTGATCTGCAGCCCCCGTATCGCTCGCGTTCATGATGCTGTAGTCGCACCAACCTCGGTGGGAAACGATCCTGGAGCTTTCAGGGTACCTCGGGTCCTTGGATTCCACCACCAGCGCGACCTGGTAACCGAATTGGTCGTACGGAACCGGGTATCGGTTGTTGTAGGCGCGCTGGTAAGGGTCCACACTGATCCACTCCGTCTTCACCAGGATTTCGCCGTTACTGATGGGAGGCAACTCGGTTTCCACAATTTCGAAGTCATCCCGCTTTGGGATGCCTTCGAAGCGTTTTTTCACAACGTATTTTCTTTGCTTCACCATATCGAACAGCTAGTAAGTCGCCTGTTCAACTGTAGTATCAGATTGTGATTTTAGATATCTAAGTGGTAACGAGATATGTAGTAGTAGATTAGATATACGAGTATAAAGTCATCGTTACCAGTGGCGGACTAAGGGGGGGGGGGCGGCGGGGGCGGTCCGCCCCGGGCCCCCGGTCCTAGGGGGCCCCCAAATCACCAAATAATACAGTACTTAAGGAAAAAAAAAATGAAAAAATAGTTTCGACCAGGCAGCGGCATAACTGTACCACCTCACGCTCGAGGCCCCGAGGCAAATCTTTCATTCCTATAGGGCCCCAGCCCCGTTAATTTACAAAATTGCTGAACTGAATTTTTTGGATTTTCCTTTCTTTTCTCGCGGTCTCTTGGGCCGGGGCCCCCTCAGCTCAGGTAGTGAGTTAGGGAATTTTGCCCGTTCTGCCACTCGCCACTGCCACCCTATTGTTACGCCAATGTTCTGGTTTCGACCTAGTTGACGTGAGGGCCCCCACAGTCCATTCCAATGATACTTAGTTATTGGTAATACATCCCAACATTCCCATATCTAAGGTCCAAGCACTTGATTTTTTCGGAAACAAAGGAAACAAATAGTCATAATATAAGGCTATTAGTAATAAGTCCAACGCTCGCGGTACCGTGTTAAGCGCATAATATGGACTCCGTGAGAATATAATGATAATACGTAAATTAATCCAGTAACAGTGATTTATTGCAGACTTGTTTATGATGTTGGCCTAATGTATAATCCAAGTTTGTGACCTCGAGCGCCGAACGTAACTTTGTCAAAATAAAAATAAAAAACTGCGAAAATTTCGGCTGCTTTTCAGATTTTGGCGATTTTGACCCTAAAGGACTAGTTTTTGATACTGCCTTTTCAGGAAGTTTTTAAAGAACACTAAATTTGCTTTAATATGATACTAGAACCGTCTCTGTTTACCCAATATTTTCTGAGATATAGCTATTCAGAATTGATCATTTTTCAGAACTTCGCAATAATAAGACAGGATCTTCCGAAATTCCTCCGGGAACGGGAGAAACGGGAGTTTGAATGTTGATGATTATGCGCATACGAAATCGCCTTCAAAAGCTAGTAGGATATAAAAATGCTACATGTGACTCCAATTCATGACCCCACACGTTCGTGTTCAACACTAGCACACTCCGACGGAGGTAATTCGAATCACATCCTGCTACAGATGTTCGAGTAACTTCTAAAATATTGCAAAGTTCTGAAAAATTTCGAATTCTGAAAAGCTTTATCTCAGAAACTATTGGGTACACAGAGATGGTTCTAGTCTCATATCATAGAAAATTTAGTCTTCTTTAAAAACGTCCTGAGAAGGTAGTATCAAAAACAAGTCCTTTGGGGTCAAAACCGCCAAAATCTGAAAAGTAGCCGAAATTTTACCTTTTTTTATATTTTTGACAAAGTTGCGTCCAACGCTCGAGGTCACAAACTTGGATTACTTATACATTATACCAACAACATAAACAAGCCTGCAAAAAATCAGAACTACCGGATTTCGCGCTTATTACTCCATACTTTCAAACGACAAGGTTACTGGATCATTCCCCGAGTCTAGAACCTAGAACTATCTCCATACCGGATTTCATCTAAATCGGTCCAGCGGTTGAAATGTGAAGCATTTATAATATTAGAAAATGGACTAGTTTCTGTCCACGACTTCCGCGTAGGATTCGGTTGTACCGCTCGCGTTCCCGCGGAAACTAGATACGTTTTCGGAATAAAAATTAGGCTATGACTACCTATGTCCTTCATCGGGACTAGAATTAAGTATCTCCATCCATACCAAATTGCATCTAAATTGGTGAAGCGATTTGAGCGTGAAGACGCAACAGAGTCAAAGTTACTTTCGCTTCGCATTTATAATATTAAGTATGGATGTATAAATGTAAACGACCACACAGGCCACCTGATGGTAAGCGAACAAATTTCAACTAAATGTGTTAGGTAGTCAGTGCACGGGAGCCTAACATACACCATCAACACATCTACACAGGCAAGGAGGGGGGCCCCATTTCGATTTTCCGCCCCGGGCCCCCGACAGGCTTAGTCCGCCACTGATCGTTACTGTACCTTACGAAACTTATAGAGATAGCACCTGTATTGTGTACTCGAAATATCTACTCGTATATTATTGAAGTTTAGCTATAGTGTAAATGAAAAAGTACCTACTTTAAACTTTATTTATTTTCTAAAATTCATGAATACAGAATTACAGAAACGATTATAAATATAAAATATTATAATTAGGTATTTTAAAGTATATTCTGAGATTGCTATTACATAAAAGTTCGAATATGTTTCGTATGCTCTTTTGTGCAGCGTCTTCTCTCATACTTTAACAACGGCCTTGCCAAAATTGTCTCCTGCGAGCATGCCAATGAATGCATCGTACAGTTTATCGAAGCCCTCCGTGACGTGTTCAGCTGCTTTCAGTTTCCCGCTCTTGATCCACGGGATCAGTTCCAAGAACGCCTCCGGCCACCGCTCCGCCCACCGCGTCACCACGAAACCTTCCACTTTCAGCTGCTTGAACACCAACGAAGGCTGTAGGATCGTCGCTTTAGGCATATTCTTCGGGTCCTCATTGTACGAACTGATACTACCGCACACAGACACCCTCCCAAACGTGTTCATTTGAGAAATAATCTGACTGCTCAACTCTCCACCCACGTTGTCAAAATAGCAATCAACTCCTTTAGGGGCGGCTTCTTTCAGGGCTTGCCACACATTTTCTGTCTTGTAGTTAATCGCTTTGTCGAAACCCAGATCCTTTAAGCGTTTGACTTTGTCATCCGAACCAGCGAAGCCGATCACCCTGCAGCCTTTGATTTTAGCGATTTGTCCCACTAGAGACCCTACGGCGCCGGCTGCGCCGCTCACGACAACCGTCTCGCCAGCTTTCGGCTGGCAGATCTCTAGAAATCCGAAATATGCTGTTGCGCCGGGCATGCCAACTGCTCCTAAGCCCAAAGACGGCGACAGATCCCCTAGATTCGGTAGCTTCATTACTCCTTCGAAAGGGCCATTCTTGCTCTTAGGATCACTGATACTGTAGTCGCACCACCCCTTTTGAGAGACCACTCTGGTGCCGACGGGATAGTCCGTTGCTTTCGATTCTACGACCGTTCCTACTTGAGAGCTGAACTGGTCGTAGGGTACGGGTATTTGCGAGTTGTAAGCTCGAAGATAGGGATCCACGCTGATCCATTCCGCCTTGACGAGGATCTCGCCGTCCTTCAGGGGCGGCAGCTCATGCTCGACCAATTCGTAGTCCTCTTTCTTGGGTACACCTTGGAAGTGCTTCTTGACCACGTATTTCCTCGCTTTTCCCATGCTGTCAACTCCTCACTGAAAATTAAAAAAGATAAGTTGGATTTAGTCAGTTTTTTGCCTAGCGTAAGTCGGCCTACCTTACTTTCACGACCTCTTTCTTACACTGTGGATTTAGCAAGTTATTAGTTATTTTTTTATTGAGATTCCAGAAAGTTTTAATATAATATTACAACTGCTGTGTCACGGATATTATCACTGCACAAAACTTATTTCACAAGTTTCGCAACATATATGTAATTTATAATAAATACGGTGACTTGCATTTTGAAGTCTGGGTCGTTAGTAGTTAAGTAGATTGTGGGTACCTTACTTATATAGTGTTAATAATGTTTAGATTTACGTACGATGTTATGGAAAAAACCTGACAAGTGCGTGTCGTGCCAGGCGCATGTAAGGTTCCGTACTCTTTACCTACCTAGTTGCCCACCAAAATGATTTTCAATGGAACTTTTTTACTTATCCCAGTACATTTTTCAAGTTGGTAGAATTACTCGTAAACAGGTATTATCTCGCTTCATCAGCTGTGATAGCTTTTCTTTAAACTTCGTTATATAGGTACTACTGATACTATTGTGATATTTCAAATACCATGGACTTCTTAATAATTTTCCTGTAATAGGTCAATCAATATCCTCCGTATTTTTTTCAAAATTTTAGGTCCAGTGGTTTCGGAGATAATATTTTTTCAAATTTAGCCCCCAAAAATAGGGTCTATGTTTAAAATTCATTTATTTTCGTTACACATCCGTCTTTGGGTTACAAACTTACATATATTTACCAAATTTCAACTTAATCTGTCCAGTAGTTTCGGAGAAAATCGACTGTGACAGACGGGCGGACAGACACACTAGTGATCCTATAAGAGTTCCGTTTTTACCTCTTGAGGTTCGGAACCCTAAAAAAAGAAGCAAACTATGTACAAGTATAAATAAACATAGGTACACTTGTGAACCGGCGTTTCGACCTCGAGCTTGCTTGACCTATGCTATCGTACATTTGTTTATGCATATCGGACCGAAAACGAATGAATATCACCTTTTTATTTTTATAGGTGTGTGTTTTTCCGACGTGTTACAATAGCAATGAAATGAGAAATGCCAGGTCGTAGGCTTGAACGAAATTTACCTGCGTAACTTATGATGTTTTTTTTTATTCAAATCGTGAAGGTTAGGTCCAGATATTTCAGGGTCGAAATAAATAAAAAAACAGTTGCTTGCATCTAGAGGACACACAGTAGTGTGAACTGAAGACAGGTACCTATTCAATACACTCCAGACAAAACAAAATATCCATATTTAGAATTCGTTAAGTAATCTACTTAAGGCGCCTGTAGCCGTCGATGACCTTGAGCGTTTTGAGCCCGATCCTCTCAATAATAACCGCGCCAAATACGCTAACGTAAATTACAACGATAGCAATGGTTAATTTCGCCCGCTGTCTTAAGTCTACCGTGGCCCAGCGGTCCAAATTCATCATGACGTACATGAGAGCGCAAGAGGGGCGCGGGTTCAAATCACCGCTTATAATAACTTTTTGTATATTTTTTTTATGAATTGAATACTTTTTTAATTAATTTACATGCTGAACATGGTACTAGTGATATTTAGATATTTTTAATGTTTTTTCGTATCAAAGTCGTAGTTTAAGAATATGCAATGCAATGACTACATTCATAATAAAGTACAAACAGCAGGAAAACTGGCCTGTCTGGAAAAAAAAATGTTCATGGTTTTATTAATTATAATAATGATTTTTTTATGTCAAATATTCTTGAATAAAGTCATTGTTAAAATCCGATCATTCTGTACAATCTAAATATATATTCTGTACATCTAAATATATAAAACTCAAAGGTGACTGACTGACTGATATAGTGATCGATCAACGCACAGCCCAAACCACTGGACGGATCTGGCTGAAATTTGGCATGCAGGTAGATGTTATGACGTAGGCATCCGCTAAGAAAGGATTTCCCGAAATTCCCACGGAAACGGGAAAAAACGGGGTTTTTCATTTTAATGTTTAGGCGCATACGAAGTTGTGGGGAAAAGCTAGTCTAAATATATAAAACTCAAAGGTGACTGACTGACTGACATAGTGATCTATCAACGCACAGCCCAAACCACTGGACGGATCTGGCTGAAATTTGGCATGCAGGTAGATGTTATGACGTAGGCATCCGCTAAGAAAGGATTTCCCGAAATTCCCACGGGAACGGGAAAAAACGGGGTTTGTCATTTTAATATTTCTGCGCATACGAAGTTGCGGGGAAAAGCTAGTCTAAATATATAAAACTCAAAGGTGACTGACTGACTGACTGACATAGTGATTTATCAACGCACAGCCCAAACCACTTTGCCTTTGTACATGTGTCTCTTCTCTGTATTGATAATTGTATTTGTGTTTTTTTTTCTGTACAATAAAGTGTTACTTACTTACTTCCCACTGGACGGATCGGGCTGAAATTTGGCATGCAGGTTCCTTAGGGAACGTATGAGGATTTCCCGAAATTCCCACGGGAACGGGAAAAAACGGGATCTTTCATTTTAATATTTCTGCGCATACGAAGTTGCGGGGAATAGTACAATATTGCAGAGGCCGCCAAGTAGCGCATTGCCGGACGATTCTATTAGTACGAGTCCGGCAATCGCAATTGCGGCCGAGGTATATATAATGCTTTTCTCAAACAGCGAGGACATACGTAAGGTCAGTCGGGGCAAGTGCGCTAGGATGGGGTAAGTGCGCCTAACATAAATATATCGAAACCTATAAATATTACTCAACTAGTAGTTGGCTGTTTACAAGGCATAGGGGCGAAATAAATTTAGGCGCACTTACCCCACATCAGTATTTACTACTTCCATGATCGTGGATGATTTGGCCATGGAAGTTGTACTCATTACCTCCATGGATTTGTCAGTTTCTCTACAGAGGTGTCTCAAATAGCAAGCGAATTAAAAAAAAACACACACGAGAATAATGTTTTTGCTGGCCAAGGCCGGCAATGGACAGCCTGGCGTCTTCTTTTTTTGAAAGTAACACGAACATTACCGAGCATGTTTGAGAAAAAGCTAGTTACTATAAAAACATCAATTCAGATTCCTTTTCTAAGTTGGTGTACGCGAATTGGTCCATAGGTGGACGCAATCTGGATTAAGTGGACGCAAACTGGGTAAATCGCCTAATTTGCCTATTTGTGTCGTTTTTTTGAAAACTACCAGATGTTTCGACCAAAACTATAAGTTATATTGAAAAGGACTATATAATCAATACATTACATCCCTTTTATAATCAAAATTTCAATAAGAACATTTTTATTTTCACCTTCAAACTTGCCAACTCCAGTAAGTGGACGCAAACAGGCGAAGCGACCCTACTTTTCAGCGACTTTCTTGAGGTAATAAGCGGTTCGCCCTTGTCGCTTTCGCCCTTTTTATTACCCATTTTAACACTAGGTAACAATAACAATATTATAACCAGAACACTATTACGGAGTAACAAAACAAACTTAACAAATAAGTATCTATAACAACAATAAAATGCAAATCCTCGAGACAAATCACTCCACTCGACTTACTCTCTCGCTAGTTACTCACTCGCTATTCACTCATTTCCGAGTGCCGGCCGGCAGGCCGACCATGCTGTGCGTCCTCTGATCGAGTTCGGGATACCTACCTAGCTGGCAACAGCGCGCGCGACCGCGAGGTAAACAACACGAGTGCCGAAACTCGCAACGTCGCCTTGTTCTCAACCACAACTTTCTGTTTAATGCAATGAAGTTATAGAAAAATAACACTACTTCAAATCCAATATAAAAGTCAAATTTATGAAACGAACTTTTATCCTTCTTTCTTTAGTAATCATGATAGTTTAGATATTTTTTAATCAATAAATAAAAATATTTAAAAATATAAAAAACGCCGCATAATTCAACAAAACGCCTACCATAATAAGCGCAGCAAATGTGTGTTGTGATACTTGTGATTATACACTAAGTAAGACATAGGTTTTTCGTCTAAAAGCTATTTATCATATAAGTTAGAAGGTAAAGCCCTAGATAAAATTCTGAAAAGTACTTGCAAAAAATTTGGCTACGTAGATTTTTTCCTAAGCGGAAATAAATGGTTACATATAGGAGGATTAAGGATTTCTTAAATGACATCCATAGTACAAATCATTACATATAAGACGATATAAAATACCAGAAACACTAATTGACTATATTTGTGTTCCATATTCGTAAACTTTGCAGATGACAACTTGTTACAATTATAGAAAAATGGTTACAAAAACACCTCGAATTTGCATTTTTGCCTCACTACTCGCCTTAATGCCGTCAGAAAGTCACTTCGCACTTAGGTACGATGTTTACCTTCAGTTGCTGATGACAGTGATGACGTATCATTGTCATCAGCAACTGATTGAGATTGTGGTTGTACCGTATTTTTTTGCAGAATGTGGTGAAAAGATTTTCTTCTTGAAATATGGCTCATCATATAAAATCACTAACCTTATAAATATGTAAACACACGTCCGCGAGGGCTGCCGTTTCACAGCTAACTAACTCTCGTCCGGTTCGGTTTCGGATGGAACTGTTAGTTAATTGATGTCCGAAGTTCACGATGAAACCGGCTTTTTATTTTCATAGTGTTGAGTCCATTTTATATAAACTTACTTGTCATTGTGTACCTACATACTTAACTGATGTTCTGTCTGTTCTGACTCCTTTAAACGAAACCATTGTTCCTCGAAAGTTATAAAAATAAACAAAATGTTACTTACCTAAATTCTCATTCATTATGCTCTTAAAAGGTAGGTAGGTACTTTTTTTAACCGACTTCAAAAAATACGAAAGAAAGAAGTTCTCAATTCAGCTATCTGTTTTTTTTGTTGATGTGTGTTATAGGTTAGTTGGGTTGCACCCTAAAATGCTCCAAATTATGTAAAAAGAAAAAAGAAAGGAGAGAAGTTACGACGTAGTCCGATTGATCTTATAGTCCATATATAGAAGAAGTAGAAGAATTCGCGTCTGTATCTTGAACATTAAATGAAACTATCAAGTCGAGGGGACTATATAACGATACTGAACACAAAATAACGATTTTTAGAAAAAATCTCTGTAGGTAGGTATATGTCCGGATTTAACTCGAAAACTACTATGGCAATAAAATTTGGTATGGGGATAGTTTATAACAACTGGTCGACATATAGGCTACTTTTATCCCGGAAAATCACATAGGTAGTTCCCTTGGGAACGCTATTTACCGAATTCCACGCGAACGAAGCCGCGGGCAGAAGCTAGTATAAAATAAGTAAATCAATAGTTTATAAAAACTAACGCGTTGACTTTTCCGTGCCCAAGCTCCGTCATCAGATCACCTTGGTGGTACCATATTATTGCATTGTCATTCAAGCATCATCAAGGTACGATTAGAGATTGGCTAAATTTAGCTTGCTAGATTCCTTACTTAGTGTTTTAGTTAGTTACACGACGATCTAATAAAAGCGTTGTAAAACCCCAATCTAAGTTTTTGTCCTAAATTACCTTGGGTCCTCGTCGTCGTTGGGTCTTATCGTCATGACTCATGACTGTCCATATCAGCGGCATCGTATTAATACAATTATCACGTTAGTAGGTACCTACAGCGGCACTCACACCGCGACGAATTTTGTGAGTGAACGTGCTTACAGCGACATACAGGCATTATACCAACACGATTATATAACAGGTAAAATATTTTGTAAAATACCTACTTAAGTAACTTTAGCTAGTTTTTTTTACACGTGTGCCCTCTATGGAGAATAAGATAGTTAGGTATGCGATTATTGCGAGTCCTTACCAAGCGTTTACAATAAAATATACCTAATATTATTAAAAGCTTTTATTTAACTTGCATTGCATTGTGCACGTACCTAACCTATGTAATTATGTATGTTGTTCGGGTGGAATTTTCAAAAAAGTCAATTTGAAGCAGATATCTTGATCCGACCGATTGTCCAACAGATTGATCTGAAATTTTGTGTACAGTTTTTAGTTTGGATGACAATACATGGTTAGCTGTGACACATCATTCTTAATCAAAAAATGGCGGCACACCCAAGATGGCGAACTAGTTATTTTTAATGTACTCCCACAATATGGGAATCGAATGAAAGAGCTTGTTTAGAGTAATTTGAAAAATAATGTGACGTCACTCACTCTAAATCCAATATGGCGATCAAAGTTTTTTATGCTTTCTACAATATGGGAATCAAATCAAAAGGATTCCTGAAAATAGCTCAAAAAATAAAGTGACGTCATTTTGAAACCAACCTACAACATGGATATCAAATGAAAGGACTTGCTGAGAATACGAGTGCGAGTGAAACTCCGTTGCTCCAATCCGAGTGAGATTTTGGTGTATACTGGGGTTTTTAGTCTTAAGGAAATTACTTAACCGGCAAGCGACCTAGCAACAATGAAGCGGTGAATGGATGAACCCACTGCGAAATCTGTCCAGCGGCAACACTGAGGTACATTACTAGAGACGAAGCTTCCTATAAAACATCTCGAAGAAACGTGTCAAAACTTGAAAATCGAGTCGTAACTCTGAAAACTACGAAAAGTTGTAGTAAAACTGTGTCTATCTCTTTCCTACTCGTATGCTACGAATACGCCGAATTGACGCTAGACAAAGATAGCAATATTCATGGCTGTCAAAGGGATGTCAAACGGGTAGTGATACCAGTGTTGGGAAATTTACCCCAAAGTTTTTTTTTCAATAAGTTAATGTTAAAGGCCGTTCAACATCTTATTTTGCTTTTATATCGTCAAAATTTTATTTAAACAAGATTTTAAACGAGAATCATTCAGAGTACGAGTTGTTTTAAGTATTAGGCCCTATCCATGGTAAATATTGAAACGAAGTTTGTTCATATTTTGACTAATGTTAATTTTAATTTCTTACTACGTGTACCTACACCAAATATCTGTAATAAAATATCTTGTAATTATTATTTATTATCATTATCTAATCCAATATATATATATAATATCAAAACCATTTACCAATGTAAATAACCGTATAGTTTTCCGTGATCTAATAATATCAATATATTATTAGATCACTGAAAATTATACGGTTTGTCTAACAATTTCCCTGAAATGTGGTTAATTTTGAACCATGATTACCTTGCAACATTGGGCTTAAAAAGTGAACAATTGAAAACCCTTCGTAATGAAATTTTGATTTAGTGTTAATAAAAATAATATGACATTAAAATTAAAACTCTACTGTGAAACGTGTTCCCAATGGACTTATTTTGATTATGGAATCGATTGCTGCAACATTTTACGGCGTATTTGCCCATTATTACTGACTAAAATTTGGATTTCGCGCCTTGTCACGCGGCCGGCGTCTGATTGGCTACTGACTTGAGGAACTTCAGAAGTACGCCCCGGGGCGTACTTTCAGTGTCACCGTTTTGTCAAGGTTGGTACCTATCTAGTGTAACATTTAAATCAGTGAGCGGCAAGTTAAAAATAAATTAAAAGCAAAAACTTTTTTAAAAACAACTTATGACGTCGTTACACAATTTATTATGATATAAAAAGTTGTCGCGAGATTTAACAGCCAAATGTCAAATTGTCAATTAAGTACCTAATCAAGTAAATAACTTGATCTGATTGATTTTAATTAAAAAATCAAACTAATTAAATACGAGTAGGTACTTTAATCTCACAAGATTTTTTTATCCTAATAAATTGTGTAATGACGTTATAAGTTGGTAGTAAAAGTTTTAAAGGAAAAGTTTCTTTTATTATTTTTATTAGCACATTGAAATAAAAGCTTGTTGTTAAAAAGTTCTTTTACTTTTCATTTTTTATTGAATGCCAACATTGAATAGCAAGGTAACAATCGTATGGCCAAAATCAGCAAGGTATTTTAGGTATTTAAACTTTATTGAACATGAAGAAACTGTACAAACGGCGCACTTCTAATAGGCGGACTTAATGCGTGTTGGCATTAAGTCCGCCTATTAAGAGACCATAATTGAAATGGAAAAAATAAAGCGATATCCAGCAGGGTTAAAACAATAGCATTAGGATGACGACAACTTTCTTTTCCTTAGTCTATCAGGAAGATTATTGAAAAGTATTGGACACGTATTTTTTCTTTTTCACGTAATCAAACTTATACGGAGATATATTGAGTTGAAATGTCGCGTGACGTCACGGTCAGGTACGATTTATACCTAACGGTGACGTAGTTAGCCCGCACTCTCCAACCTTAATGCAAAACGCATTAAAGTTGGAGAGTGCGGGCTTACTTAATCATTCTTAGTCATTCTTTGTTAATTTAAAAAAAAAAAAAAAAACGTGTCTAATATTTTTTTATTACCTGACTGACGGACTAATTAGCATTTTGATTTCTTTATCCTGTCGTCATCCCTATTATGAAATACCTATCGCTATGCTATGTATGTAGGTACCTAATTTATATATTGTTTTAAAATTCCAGACCATGGTGAAAGCCAGAAAATATGTCGTTAAGAACAGCTTCGTGGGAGCACCCAAGCGTTCTGACTACGAGGTGGTGGAGTACCAGCTCCCAGCTCTGCAGAATGGAGAAATCCTTGTGAAGGCCGAGTGGCTTAGCGTGGACCCTTACCTTCGCGCATACAACTCCTCGCTAATAACCCCTTACGACCAGTTCGGGTTTCAAGTCGGTGAAGTCTTAGAAACCAAGGACCCGAGGTACCCTGTTGGATCTAAAGTGGTAACCCATAAAGGCTGGTGCGATTACAGCGTCGTTAGCACCGATAACGAAGGCAAACATGCTATGGACTCAGTATACAAGCTACCGAACCTCAAAGGATTATCAGAGTCCTTAGCAGTTGGCGCAGTTGGAATGCCAGGAGCGACGGCGTATTTTGGATTCTTGGAGGGTTGCAAACCACAACCCGGAGAGACGGTCGTGGTGACGGGCGCGGCAGGAGCTGTGGGCTCTTTAGTCGGTCAGATCGCCAAGCTCAAAGGCTGCAGAGTCATAGGCTTCGCCGGTTCCGATGACAAAGTGGAATGGCTAGAGAAAGATTTGGGATTCGATAAGGCCTTTAACTATAAGACTGTAGATGTTCCTAAAGTTCTAAAAGAAGTAGCTCCTAACGGTGTTGATTGTTACTTCGATAACGTCGGTGGTGAGATAAGCAGTCAGATAATTTATCAAATGAATTCCGGTGGAAGAGTGACGTGTTGTGGAAGCATCAGTTCTTACAATGAGGATGCCACCCAACTGCCCAAGGTGACTTTACTGCAACCAGCAATCGTCTTCAAAGAGCTGAAAGTAGACGGTTTTTTGATCTGGAGTTGGTGGAATCGCTGGCCTGAAGCCTTCTCCCAACTGGTGGATTGGATCAATTCGGGACAGTTGAAAGCGAGGGAGCACGTCACCGTGGGCTTCGATAACGTATTTGATGCATTCGTGGCGATGTTAGAGGGCAAAAACTTTGGAAAAGCTGTGGTAAAAGTGTAAATGCTATTAAAGAACTTTTAAATAGGTATGCAATTTTATTATTGAAGTTGCCATCTCCTGCAGGATTATCGTCTATTAATTAACGGGATACCTGCATATTGATTAAAAACAGTTTCTGATTTTAACTTTTTCATTATACCAAGAGTAGATAATAGTTATGAATGGGATGGACATATGGGCGGTAAGATCAAGAAAGATGTGGATGGGTTGCGTGAAATATGATACATGTACGAAAGAGGACAATAAAGAAAAAAAAACATATTGTGCCGACCCTAGAAAATCATGATGATCCCGCCTGCTGGAAACCGTTATCTGCCTGTTGCTGAGCTGCTTTGTCATGTCAACCAAACCAAATAAGTAGTAGGTACCTTTCGCCGTCGTACATTTGTCCGTTCTCTGTTTTGAGATTTTGTATTACACAATTGTGATTTTGTGTACAATAAAGTGTTACTTGCTTACTTAGTATCTAAAAGGCTGTTGTGTTTACTGGCAGTTAAAATACTGAAGTGCTGCTACTTCCTTCCGGTACTGCCTTTAAGAACTTCGTAGACCGTATTAGGCGAATCGCATACTTTGTGGACCACATTGGGCGAATCGCATCTTAGTGTATGACGTGAAGGACGTTTGAAACTTTGATTTGGCAGCGTGCATTCAGGACTCATTCGTCGATTTCTTTTCTTTATCATTAACCCTGATCTACTACTACTACTTCAGCCTATTTGCGTCCCACTGCTGGGCACTAGGCTTCCTCTCACCACGAGAGGGTTTGGGCTATACTCCCTACGCGGGCCCAGTGCGGATCTTTGGATTACTTCGAAGATGCGTGCAGGTTTCCTCGCGATGTTTTCCTTTACCGAAAAGCTCAGTGGTAAATTCAAATTGAATTTCGCACAATAAATAAACTTAGAGGTGCGAGCTGGAATCGCACCCCCGACCCTCTGCATGAGAGGCGGTTGGTCGAACCACTATGCCACCATGCCCTAATCACTTAGATAACCCTGATCACTTAGATATTATCCTTAGGACTTAATGTAGTAGTTTGAGTATTTATCTGTGCATAGTTGCAGATGTATTGGTATCAGGCGTTGCGGCGCCTTTTGCCGACGCCTCACAACCTTTATTAGTTAAAGTTTCAAGTTGAGGCTTTGCAATAGCAGAACTATTGCGTTTTCAAAAAACAGAGTACAGAACGCGGACTAAGATTGGTAGTTTCTTATACAAGAGAGTTCTATTTCACCTTTAGAATGAAATTGGGAGATTGCATCCCAAGCCACTGTGGTTGAAGTATAGGTACTCACGACTGCATACATATTGAAACCTCTAAAGGAAGGGATAGGTAGGTCCTTATTTCTCTACTTACGAAAGTAAAGAAACAACACCATTAACCCTTTTGAAGTCTATGTAATCGATCCCTTGTATATATGCATATCCATCTGAGATATCTGTAGATGATTCTCAATGGCCGTCGCCCAAGATGGACGTTGACGTTTGTTGAGTCTCTCCAATTTCATTTTATTAACCATTTACACTGTACATTTACCTTTATTACCGAACAACTTGCAGGCCTGTGGCCCTTACTTTGATATTGGCGAAGTGTCCAAGACAGAAGCCATTAATTTATATAGAATAGAATAGAATATCTGTAGATAGCCGCTTGTCACTTGAAGGCTAAAAAAACATTTTTTAAAGACTTTTATTTAACTTATCTTTACTTTACCATTGTATTTGTCTTGGAATTTTGCAATTCGCCTATTTCCATTGAATCTATCGGACATATTTGACAAATGCTTGTGTGGTTTTCGTGACAATAATTATGTAGGTACATGAAACGTTTTACTTTATTGATTAAGATTTAATTAACTTATTAGCTGTTAAACTTTAACTACCGCCTTTCCCATGTTTTCTCCTAGTAAGACGCCAATAAATGCTTCGATGACATTTTCGAAACCCTCCGTCACGTGCTCGTTGGCTTTTAGCTGGCCAGTTCTGATCCACTCCGTGATCTCGGCGAACGCTTCTGGCCACCGCTCCAGCCACTGCGTTGAACTCAGCCCCTCCACCATCTTCGTCGATATGACGGGCTGTATATCAGGCACTGGAATACGGCTGCCTACATCTTCATTATAATAAACAATACTTCCGCAAACAGCTACTCTTCCACAAGGATTCATTGCAGACACTATGTTGCTAAACAAAGCTCCTCCAACGTTATCAAAGAAACAGTCCACTCCGTTGCTGCCTCAGAAAGAGCCGTGACAGCATCAATTTCCTTATTAATATAAGCCTTGTCAAATCCTAGCTCGTTTTCAAGCCACTCTACTTTCTCACCCGATCCTGCGAAACCTATGACCCTGCAGCCTCTAATCTTGGCGATCTGACCCACTAAAGATCCGACAGCTCCTGCGGCGCCAGTCACTACAACTGTTTCTCCAGATTTAGGCTGGCAAATATCCAAAAGCCCAAAGTAAGCAGTTGCTCCTGGCATACCAACAGCCCCAATGCCCAGAGACTCAGGTAAACCTTGCAGATCTGTTAATTTATATAACGGTGCATAGTTTGGATGTGTAACTTCGTCAAAGTAATGAACGTAATAATCGGTCCATCCTCTGTGAGACACCACTCTGCTTCCAACGGGATATTCGGGATTTTGGGACTCTTCGACTACTCCAACTTGATAGCTGAACTGGTCATAAGGAATGGACATTTCTGATTGGTGGAGTCTGAGATAAGGGTCCACGCTGATCCACTCAGTTCTGATCTGACGAGGATAGCTCCGTCTTGCACGGGCGGCAGGTTGACTGTCACCAGCGCGAAATAACTGCCTTTTGGTAAGCCGTCGAACCTTTTAACGACCATATACTTTCTAGCCTGGAGCATGTTGAATCTGGAAGAAAATCGTAAGTTTGATCATTAAACTAGTATTAAGCAGTTCTTTATCATATCTGTAGAAAATCGTCTTTATGTAATGCTGTGTAGGTATATATATCTACCAAAAGCCAGGGATTAGACTGCCACTTCTTTTTACGAACTTTCGCCAGGTGCCACATCTGTCATTAAGGGAACATTGCAACGCACATGTGCGTTCAAGGCACTGCGGGAAAGTCAGCAAAACGCATATATGCGTTGGCAGTGAATGCGTTAATATAAGTAGATATTATTTTTGTAAAATTAGCCAACAAGTTTAGTGATAATTTATTGGAATGTCATTGCGCTATTAACTCATATTGGTGATTCATTCTGTTAGAGATAATTGTGGTTGCCGATAAGCCAAAAATACTTAATTGCTGTCTTGTTAAAATTTAAAAGCTTTTACAATATGGGTATCAAATGAAAGAGCTTGCTGAGAGTTACTCGAAAAATAAAGTGACGTCACTCTAAATCCAATATGGCGGACTAAGTTTTTTATGCTTTCCACAATATGGGTATCTAATACGAAAGGGCTTGCTAAGAAAAGCTCGAAAAATAAAGTGACGTCACTTAAAATCCAAAGGTGTTCGAAATCAACTGGCGAACAACCTTTCAAGAATGATGCGTTGAATGAGATGAACCAACCGAGAAACCTGTCCAGCGATAACTAAAAAAAAAAAAAAAAAAACAATGCATAAAAAGAATAAAATAAACTCGTTTTATATCATTTAAATTGTTAAAGACGTTAGTAAGTTGATGGTTAAAGTTTTAGATGGTTAAAGTCAAGTTTATTTTATTCTTTTTAGCGCACTGAAATAAAAGCTTGTTTAAAAAAAATTTTTTTTTTTACTTTTACTTTATTAACTTTACTTAAGTAAATGTTGGTGTGTAATTTTAATTAAGTACATTAATTTTACTTTGATCAGAGCACATTGATACTTAAATGATGTCACTGAAACAACTGTTATCTCGAAAAAAGTCACAAAAATCTAGGACCACAAATAACGGTTGAACCCTAATAATCGTGCCCTAGAAGTAACTAACGGAACGCTGAATAGGTACCTACTTGTTACTAGTCGAGCTCGGTTCCGTTTGAAGTTGTTAGAACAGGCTTTACGGGAAGTATATATAGCAAATATATAGTAAAAAAAAATCACGTTACCTGAATGAATACCTATATTACATGGAACGGCGACTTCAGCAGTTCGTCGTGCACTGATATCCCTAATTATTTTTAAAATTTTCGCTTATCCAATGATAACGATGCGACTTGTTATGTTGACGACTGACACTCAACGGAACTCCTCTAATCCATACTAGGTACGCAGAATTTAACGTAGGTATGATAAGAAATAAGAATGACTTTATTCATTCAGTATTTTTTAACGAATTAATAACCTAGGTATAATGTGACTGAAAACAAGATGACGTTTCTAAATAAGTACCTATCACTGGGGCTATATTCAAGTTTTAAATAGGGATCTCCTATAGGATCGGATCGCTCACGCGTCAAGTTGAACTTTAAATATAGCTGCTTAAAGTTCACGCGACGCGTGAGCGATGCTATAGGGAACAGGGAGATACCTATTTTAAGACTTCGAATAGTCCCTAGATCCATATTTTCGATTAAGACGACGCATCGGAAATAATGGTGATTATTGATCTATTATAAGTAAGGATTCACAATCAGCCGGAGAATGGCCCCGTCTAATCGGGTGTCCGAACAGCTCGGGCACCCGTTTGGCCTTCGTTAGGCGTTATTAGCATACTGGAACGAATTTTCTAATGTCAGTTTGCTCCATATGTTTTGACATATTCTGTTAGGCATTGTTCGTTCATATGTTATTACTTATTATAGGTCAATGCTTAAAACTATCAATTGAACCAAAAATACTTCAAAAAGACGATTTTGTAAAGTCTCTTTGAAGTATTTCGAAATGTCTGCAAAGATGTCAACCTCTGTCAACCATATGTACCAAATCAATCAGTGTCAGCTATCTCGTAACATTTTAATAAATTAAACTTAACCGATTGCACAATTTTCCACTTAAGATGGCTAGTGGTGATCGACCGAAGCAAGCGAAGTACATGACGTATTCAAAATGCAAGCTACCCTTTCTCGGTGGTCTGATAGACTACATGGATACCAGTTTCGAGTTCTTCTGGCGGCGAGCATTCGTCAAATCCGAGAAGTTGATCGCGAAGAATTCGCGGTCCAAGCTCTCAGCTACGTTTCTGGCTGCCCTGTGCCTTGTCGTTGGCTTTGTGGCGAACGTGAAGGTGGAAGTTGTGACCTTTGATGAGAAGCCTCTTAAAAACGATCTGCATTTCATGCTGATGAGTAAAGTAGAAGACCTTTATATTGATGATATCGATGTGTCGCGTAAGTATTTGTAACGGCCTGTGTTACAATACAATACAAATAGAACTGCTAGATATTAACACAAGTAGGTACTTAGATACATACAAAGAATAGTGGAGATACAGGCGATCTCTTTCAGACGACCTCTGGATAGCAGAAAGTATGGTAAAAAGAGATTCCGACGACTTGAGAACGTCCTCCTTTTTTTTGAAGTTTTTTTATACCGGCCATGAGCGAGTCAGACTCGCTTATGAAGGGTTTCGTAGCAGCAATTACTTATAGAGTGACTTATTCGTTTCAGTTTTTAGTTGTATAACGAGTTGGAGCGACGACCTCGTGCGTGAAAGGTCGCGAGAAACCGGTGGAAGCGAGTAGCACAGGACCGGTCTGAGTGGCGAGCCTTGGGGGAGGCCTATGTCCAGCAGTGGACATCTTTCAGCTGAGATGATGATGATTATTTACTTTTATTACAGCCGGGTTTTTATTTTCAAAACATTTTTCAACTGTCTGTTATTGAAGTTAGAATAATATGGACCGCCTAATTTCATATTTTTCAGGCATATTGTGGTGCATTGAAGCATCTGATTGTGTTGTCTTGCTCATCAGCTGCCTGCTTGTATGGAATTCTTTTAACGCGGTGAGTGCTAACTTAAAAAAATGACAACTTCCATATGAAATTAATATGAAATTATTGGAATTTTCTTTTAATACGGATCGGTACGCCCACCGTACATAATAATAAAAAATAAATATCTTGGGACATTTCACACACATTGACCTAGCCCCAAACTAAGCAAAGCTTGTACTATGGGTGCTAGACAACGATATAAATACTTATATAGAGAAATACATACATATAAAAATACTAAACATCCATGACTCGAGTACAAACATTCGTGTTCATCACACAAAGTTTGCCCCGAGCGGGACTCGAACCCGCGACCATCGGAACAGAAGGCAGGGTTACTACCAACTGGACCAATCCGGCCGTCAATAGAGTATTTATATTTTTAAAGCCGCGATAACATATTTTTAGTGCCTAGTTGCACACAAGCACTTGAACCACATAATATGTAATACCACGGAATCACCCGCCTGAATCTAGCCCGCGCGGAACTCACAAATGGGTAACATTACGTCATCCTTGGCCATAATTTGGTATTTTCTGCCTGCTGAAAATCTCACTTCCTGGCCAAGGCAAGACGTAAAACTTTAGACAAACCACGGGCGGTAATTCGTAAAGCCCCAAATCGCATATTTATAGTCCTCACCTTCGGTTCGGGCCACAAACACCTCCGATCTGGGACATTAACGAATTTACCACCCCCCCTCCTCCCATCGAGGAGCTCAGCAGCACCATGTCGTCAGCATAGCTTAAGTTGTTTACACACACCCCTTCTATGTGTGACATCCGACATGAGAACTGCCGAGCTCCTCGATGAGGCCGTTTACGTCCTTTACGTAAACGTTGAACAGTTTGGACGAGCTGAGCCCGCCCTACCTGCTACTTAACCACACATTTGTAATGCAAAAGAAAGCTTTGTTTTTACCTATGTTTTTCAAACTAATTAAATACGAGTACCTCAGTAACAGTTTTAAAGGAAAAGTTCATTTTATTCTTTTTAGCGCATTGAAATAAAAGCTTGTTTTTAAAAAGTTTTTTTTACTTTTAATTTATTTTTAACTGCTTAGTTATCGCTAGACAGATTTCGCAGGCATCATTATTGCTAGGTAGTTCTCCGGTTAATTTCGAACAGTCTAGCTCTTCGATAAGGAGACCTTATAATGATTTTAGACTAAAAACCCCAGTACACCAAAATTTCACACGGATTGGAGCATTCGTATTCTTAGCAAATCCTTTCATTTGATACCCATGTTGTAGGAAAGCATAAAAAACTTGGTCCGCCATCTTTAGAAATCCGCCATATTGGATTTAAAGTGATGTCACTTTATTTTTGGAGTTACTCTCAGCAAACCTTCATTTGATACCCATATTGTAGGAGAGCATCAAAAATAACTACACCGCCATCTTGGGTGTTTCGTCGTTTGGATTTAGAATGATGTCACACTGCTAACCATGTATTGTCTTTCAAACTAAACGTGTATACAAAATTTCAGCTTAATCGGTTGAAGATATCTGCTTAAAAATTGAGATACATGTCATATAGATATAAAGTTTTTAATAATAAAAAAGTCAGACTCGGTTTTTTTTTTAGAAAAATGGCCCACCTTCGAGTAGCTCTATCTCTGAAATCAAAGGACCTGGAGTCCCACGGTTTAGTTTAAAGTTATTTTAGATTTTTAATCGTTATCGTTATCGTTGAATAGGTCTTAAAAATATATCGTGGGTTTGTTAAAACCATTTTTTGATGAAGTGATTCGTTTGTGAAATATTAAGCTTTAAAGTGCTATTTTTTGTTAGAGTCACGTGTCCCCCCCCCCCCTGCCAGCTAAATGGTGGTATTTGGATGGCTGAAAAAAATCACGGTTGTGGCATATATAATGTAGTTGAAAGGAAAACTATCACAGCTAAGTAGGCTGTACAAACTTACGAGTCATAGTCGACCAACTTATGAAATGATTAAAAAACCAATGATTTTTCACGATCGGCAGGGGCGTCGGGCGGGCACGTCATACCACAGGCTAGCTAGATGCTAATAAGTCTTAGAAAGGTACTGTGGGCATCCTCAACTTCGGAACCCTATACTTTGCGCGTAGCCCGACACGCACTTGGCCGTTTTTTTTTACATTACTTAATACTAACTACATGCGTTTACCACTTTTTATAAAATCTGAGGCAGCCCTCTGCCTCAGATCGGTCGCACTCGCACGGCTAAGCGAAGTCTTCAAGATCTCTATTCTAAGTTCAGAATTGACTACATGAGTGACGGCCACTATAGCGAAAGGTAAGTTATACTTGGCTTGGCGGCTAGCTAACAGCGAACTTTAATAAGAATGATAACTCCGATAATTGTTCTCTATTTCAGAAGTCGCCCCTAAGCGAATATCTGGTCTTACCCTGGCTGGGCATGACGCTGCGCGGGTTGTTCCTGCGTCAGGTGCCGACGGTCGGCGCGCTCATCTATACCATCTTCGTGGTAGATGGCAGCGTGAACCCGCTGTTCGTCACCGCTTTCACCTTTCTCTTCCGTAAGTGTACCATTCAGTAGGCACCTTCTTCTTCCTTTCCTGCGGCGGGTGCATTTCCGCGCTCATCTATACCATCTCCGTGGTCGACGGTAGCGTGAACCCGCTGTACGTCACCGCTTTCACCTTTCTCTTCCGTAAGTATATAATCAGTAGCAAGTAGGTACTTCTTCTTGCTGGACGTTATATGTTCCCGTGTCAGGTGCGGTATCGCGCTCATCTACACCATCCTCGTGGTCAACGGTAGCGTGAACCCGCTGTTCGTCACCGCTTTGACCTTTCTGTTCCGTAAGTGTATACCATCATGTTTTTTGGGGCAGCGAATAGTAATGAAGACATATTATGAAGCTGATGTCCTTTTCCGGGACTCCAACTATCTCCATACCAAATTTCATCCAAATCAGTCCAGCGGTTGAAGCATGAAGAGGTAACAGACAGACAGACAGACAGACAGAGTTACTTTCGCATTTATAATGTTATATGGATATGGATAATATAGTAATATAATATATAATATGGAATATGGATATGGATTTATCTGTATACATATATTTATGTTTATACAAATTATATCCGCACACACACTCATGTACATTCACACACATAAACACACATACACAAGCAAATACCTACATACAATTTTAACGGTTTTCATTTTTATCTAAAAACTGTCAATACAGTAATCACTAGAAAATGGTATAATTTAATTTAAGTTTTATAATAAGTCATTACACTTAGCCTTACTTTCCTTAATTTGTGTAAAAAGCGTCTAACTTATTAGACCTGCTGTACTACTGGGTCCTGTAACACAGGGCTTCCTAGCATAGGACCCAGCGTTAAATTGGAACTGCATGTTTTATATTTGAAATAAACGTTTTTCATTTTTCATTTTCATCTTCTAACTTTTCCATTAACTGCCTATACATTTAATATTGTAGGGCACCCAAGTACCCTCACTAATCTCACTTTGTACACGTTTTGTTTTCCCGCAGTGCTCGAATCCCGGATATGCCTGGAGATGGGACGCGTGGTGCGCGCGCGCTGGGAGCGGCGCAACCAAGGCGCGGGAATCGCCGAGCCCACGCCCTATGAGGTCGAGACTCTATGGAGCAATGACGACGTGCGGAGCGTCGAAGTGCGCAACTACATCTACTGAGAAAATCGTAGTACTTAATGTAAAAATTCGAAAAATTACCTGTTTACCCAGCGCCCATGTCTAATCATAATACACTATTTGCACACTAATGCTTTTTTTAGAACTTCATCATCATCATTTCAGCCAAATGACTTCCACTGTTGGTCATGGTCTCTCCCAAGGCTCGCCAAGTCGCCACTCAGACCGGTCCTGTGCTTCTTGCTTCCACTGGTTTCCCGCCACCTTCACGAGGTCGTCGCTCCGTCTCTTAACCATTCTTGATCTTTGTGTCTCTCTGTGGTAAGCAAGAGTTCCGATTGTTAGGTTCCCAGGTCCCCTGGGGCCGGGGCGTGTGCGTGGCCGCACACCATGTCAGGACCAGGACGGACTACTGCTAGGTTCCATTTCTATACCTGGCTATTGGCGATGCAAAGATTCTCCCCAGCGGCTCTAGTGTCAAATATTGAATCTGTCTAAGAACGACAAGTATGAAAGTACGAAAGCAATGTTCTCACATTGCTTTCGTACTTTCATACTTGTCTAAGCCATATTGGACGGACAGGAGAACGAATTTACAATTTACGACTTTTGGCGGGAAATGGTTTTAAAAAAAGGATTCCTTGGGTCAACGTGCGCTACAAGGCAAAGTCAGATTCCAATCCACACGCGGGCCCAGTGCGGATTGGAGACTTCACATACATCTTTCGCAGATGTAGGTACAGGTTTCCTCAGGATGTTTTCCTTCTCAGAAAAGCTTAGTGGTAAATTCAAATTTAATTTCGCACATAAGTAAACTTAGAGGTGCGAGCCGGATTCGAAATTTCGACCCTCTGCATGCGAGGCGGAGGTCGAACCACTTGGCCAACGCAGCTTAACCAAGATACCTAATAAAAGTAATAAAAATACAACATTTATTATTTGACAAATACAACGTACCATTATCCCATATAGCTAATTTTGAACAAAAAGGGCCTTGAGCACTTCTGGCAGGCAAGGTAAGGTATCGAAATTGCACGTATAGCGGCAGCACCGCACTGGTGCCGTGTAGTGTATTGTTTAATAACTTCGGAACTATATAAGACATTTATGTGCGGTTTTTTAGGGTTCCGAAGTCCACAAGGAACCCTTATAGTTTCGCCATGTCCGTCCGTCCGTCTGTCCGCACTATTGCTCGGAGATGCTTAGTTCTAGAAAGCTGTCATTTGGCATGAATATACATATTAGTTACGCTGACAAAGTGGTACAATAAAATTTTGAAATATTTTTTTTTATAGGGTACCTCCCCTACTCGTAAAGTGGGGATGTAGTTTGTTTTTCTTGCGTACCCCATGGTGTGGTATCTCGTTGAATAGGTCTTAAAAAATATTGTAGGTTTGTTAAAAGTATTTTTCCATTAAGTGATGCGTTTATGAAATATTAAGCTGTCCCCCCCTGACAGCTAAATGGTGGTATTTGGATAGCTGAAAAAAAACACGGTTGTGGCATATATAATTTAGTTAAAAGGAAAACTATCACAGCTAAGTAGGCTGTACTAATTTACGAGTCATAGTCGACCAACTTATGAAATGATTAAAAAACCAATGATATTTCTCGAGCGGCAGGGGCGTCGGGCGGGCACGTCATACCACAGGCTAGCTAGATGCTAATAAGTCTTAGAAAGGTACTGGGGGCATCGTCACTTGGCCGGTTTTGTAGTAAGTGCTCAATGAATTGCGCAATAGAATAAATATATAAAAATGTACAACTCATACATTTTTTTATAAAATTAAAAAAAAAGAAAAAAACGATTTCTTCTCAATAATGAAGGATATTCTGGTATGTATTTATTATATTTTTTTACCCATTCATTATTTTTATCATTCAATAATTCATTTCCTTTCGTTTGACATCTTAATCGTGAAAATCGGACCACCCATTCAGGTTTTAGAAATTTATTAATAGAGTTTTGAACAAGTGACGCCATCTCTGTTCCTAAGAGACGAATTGCTTCTGATCAAATCGCTTATTTTGGTCCCTGCTGTCACTGTGCAAAGCGGCTTACTTTTTCCCTAAAGTGTGGTATTTTGACTATAATAAGTATGACTAAGGCAGATACTATGTTTATGTATGAAAGGTCTGCACTCAAGAGGATATGCAGGGGTGTTAGAGAAATATACAAGATTAATAGCGTGTTTAAAGTACAAGATACACAAAATAATTGATTGCTGATTATTTTATTAGTCATCATATTATTGAACAAAATGACACTCTTACTACAGCCTTTCCATAGTTTTTTCCATTCAGCATGTCAATAAATGCATCAACGACGTTATCAAAACCTACTGTTATGTGTTCCTTCGCCTTCAGCTTCCCTGACTTGATCCAGTTTACGAGAACTGTAAAAGCCTTGTGCCATTTGTCCTTCTACGTAAGCGCAAAACCTTCAATTTTAATTAGGTTAGCAACCAATGCTTTTTGAAAAACAGTTGTCTTGGACGGATTTTTAGGATCGTCGTTATAAGAGCTGATACTGCTGAGAACAGATACTCGGCCACGCAGGTTCATTTGGAGGATAATCTGGCTACTTATCTCTCCGCCCACGTTGTCGAAGTAGCAGTCAACTCCTTCAGGAGCCGCTTCTCTAAGTGCAGCTGCAATGTCCACTTTCTTGTAGTTGATAGCTTTGTCGAAGCCTAGCGCTTCTTCCAGCCACTTGGCTTTATCATCTGAGCCAGTGAAGCCGATGACTTTGCATCCTTTAATCTTGCCAATCTGACCGACTAAAGAGCCAACAGCTCCCGCAGCGCCCGTCACCACGACCGTCTCACCAGCTTTCGGCTAGCAGATTTCAAGAAATGGGAAGTAACCACTGGCACCAGGCAGCCCAACAGCGCCTATGGGTAAAGACTCTGGGAGCCCCTTTAAATCAGGAAGTTCGTAAACTCTTTCCATTATTGTTGCATCATTTGCATTTACGATGCTGTAGTCTTTCCATCCGCTATGGGACACGACCTTTGTTCCATCAGGGAAGCGGGGATCCTTAGATTGTATTACGAGCCCGACTTGGTAACCAAATTGATCGTAAGGTACAGGCGTTATGTCGTTTAAAGATCTTAGATATGGATCGACACTGATCCATTCCGTCTTGAGGAGGATCTCTCCATCCTTAATTGGTGGGAGCTCTGTTTCTACAACTTCGAAATCATCTTTAGTCGGTAGTCATTCATAACTTCAATCTTATAATTTCTAATGTCCATGGGCCGCTGTGACCTCTTAACATCAGGTGGCCTGCAAGCAAGCACGCTTGCCTACTTATGACATGAAAAATCATGAGTACCAAAATTTCCAAAAGTATCAAAACATGTTCAGCGAACTTTTTGGGGTTATCCTATAAAGCGACAGTGGCGCCTCCATTATTTTTTACTCTTTTTTTGCCAGACTATACACTCGTACAAGCAAAGGTTGCACTACAGCGCCACAGTTGTAGTCCAATGAACTACACTTGCAAGGGGCGGGCGGGGGCAAATCCATGAAACAAATCAGCTGAAAAACTAACATTTTTAATTGAAGGGCGAAAACAAGACTTGTTTAAATCTTTTTATTTGATGCAATAAAATAAAACCATCAAGATCAAGGCTGTTTGTTTACTCTCTCCACCTAAGTACCGTGCCGTCCGCGTGCAAATGGCGCACAAATTTATACGGTAGACGCAAAGCGCTCTGTGGTTTAAAATTTATTAATAAGGTATCGAGAATTATAAAAACAAAACTGTGCTAAATAAAATATTCACAATATATGGTTTAACATGTTCTGCAATTGAATAAAGAATAAAAACCGGCCAAGTGCGTGTCGGGCCACGCGCAAATTATAGGGTTCCGAAGTTGACGATGCCCACAGTACCTTTCTAAGACTTATTAGCATCTAGCTAGCCTGTGGTATGACGTGCCCGCCCGACGCCCCTGCCGCTCGAGAAAAATCATTGGTTTTTTAATCATTTCATAAGTCGACTAATGACTCGTAAATTTGTACAGCCTACTTAGCTGTGATAGTTTTCCTTTCAACTACGTTATATACGCCACAACCGTGATTTTTTTCAGCCATCCAAATACCACCATTTAGCTGGCAGGGGGGGGGGGGGGACGGACACGTGACTCTAACAAAAAATAGCACTTTAAAGCTTAATATTTGACAAACGCATCACTTAATCGAAAAATGGTTTTAACAAACCCACAATATTTTTTCAAGACCTATTCAACGATATGCCACAACATGGGGTACGCAAGAAAAAAAAATTACATCCCCGCTTTACCAGTAGGGGAGGTACCCTATAAAAAAATATATTTCAAAATTTTATTGTACCACTTTGTCACCGTAACTAATATGTATATTCATGCCAAATTACAGCTTTCTAGAACTAAGCATCTCCGAGCAATAGTGCGGACAGACGGACGGACATGGCGAAACTATAAGGGTTCCTAGTGGACTTCGGAACCCTAAAAATGCCGCTACAGAGTCGAGCGACGACGACGAAGATAGTGATGTGAACACCAATAAATCCATCATTCGATTAATTTATATATATATTTTTAAATCGAACTAGTTTAGTGCGTCGCAATTAAATTACAATAAGTAAAATTTATATTTTTCGACTGAACACTGTTAAGTATTTCGCTGGGTCAAGCGACTCACCGCTAAATCCTCCTGAAAACTCGTCCGAGGGTCCCGAAGCAGACGATCGCAGCCAGCCGGCACCAAACACGAAAATCCAGCGAATGATACTCAACATTAATCACATAAGTATCACTGGTCCGCAGTCTCCGCAGATTCCAGGATGAAATAGTCCTCGATATGATTGAACGTGGAAATAAATTGTGCGCACGCGACGTTGGCCGTAGATTCTAACTCGGCGGCCAACAGAAGACATAGTATCTCAGTAGTTTGTGGAAGACACTACGGACGATGTTACCCGTGGAATCCGCCCAAGGCGGGAGGCGCTAGTGTCACCCATGGCGCAGTGATGTTTTTTTTTCGTCCATTACTAGTTTCTTACGCACCAGTATGGACAAGGAACCATCCTTGTCCATTACTGGTGCGTTTACCTCACACTCGTAAAAATATAAAAATACCACTTTTTACGTACTAATGAAAGCCACAGATTAGTAAGATATGTCTAAATGAAAGTAAACTGTAAGTTTGAAGCCGTGGTGGCCTAGTGGTTCGACCTACCGCCTCTCATGCAGAGGGTCGGGGGTTCGATTCCGGCTCGCACCTCTAAGTTTACTTATGTGCGAAATTCAATTTGAATTTACCACTGAGCTTTTCGGTGAAGGAAAACATCGTGATGAAACCTGCACGCATTTGCGAATTAATTCAAAGATGTGTGTGAAGTCCCCAATTCGCACTGGGCCCGCGTGGGGACTATAGCCCAAACCCTCTCGTGATGAGAGGAGGCCTGTGCCCAGCAGTGGGACGCAAATAGGCTGTAGTAGTAAATTAAAGTAAACCAACCCTCTTTATAATAATCCCGGCAGTCGGTTTAAGGAATAAAGTAAAACAAAACATTTACAAACTTATTTTATTTGTACAAAACACACTTTATCGGTATATGGCGTATTTATATAGCTCTAAATCTATAATCTAATCTAAATAAAGTAAATCTACAGTGTTATTAACGTTTAGTTACATTGAATAAGAAAATGATTTGTTAACATTGTAAATGGATCTTAAAAGTAAAGAGTCTGTAACAATTATTGTAAATGATATGTCTATTGTGAAATCTACCGTTTTTTGTAGAGATAATGTACTTAGGATGTCCCGCGCGTCCACAATTCTAACCGCTGCAATGTATTTTGGAAAGTATTTAAAAAGCACCACCAACACTCTCAACGCATGTGTGCGGGCTGGGACAGCCGTCAAACATGCGTTGTGAGTGTTGGTGGTGCTTTTAAAATGAGGGCCACCCATGAGCCACCGTATTCCTGCTCACTGCACTGTGGTGGTGGCTGTCAATGTCAACGTTTTGTCATTTCATACAATAGTGTCAATGTCACTGTGACATTTGACATTTCGAAGACCTCAGTGGCAACAAGTCGAGTTGCCATTTTATTGTAATCAAACAAAAATGAGGGAATATATTTGCTGCCGTTATAATGCGAAAAAGAATAAATTTCGCATCACAATTGTGATTTACTTGTTTAAGCACACAAAATGGGACAAGTTAAGAACGAATGAACGTAATAATTTAATGAAACAGTTATAGGATACACGGGAGTCGGGGATTATTTTAATACACCACTTGCAACACACAGCACTGCGAATGACGTTAGGGTGACACCCACATTACTACAGAATACCGGACTGTCATACCTGCCGAAGTATATTATTGTATCATGGTAAGTAAAGCACCTCTAGTGGCGGATTCACTCGCGGTGACCTTCATTGTGGAGACGCGGGACTTTCCATAGTAGATTATCTCCTTTATCTTAGCGTGTCTTAACTTAGGTGTAACAATTGAACTTAGTTTTGTAATACCTACCTCGAGTAAACACTATTGGCAGTGTGCACGACGACAGCGCCAACTAAGGCCCGCCACATACAGTCGTTAATCTCGTAACGGAATCCCGCAACGGAATTCCGATTCGGAAATTCCGAACGCATACCCTCTATACAAAATTTATGGACCAATGGCGGGCATGCGTTCGGAATTCCGTTAAGGAGTTCTGTTGCGGGATTCCGTCACGGAATTCCGACTGTATATGGCAGGCCTAACGCCAGGCGTATGAAGCATTGAAGTAGTAGCTAAATAAGGGGAACACCACTGAGACCAAAATTTGCGTTCAGGTGCGCGCGGCGGAGGGCGTAAAAGGCTTATAAATATCACCTCATAACGAGAGATTAAGACGAAAGAAGCCTCGGATGCGGATGACACTACTTGCTCGCTCCAGATGTTCTTATGCTATGAACGGCTTTGACAATGGCTGCCACTAGGTTTCGAAATTTAAATAGATAAGTACCATAAAAGTAGGAACTAATAACTGGAACTACCACTGTAATTAAAAATTATGACAGTGGCGTAAAATGCTTGTAACTCTCTTTATCGAACTTCATAGCCTCGGATAACACTACTTACTCCAGATGTACCTACTTTTAAACAATGCAAATAAATACGCAACAGTGACAGCTCATTTCACTATATCCGTCAGGAATTTCCTATTTGGTTACGTCGCACGCTGCGATCGTTTTCATTTCCCCCACCAGTAGGTAACTATGCACACAGCGAATAGTGGATCGTTTTCTTTACGATCTCCAAACAGGTAGATAATCTATATTTTCCGCTCTTATTGCGTAGACATTAGACATAAAGCCTCGGCTATTTTGCCGATTCCGCGTCGATAGGGAAGATCCTCAATTGGAGAAAAACGTTCTTATTCCCACTTTGTATGAAAAATCTGTGAGTGGACTCCCCCGGCATTATTCAAAGTGGCACTTGTCTCATCAACAGCAAGGAAGCGATTAGCGAATGAATATTGTCTCAAGTAACGAATTAAAGATTTAAATCCTTGTATAAGAGACACTCACTGTCGATACAATATTTTATGTCCATAGATTTTCCGTCATTGTCGGTTGTCGGACAAGTACAAAATCTGTCAAATTCCAACCATTCGTAGTCACCCGCCGTGCACCCGCCTGGAATCTAGCCGGCGCGCAACTCGCGCCCAACTCGCCCTTGCCGTCATTTGTTTCATCCGGAAATGGAGAGTGAATCATTGGCCCGCGTAGTCGTACACACACATTTACAAGTGTACAGACGTCCTCGCACGCATACATTGACACTTCATTAGAATTGTGTTCGAAATCGTGCTTTTATAGGCCGTGTCCGCCCTGTGCCGGGGGTAAATGGGGCGCAATGGTGCCATCTCGAATCGTATCCAAAGATCCTCTTCAAGCCACTGAGCTAGCGTAGTAAGTAATGGAACCACTCTTCTAAACAGTTTGTTACCAGACCGTACACTTCTCTTTCGGGTTCATAGGTGAGCCGAGAGGACATCGGAACTCCCTGGCGAAGTCGTGCGAGTTGGACAGCGTGCCGATAACCCTGAAGCGACCTGGGGAATGCACGGCCGTCTTCAGTTTGTTACGCATCGCCTCTGGACGCATAGCTCCGCACCACACCTGGTTGACAAGAAGAATAACATTTTTATTACAATCTTTTATTTACTTTCACCTGTCCCGTTGTCTGTAATGGAATATTGCAAGTTAAATTTGACCCACTTTCCGATTTCCGATTGAGCTGAAATTTTGCACGAATATGTAAATCGCGTGACAATGCAATTTATGATGACGTGGAGCTGATCTGATGATGGAGCTGGAAGGTGGCCATCGATGGTCGAGTTTGGGCTCGTTTGATTCGTCTTGATGGGTAGGTAGATGAAGGATTTACAAAGAAAAGTACAGTCAGCAATAAAGCTTGGCCCAAAAATTTAATATTTGAAAAAACTTATTAATAGTCAATACGCAAGTATCTTCCGCTCTGCTCTTAGTATTCATATTATGAAGAGACCTAAGTACCACCGTCTTCATGTTTTAGTACCTAGTCTAACTAAAATATTGGTGACATAATTATATTCACGTATTGGTGATTTGATTTGATTCTGTGCTTACTTATGGTACTTATGAACCAAACTAACCTGCGTTGGTTACTGAATGCCACTGCTTCTTTAACCACAGAAGATATGACACTATACATAGGTACACCAATTTTGACACGTTCATTCGATTTTTACCGGAAAAAAATCAGCTTGTGAAGTCGATTGTAATATTTAAGCAGAATGAATAGGTAAGTGCAACTAATATCTTGTTTGGACTGGGGCTATTTTCGAACTCTTAAATAGGGAGAGGGAGATTCCCTATAGCATCGCTCACACGTCACGGCGTTGCAACGGAACAGCTTGAGCGCCGTGACGCGTGAGCGATGCTATAGGGAATCTCCCTGTCCCTATCTAAAACTTCGAATATAGCCCCTGGACTTTACCCAAAGTTCCAAGGCAGTTCCTTACCTGTGCGAAATTGAGGAAGAACAGTTGTGTGTTTGTGTGGTTGAGGCCTGGCAGCGTCTCCCCATGGGTTCCATGTCGCTGGACCCAGTGCATGTACGCGCGGAAGGCTTGCTTCACGCCGCCGTTGTCAGCTATATTTTCCCCCTAAAATGAGTAAATTTAGAAAATAATGCGCAACAAGTTCAACTTAAACTTTATCGAAATGTATTTCGCTCAAGTTTTCTCCAACAATGTAGCGTAGCATGTGTGTTTTGCGTTGATTTGCTCAAATTCAATAAGCAGTCTTCAATGAGATTTCGTCAATGAGGTTTGCTCCTTCTGCTGCTGACTGTACTAACTTAGTCGGTCGGTAGTATCAGGCCCAGGAATCGCGTGGAATTCACACTCTTAATTCGAATATTGTTAAAACGATTTTTAGTTCCTTAGATTTGCCCTGGGGTTCGTGAAATTCCTTAATAGTATACTTTGATGCAAGTGCGAAGAGTTCGTCATTTTATCACGAGTCTCTAGTTATGTTGGCGCAACACTAGGGACGAGTGAAAATAGCAATTTCGCACGTGTATCAAACGACATTTTTTAATACATTTGCGAAAAAAAAGGAATAAAGAAATAAACGAACAGGGTGAAGCTCAAACAACTTTACGCACTAGTTCGTAAAATACAACTTTAGGAGCGCTCACTAGCTGTCAAAAAACAAAAACGCTCGTTCGGAAATGACAAACTTTTGGCACGTTAAACAAGTATCGAAATGTTCACTTTTTGAGCAACTGTATTGAAAAAATGGTTTTTTTTCAGATTTACCTTAATCTTTTATGCACGAGCTCTTTATAAAATCGCATAAACTTCACTTGTATAGGTAACTGCATTTTCTCCACGGACGACTACTGTAATAAAACTTCGTAAAACGCGAAATATTATAATTATTTTCAAAATCAACAATTTGCCGATATAGAAGAAGAGAAACAAATTTTCTCGACTGACGTGACGTAAAATAATAGAAAAAGCAAGGAGTTCTAACATCCTCCCACCGTTTGGGCGAGAGCACAAACCACTCAATTCAGCGCGCCGGGAGACACCTCCAGAGGATACAGGTGCTGATACACTCGCGTGTACTCGCCGTCGTTAGTGCGCACCCGCGCCACGCGAGCCTTACCGTCAGCGCCAGGGTAAACTTCGACTACTATACCTATCGGCCACTTAATTCGTTTGTCTTGTGTCTCGACAAGCACTACATCCCCTGCCTTCAACTGTGTGCCCTTCTCCTTGCCCTTCTGCACTAGTAGGCTAAAGTATTCTCGCCGAAAACGCTCACGCAGACCTTCTCTAAGCTTACATAAATACTTCGCCCGCCTGTCTAAGGATACGCGATCTATCTGATCTAGATCAGGAACTTCAGTGCTTCTTGCAGGGAGTTCTTGCAGGAAGCAGGCGGGAGTCAAAGGCTTTAAGCCCTCTGCGCCTGTGATGTATGTCAATGGCCGTGAATTGACTACGGCTTCACAATCGCAGAGCACAGTTTCCAGTTCCTCATAGCTCACGGTGCGGTTGCCCAGGTTCCGGCGGAGAAGCTCCTTTGTTGACCGCACGAGCCGCTCCCACCATCCTCCCCACCAGGGGCTGGCCACTGGAAGAAACTTCCATCTAATGTTACGTACGCTGGAGTAAGTTTTAATTTCGTTCCAGTCTAAGGCGTTCAATTGATTGCTAGCTCCACGAAAATTAGTCCCATTGTCCGTATATATGGTTTCGACTCTACCTCGTCGTGCAATAAACCGTCGCAGCGCCATCAGAAAAGACTTCGTTGACAGAGATCTTGTCAGTTCTAAGTGTATAGCCCGGTAAACTGCACAAGTAAACAGCACTATCCACACCTTCCCTCCGGACAGCAAAAAAAGTGGCCCTGCGAGATCAATTCCAGTAACCTCAAAGGCGGCAGTGTTCTTTACTCTGTCTCTCGGTAGTGGTGCAGGTGGTGTGGCAGCTGGTCTCGCATTTTGCCTTCTGCAGGGCATGCAGTTTGAAATTACCGTTCTGACTAGTTTTCTGACTCCAGTGATCCAATAGAACTCTCTCAGCTCTGCTGTGAGCGTACCGGAACCAGCGTGGTTCAGCAGACGGTGCTTGGACGCTACAAGTCTTTCGATTATGGGATGCTTGCCAGGTAAATAAATTGGACAGATAAAGTCAGCGGGTTCGTCGCTTAATGTCAATCTTGTGCGAACTCTTGTTATGCCTTCATCATCTTCAAATAAATTTAATTTATTCGCTGTCTGTTTACTGGTAACAATCATCGCTTCTGCTTGGACCAATTTCAGGATTTTCTTTTCAGCGCGTTGGAATTCTTCACAATTCATTACTCCCTTTATTTTGTTGTTTTTGTTCCTACAGTTATGTATAAATCTCAACATCCATCCAAACATTCTCACCATCTTAGTGTATTTGGAAAAGTATGTCATTTTAGACAGGAACGTATTCATTTCTGTTGTATTATTGATTATAACAGTCTTTAATTTCTCTTTATTTACTTCTTGTTCGTTAACTACCAAGTTGGACACCGGCCAGCTAATTTCTTCCTTTTTTAGCCACTGCGGTCCCTCCCACCATCTGCTCTGAGCCAAACTCTTTGCATTGCAGCCTCGCGATGGTAAATCGGCAGGATTCATTGACCCAGGTGGTGCCAGTCTGAGATGTTAGTGTGTAGCCTTATCTCCTTCACTCGGTTCTTCACAAAAATATTCCAGTCTCCATCAGTAGTTATCCAGGTGTATGCAACGCTAGAGTCAGTCCAGAAGAAAACTTTGCAGTTTGATAACTCCAGAGCTTCTTTAACTTGCGTGTATAGGCGCGTCGCTATCAGACATGACATTAACTCCAGCCTTGGTATAGTAACTTCGCGGACTGGCGCAACACGGCTCCTGGCTTGTACTAACTGTATAGTAACCTCGCCGTCTAGCTCGCTTCGCAAAAATATAGCAGTTGCGTAGGACAGCTTGCTTGCATCACTGAATACGTGAAGACTGATATCACATTTTTCTATTGTTTTCGCAGTGAGTCTTCGTGGGATTCGGCATTCATTCAACGAATTCATATGTTTGTTCCATCCATTATATTCCCTTTGTAAGTTTTCCGGTAGTTCTTTATCCCAACTCAACTTAAGGTTCCATGTTTTTTGTAATATCAGTTTGGGTACCAACGTTACTGGGCATACTACACCAATGGGATCGAATATTTTCTGCACAATAGATAGAAGCTCCCTTTTCGTCACCTTGTCCTTCACACAATTTAGAAAGCTGACGTTGCAGTAGAGTTCATCGCTTCCGAGATTCCACATTAAGCCGAGTACAGATTGAGTCTCTTCGCTGCCACTCATTTCTTCATTTTTCATGGGAGCCGTGACCCATCCTCTTAGCTCGAATTTACCATCCATCATTGTCTTTTTAGCCTCTTCAATGAATACTAACGCCTCTGTTTCTGATTCAAGACTGGTCACACAGTTATCCACATAAAAGGAGTTCTTCAGCCTGTTAGCAGTATCCTTGTATTCCTTTGTGTATTTTTCCAGGTGATAATTAATAGTCGCACCCAAAAGAAACGGACTCGATGTAATGCCGAAGACAACGCGACAATGACGGTAAGTGATTATTTCTTTTCTTTCATTATTCTTCCACCAGAAGAATGACAAATATTGTCTATCATCTTCCTTTAAAGATATTTGAAGAAAAGCTTTCTTAATATCGGACGTTATCCCAATTGCATGTTTTCTAAACTTAATCAGCAACTTCGGTATCAGTTCGAGACAGTTTATACCCTTTTCTAGGAATGAATTCAGCGAATTTCCATTGAAGTCTTTAGCCGATGCGTCAAAAACTGGACGAACTCGAGTAGTTAAGCTGGACTCTTTGATTACAGCGTGATGCGGCATGTAATGTTTTGGCTCTGGTAAGTTATCAGCGATTTCGATAATGCCTGTCTTGTGCCATTCATCAAACACTTGTCCATAGTTTTGGAACTCGTTTAGTTTCAGGAGTCGTTGCGTGGTAGACATCAGTCTTTTTTCAGCTAGGTGCCTGTTATCCAGTAGTTCTCCGTGGCCAGGTTTCCAAGGTAAGTTCACCTCATATCGCCCTTCTTCATTGACTTTTATGGTTTTTACAAATTCATCCATTATTATAGAATCCATCTTCGCTTTACTTACAGACTCTGACGGGTCTTTGATACCAAGAGTCTCCATGTCCCACAGATCTGACAGTTGTAAGTTAGCCGACACAATATTGACGATCGCGCTGCATGCGTTAATGGGTCCTTGTAATGTCCATCCGAATTGTGTTTTCAGAGCAACAACATTTCCGTCGAGCCGTATGAATCTGTCGGTGAGTAGTAAGCCAGCGTAGTCCGCGCCGATCAGTAAACCGATGTTCGGTGTCTCCTCCTCGCCGACGTCGCTCAACATGATGTTGTGTTTCTGCAAATGCGACATTATTGCATTAGATTTATGTACACGGGGTATATATCCGCAGATGGTGGTCTTATCGAGTGCAAGCATATTGAGTTTAAATTGCTCATCTAGGCTACTAACATAGAGTTCGTAAGTATTATACTCTTGTCGCTTAGTTTCTATGCCACCGAAAAGACAATGTGATAAACATTCTTTACTCACCGACTTCAGACTCAAATCCTGTATTATATCGTGACGAATATACGACCGCTGTGCTCCAGTGTCGATAAAGGCCCGTACCTTGATACACTTATCACCATTGGTGATTTTAACCATCAACGTTTGGAGTAACGTGGTACTTTTACCGTGAGACACATTCATGTTTTGATTAGAATTTGACGTGCTGACTTTGACGGATTTTTCTTTTTCATTAGCCGTCTTTATTTCCGGACACATCAAAATTGAGTGACGTTTAGAGCAAATAAGACATTTCGAAAAGTTTTTACATTAAACAAATAACGCAACCTCCTTTTTTAGTTAGTACCTCTCTTTTCGCCTCGTATGACATTCTATTAGCCTTGTAGCACTCTAAGCTGCAGTGACTCGTCTTATCACACCAAATACAAGTAGTCTTCTTACCTGAAGAATCCTCCGTTGATACTAGACAGGCCGCGGTCGGTTGCTTAGGAGATTCAGCAAAGTTATCACCCGGGCTTAATCCACTGCGGGCGAGCTGGATCCGTTCTTCCGTTTCAACTTCGCGCTTCAGGAACTGCATGAGCTGGCTTAGGCGGTCTTCTGTCTTCTTCTCTTCAGATTGAGATCGCTCCCACGCTCGTAACACAGATTCGGGCAAGGCGGACTCAACTAAAGGGAAAAGTAAAGCGGCATATTTATCTATAGTAACGCCTAAGCTTTGTAGTGCTTGCAACTGAGTATTTAATTTGTCATACAAGTGGCCTAAATTTAAAGAAGTATTACCTTTTGCTTGAGATAATACTAAGTTAAGTAGCTCACGTACGTAGACCTCGATGAGTAAATCGTCGCGAGCAAACCTGGACTTCAACTGTTCGATAGCCTTTGCGTAGTTAGATCCCGAGGGGGGAAAGCTTTCGATAAGCTCGCGCGCCGAGGAATCTGGAACAGTACACTGGTACAAATATTGGAACTTGTCCTCGTCGTCCATCGATTCATCCGCGTCAATTTTGCGGAACTGGCCCCAAAATCCTATCCAGTTTTTCACGTTTCCATCAAACTTTCGTAGCTCTATTTTCGGTAAACGGAATCTCCTGGATTTACAGGCCAAGCTACACGTCGATTTTGCATGTTCTGGTTGCGACTTCACCGTATTGTTAGAGACATCACTGCCATTCGATGTACTTGATCTTCTCTCGCGTCTGCACTTCTGGGAAACCTTGTCGAACTTCACTTTCATCTGCTCCCAGTCGTAGCAATACTTCTCGCCGGCCAAGCAATCTTTTAGGAACTGGTCTTCGCTTATACCCTCTTCATCCAGCCACTGCTCTTGAATGCGCCTGTCGACGCTGAACAGCGATTCAGCTTTTAGTTGAAGTAGGCCGAAGGCGGCTGTGATTTCGTCGATATTTTCATTTGCTTCCAATTTAGCTTCTAGATCGGTTTTGGCTTTTGAAAATAAACTCCGCGCCACGGTTCTTTCTTTACGTAGTTTGTCCATATTGTCTAACGGTCGCCAGATGTAATAAAACTTCGTAAAACGCGAAATATTATAATTATTTTCAAAATCAACAATTTGCCGATATAGAAGAAGAGAAACAAATTTTCTCGACTGACGTGACGTAAAATAATAGAAAAAGCAAGGAGTTCTAACAACTACCGAACAGTCATCAGCGAATAGTTCTGAGTATAGCGCGACACAACTTAGAATGCGCGCGGCGAAGGCACTGAAGCCGTCGATGCACGAGTCTTTGTTTTCTAAGGGCGGGTTGATTCACACCGTCCGTTAAACTTAACGTTAACGTTAAATATTTTAACATGGGACAAAATGACGTTTCTGTATGGAATGACAGCTCGGTGGCCATATTTAACGACCAGGAGTCCGTCAACTATGCTTGAATTAACCCACCCTTAGTTGTTTGTTGTGTTGTACTAAGTGAAACGCGTAATTGTGAGCTTCAATTCTACAAACCAAATTAATATTAAGAATTACCACCGCCGTGAAAAAAAAAATCATTATCAAAGCCTCACCTGTGTATTGACGCCATCCAGCTTCATGTTGACCTCAGGGACGACATACTGTCCGTACTGGTCAATGAGACACTGAGCGCGGTGGTGAAACGAATCGATGGCGGCGTCCGACCACCAGCGGTGGAGGTTCCCATTGCAATCGAACAGACGACCTTTGTCGTCGAATCCGTGGGTTATCTCATGCCCTGAAGAGAAGAGAAGTTTTTTCTTCGGATAGAAACTTCTTCAGATAAAAAACCGGCCAAGTGCGTGTCCGGTCACGCGCAAAGTATAGGGTTCCGAAGTTGACGATGCCCACAGTACCTTTCTAAGACTTATTTAGCATCTTAGCTAGCCTGGGGTATGACGTGCCCGCCCGACGCCCCTGCCGCTCGAGAAAAATCATTGGTTTTTTTAATCATTTCATAAGTTGGTCGACTGTGACTTGTAAATTTGTACAGCCTACTTAGCTGTGATAGTTTTCTTTTCAACTATGTTATATATGCCACAACCGTGATTTTTTTCAGCCATCCAAATACCACCATTTAGCTGGCAGGGGTGGGGGGGACACTTGACTCTAACAAAAAATCGCACTTTAAAGCTTAATATTTCACAAACGCATCACTTAATCAAAAAAACCCACAATGTTTTTCTAAGAACTATTCAACGATATGCCGCACCATGGGGTACGTAAGAAAAAAAATACATCCCCACTTTATGAGCAGGGGAGGTACCCTTAAAAAAATCAAAATTTTATTGTACCACTTTGTCAGCGTAACTTATATGTATATTCATGCCAAATTACAGCTTTCTAGAACTAAGCATCTCCGAGCAATAGTGCGGACAGACGGACGGACGGACGGACGGACATGGCGAAACTATAAGGGTTCCTTGTGGACTTCGGAACCCGAAAAAGGATCTCAAAACTAGCGGCCACATGTCAACATGCAGTAACTACCGTCGTAATACACTGTTTAGAATACATTACGCTTACTGCCGCCTGCTAACTTTTCGATTGCGTCAATCTAAAATAATGGTAAGTATTTTGGTGATTTTGCCGCGCTACGCTTACCACAAAATATATTGCACCTGCACCTTGAAGACCGCATTCTATGTCCGAAGAATTAAGGGGTCCTTTATGTCTAATTATAATATTATCGCATACATTGGTAAAGCTCGCCACTCAAGACTCAACGGCCATGACCACTCTGTCAAGAGTGTAGCAGAAGAATATATTTTGGTATGATGTAAATTTTTAGTAAGAATTTTTTACCTATAACAACTCCAATGCCGCCATAAGTGAGCGACCTTGGAAAATGTCTGTGGTAAAACGGAGGTTGCAGAATTCCAGCTGGGAACATGATTTGGTTCTTGTTGCGGCTGTAGTAGGCATTGACGACTGCCGGTGCCGTGTTCCATAAAGTCTTGTTGACGGGTTGACCGATCCTGAAAAAAAAAAAACTGACTACAACTAAACTAGTAATTGAAAAATATATAGGTAGGTATGTTACTTACCGTGACTGTTCCATTTGAGTAAGATGTTGCAAAATATTTAAGATGTTCTCAAAATATTTATCAGGGTGTATCTTAACTTCTTTATACCTTTCGTTGAGCTCTTCTCTATTGAGAATAAAATCAGGATAACCTATTCTTAGCATCATGGCGTCTACTTTGTGTGCTGCTAGTTTTTTCGTCTCATCGTCTATCCAGCCAATTTTATGCAGCAGCTCTCTGAAAGATTGCTGTATTTCTCTTGTCATGGTGAGGGTGTCATTCTTACTCGTCTCGTCAAAGTATTTCTTCACAAACATGGAACCTAGCGCCATTCCCATATTTGAATTGACTTGAGATATACAGTTTTTCCATCTTGGTGGGGCTTGTTCTCGTCCAAATAATATGAAGTAGAATCTAAAAAAAAATACTTTTAATCTTACTAAAAGTATAATATTGTAAAAAGAATAAACACGTGGGAAGGCCACATTTGACGAAGATAAGAAGGTGGGGCGTGAAAATACAATACTCGAATACTGAACTGATACACTGGAATGATCGAAGAAATGTGGGATACAATACAGACGATGTTCAAAGTCGTTGGAAAGGATTGTATGCAAAAAGCTCAAGATCGTAAGAGATGAAGTGCAATGGAATCCTCTACCTATACACAGCATAAACCCTTATCCATTGACTAGCTGGATTAAAAACATCTTTGTTTGCTTACTGTTGTTTAGCCGACTGAAATCTGTCATCAAGGTTGTTGACCCTGTGTCTCACGAATCGCCACAGCAGGTAATTCGACAGGACGCTTGGGTCCGTCTTGTCAATCAGCTTAACTAGATGCTATAAATAGAATTATGAATGGTTATGACTTATGACCAGTTAACACCTAATTCAACCAAGAATACAAATTTAGCGAATTGTCTAGCAATAATTATGTCTGTCTGTATTTAGAGATAATAAGAGATTGAATAATTTACGCAACATTGGATCATCAATTTTTTTTATCGTGACATTCGTGATGTATGTTTCAAAACGCATTGTTACGTACTCTGACGTAGTTGAGAGCAAAAAGCACAACAGTTTCTTCAGATCCAACGGTCCTATTCATGACGATACAAAGGTATCGTCTCCACTTGACTTCTGGGACTAAATTTTCCAACTGTTCGAGGGTCATGCGTCGATAAAGTTCTGACACGTTCCTTCTATCTTCTGGAGCCGAAGTTATCTTCGCCAATCTGTATATTAATGTTCACATTAACACGGTATCTGAACTAGATTAAAACAAAGCTGTTAACACTAAGTAACTAAGATTCAAAGATTACTTTATTTCAAATTGAATCAGTTGCTCCGCACATTCATTCACATACACCGGATCACCACCAAGTAAAACTCCTACTTTAATGAGGTAATTTTTATACGCATTCAAGTATATTTTATTCGAGTCTTGGAGAAAATATTCTCTTGTAGGTAAACCTGAAAAAACAAAACTATTACAAGATTATTATAATTTAAATTTAACCATCGGTAAACGTGAAGGCGAGCAATGATAACAATCGAAGAAAATTACCCAAGCTGGTCTGATCAAACTGAATTACAAATTCATCCGACTTTTTTATATCCGGTCCTACCCACTCGGAAATTAAAATGTCGTTATTGTAGAGTCGTAGCCTGGCCATAAGCTCAAGCCAATCGAAATTTATTCCATTCCAAGATTTATCTAGAATGGGCCAACCTCCCAGTAACTTTAGTAAGTCTAGAAGCGGTTGATGACCACGTTTTTGCAGTATCTCGTAATTCATGCAAGATTTAAATAGAAATCTGGCTTTAATTGCTGCATCTCCGTTTGCTGGGTCGTCACTGTGAAAACTGCTATCATTTTCAGAATCAATTTCTCTCTTGCGGATGTTATTGGGCCTTGTGAACATTTGTATTTTTCTACGAAATAAAGAGGGGTTGCTTTGTAAACCACTATTTTTCTTATGGTAAAACATTTTTCTTCCGTGTAATTTAAGTGGATTATTGACAATAAATCTTCGTTTCCCCTTTCGTTTATTAGAAGCATACATCTTTCCTGTCTCGATTCGCTTCACAGGAGTTTTTGATTTATGTGATGGCTTTAAAACAGCTCTCGGGTTTCTATTCAAGAAATGTCGAATGCGTTTTACAATTTCGGAAATATCATTAGCCGGTTTACTCCAGTTATAGGCGTATTTCCCTTCACTTGTCTCATTTAACATGTCATATGAGCTTGCTTCAAGCATTTCTATGTATAGGTTGTTATCATTGTCTTTGTTTTCTTTGGGTTTACATATTTGATCATTGTTTAAGAAGTTGTAGTGAGTATCAAGGTGTGGGCCAGGATATGTGCTCGCAATCTTGGTTTCGAATTCTAATAGATCTTTTAGAACGTTATCGAGATTTTCTCTAAGCATTTCAAAAGTATCGTATCTGAAAAATATCAATCTTTAAATTTTGTTGCTAAACATGAAGAAACAGATGATCCAAGGTTGTGAACTGTTGTGTAAATTAGTCAATAAATCACATACACCCACACCATTATTATTATATGCTCATCACATATTATGCTGTACAGGAGGTTGGTAGATATATATCTACAAAAGCTTCAGTTTGACTTCTCCACTTGTTGTTGTGGTTTATACATTGATCTATAATAAGAATAACATATGGACGAACAGTGCCTAACAGAATATGTCAAAATATATGTAGAAAACTGACATTAGAGAATACGTTCCAATATGCTAATAACGCTTCTTTATAATATGTGTCAAGATAAATATTTTATACAAAAGTAAACCTAACACTAAAAGACTTAAGTGTCAAATTTACCGAGCACCAAACGGGTGGCCGAGTTGTTCGTTCCATTCGGGCCATTTTTCTTCGGCTGACTGTGAATCCTTACTTATAATAGATCAATGGGTTTATACCTATTTTTGAGTACTTACATAAATGTAAGTTTATTATTAAAGGAAGAGGTATTTTCTGTTGCACCAAAACTTGAAAAGAAACATACCCAGCTTTGTCAGCGGGGATTGGGTTCAGATTAGCCCAGTTCCCACAGGCGTATTGGTAGAAGTCATGGCAAGGGTCTGCCTCGGCGTCCATGTTGCGTCTCATGATGTTCGCCTGAGTAGATCTGATAGTCTCTTTGTCCCCTTGACCCTTCCAGAATGCGTGAATACCTTAAATATACGCAAAAAAATCATTGAAATGGGTTTTACTTAATGTCTTTAAATTCCAGATTAAGGTTCTTTCGGACATACTGATGTAGATAAACCACTTGATTGGCTTTTTGTAAATACGCGACACCTTTATTAGAAAACGACCTGTGATCATGTTTAGAACATAATAGTTTGACCTTGACATTTTAGGCCGGGTATCAATTGAACAATGGGCCTATCGAGGTGAGCTGTATTGAGATATCAACAATAATTCGGATGCTTCAGACCGAATGACAAGCAGAAAAATAATCGCGATTAACGTCATGCATTGATATATTTTTAGAGCTTACATATAAACGATAAGATAAATAAAACAATGTGCAAATGTTACATATCAATTAATCAAACGTAGATTTATCGTATGTTTACTTAAAATTATACGATTCCGGTTTTAGAATACTAGCCGTTTAACCGCGACTTTGTCCAGCGTAGACTTTGAATTTGCGTACCCTATGATACATATAAACATTTATAGTTATAGAAGTATTGAAAAATTGGTTTGATCCGTGGAAAACCCGTTTCCGTGGAAATATCGGGATAAAAAATCCTATGTTATTGCCCGGGTCTAAAACTATCTCCATAGGTACCAGATTTCATCCAAATCGATCCACTCGTTGCGTGCGACGTGAAGGAAGGACAAACAAATAAACACACTTTCACATTTATAATATTAAGTATGGATAGTATGGACTAGCCGTTGTCCGCGACTTCGTCCCGCGTAGATTTAGACTTTGCGTAACTACTCGATGATACTATATCTACACATGGTCATAGTTATAGAAGTATTGAACAATTGGTTTGACCCGTGGCGTTCCCGTGAAATTATTGGTATAAAAAATATCTGTCATTTGGAGGTTTTGAAGCTAGAATCTCCATACCAAGATTTCTTTAAAATCGGTCCAGTCGACGTAAAGGAAGGACAAACAAACACAGTTTCACATTTTCAATATTATGGTAAAGATATTAATAGTAATAGGTATTATTGTTTTTTTTTATTAAATTAAATCTTAAGCTTAGCTTAAATAAATTTTCCTAATATCAAATTTAACGACCAATAAATAATAAATACTTAACATTAATAATACTTCTAAATAATTTCTATTGACGAAGTTGACATTGTTAAAATAATGGTTAAAATAGTATATACCTACCTAGCAGCGATTTATTTAGAGACAGGCTTTGTGAAAACTTTTTAGCAAAAGCGAAGTTAGTTCTTGTCGCATTTCAATTTACTCTAGTTCCGTGCACTTTTTAAAATAGGAATATAGATACCTGAATGTGACTTGGTAGGTTTGTACAGGTGTGCCGAAGAATCCATCTCGCCCTCCTCAAGCTCGGGTTGACCCCGGATTTGCTCCACTACGTCGTCCAACGGGCCCCGATCGACGTGAGTTTGGGGTCGCACTATGCTGTTGATATGCGAAATGCCCATCATACGCAATGGCGAGATGGGAAAGAACCGGAAGGGATACGCTGGATGAAGATGACCTACAAGACCTAACGATAGGGAAGATAATAGGACTCTGCAAGGCTACAGGAAGGTTCAACGGGGCAACGGCGCTGGGAGCGGATAACCCGTAATCCCAGGGGAGACCGGGGAAATGGGTGAAATGGTTCCGAATGGAGGACCGATCACCCGACTGAAACCAGGCAGTCGTCCCCTTCTATAAATAATAATAATGCTGTTGATATATCTACACCTTACTATTTTTAAACCAATCTACTACTACTACTGCCGCCTATTTGCGTCTCACCGCTGGGCACAGGCCTCCTCTCATCACGAGAGGGTTTGTGCTATAGTCCCCACGCGGGCCCAGTGCGGATTGGGGACTTCACACACATCTTTGAATTAATTCGTAAATGCGTGCAGGTTTCCTCACGATGTTTTCCTTCACCGAAAAGCACAGTGGTTAATTCAAATTGAATTTCGCACATAAGTAAACTTAGAGGTGCAAGCCGGAATCGAACCCCCGACCCTCTGCACGAAAGGCGGTAGGTCGAACCACTAGGCCACCACGGCTTCAAAATTTGTTTGTTTTTAAATCAATCTACCTACAATGAAATAACCAAGAGAAATTTTATGGAAAAACACTGAAAGTTAGGAATCGCATACATATCTGTAGCTGGATAGATTGTTAGTAGGTGAAGTTATTCTCTACTACGGTCTATCTACAGCCACCAGAAATGAGGCACCATCCATAGTCAAAAATATCTGGCGCCAAATTATTGCTCATGTAAGATCATACTTTTCTAAGAAATGTTAAAAGTTAAAAATATGAAAAAAAAAACATATGTTATATTTGATTATATCATCCTTACATTGACAGCTTTCGTTACACGTTTCACGAAACTTCGCTCGATACAATTTAATTCAAAAGTTCTAACTCGGACCTTTAATCCAACTTTATTCCAGTTTATTATATCAAACGGACGCAGTTCTGCAAACCAGATCCAACCCACAGCATGACAGTTTTGAGAAAAAGCCGTTTTTGTTAAAAATGTGTGTACAAAATTTTCTATAAATATTTTTAATCAAGTTTGAATGCACAATTATAGAAGATGGCTAGCTCTATTAATTGTTATGTTAATCTGTTGCAAAAAGCATTTATTACCTGATTTAGTACCAATAAACGGGGATGGATCTTTTTAATAAAAATGCGAATGTGGGTTGGATCTTTGTTTATTTAATAAAAAAATAAGGGAAAATTATATTTACACGGTTTTTTTAAATTAATTTTAATCAAAAAGGGCACAAATACTAAGGCAAACTTGTAGCGTGAAAAGATTTTAGCAAAAACAAAATATTTCATACAAAATTTTCAACAGAGACGAAAACTGCAATACTTTAGTCATAAAGAGAATTCGAACAAAACGTATGAATTAATCTGTAACTTTTTATATATAATTTCCAGTTTTCGTGTTAGTAAATGTCTTCTACTTCAAAGTCAGGTTGTCCTGAAAACCCTTCCAGGTCATCATCCTTCAACCGTTGGTCTGGAATAAGTTCAGTGTAAAAAAAGGTGGTATTCCTGTGGAATCAGGTGAAGGAGAGTTTTCAAGTCCTTTAACTTGGCTTCGAGAATAGAATTCCCACAGGTCAAAGTACCTCTACTTCTTTTTTGTGAGAATAGCCCCTAAGTGAACTTTTTTTTAAATATATTCGTCCACCAACTCTTCGTCAAGGTTGCTCGCCTGTAAATTTTGAACATATCCTGTATTTTAACTATATCCCTATCTGCAGCCGTGGCAGCTTATTCCCGTCTATAGTTTTCTTCCTAGTTGTTCTCTAATTGTATTGAAAATAAAAAGTAGGTATAAAAACGTGCAAGAAGACTTCAGTTTAAGATGAATGTTCACCGTTTTAGCAAAAACTACTTTATATCATCAATAAAATTAGAGAAAGTATAACTAACAGGGAGAAACTACTTATAGACGAGAATAAGGCTGCAGATTAAGGAAATAGAGATAAAATAACCGGATAGGTATCCTTCCAAATCTAAAATCCAAATTTTGAACATAGGTAGGTACCTATGTTCAAAACTTACATGACGACTAACCTCGACGAAAGGTTGTGGTCGTAGATATATTTAAAAAAGTTAGTTCGGGGGCTACTCTCACAAATGAAATAATGGAAGTACTTTGGCCTATGAGAAAACCTATTCCCGAGGTCAAGTTAAAAGACTTAAAAGCTCTTTCACCTGATTCCACAGGCATACCACCTTTTTTTACACTAAACTTATTCCAGAAGAACGCTTGGAGGATGATGACCTGGAAGGATTTGCAGGACAACTAGATCTTGAAGTAGAAGACCTTTTCAACAATGAAAACTGAAAAATCTAGAAAATAATTTACAGATTAATATATTAGGTTTTTTCGGATTCCTTTTTTGGTCTGATTTTTGTACAAAATAAGTAAATACTTTATTTTTGCTGGATTTTTTTCATTCCACATTTTTTGCTATTGTTGCCTTTGTATTCTTGCTATTTTTCTCCAAAAAAAAAGCGTTGAAATGTTTTTTTCCCTTATTTGTATTAAGAGTATTAAGACCCTGTAAATCAACAAGGATTCAACCCACATTCAACATTCTTACTTTTTTATTGAAAAGATCAATCCCCTTTTATTTACCGTAAATGTAATTAATACTTTTCGCGAAAGAATATCATAAATCCACAACTCTGTTATGTCATAATCCACAACTCTATTTAGTGAAAAAGATTACGTAAAAATACTTCCATGTGTTAAAATATTTTCAATATGGAACCAAGTCACATGAACCCTCATAAAATTGAAAAATTTAGGCTATTTTTAATATGCAAACAAGATTCAAGATACATGGTTTCATATAACTGTGAAATCTTTATTTTGCAAACGGGATCCAACCGCGCTTGGTCTCTTATAGAGTTATAAAATTATACGTCTATGAGGTACCATGTGAAATGAATCTTGTTTACAAAATATGGATTTGCTGTTTTGTGGAATGGTAACTTTGTCAACATATTGTTTTGATAGGTTAAAATGGTCAGATCATTTTGATTTTTATAGGGAAGGTGTAAGGTGCATTTTAAAACCTATCTGCATATTTAACTCAATTTTGACAGGTGTGTGGGTTGGATCTGGTTTGCAGAACTGCGTCCAAACAGTGTAAAACTAAATATAACAGAAATATTATCCATATTATATGCATAAATTGACAGCTTTATAAATACCATGTTTTTAGACGGTATTTTTATAGAAATTAAAACGCGTTAAATGCTAACTAAATCGGGCGTTTTGTGCGTAGCGCTTTCTCTTTCACTCGTTGCACGAGTGACAGTGACCAGTGAGCTGGGTATAGGAACGGCTTTAATTATAAGAATTATACGGCCTGCACACGATGTACAGTTACCGGCACGGAACTCGAGCAGACTTCTGCGTATCGAAGGCCACCTCGATGCGCAGAAGTCGAAAATAAGGTCTCATCGGACGCAGCGGGCGCTTTGTCGTTTGCGCACGCTTATTGGCCGTTCAGTCGTAAACATGCGCAGAAATCCCTTCTACTTTCGCTCACCGCTCAAGATCCGTGCCGGGGCCTGTATTTTACATCATCTTTTTTTGGTGATGAAGCATTATTACCATATGCAGCATTACCACCTTACAAATGTTTAACCACGTAATCTCTGATTTTGTAGGGCAAACGTGTAAATCTAAGAAAGTTCGTATAGGTAAAAGGACCAACCTCTCAATGCCTTCACTTTCATCATAACTGTTATCAGGCGGAGTTGACTCTCGCTTGTTGTCCTGCTCTCCACTTTTGTATTGCTCTTCTGAAAGTTCTTCTTCCCTAAATCATACAGTGCTTTTAGACTGGTACTGGGTACTTACCTATCTATCTATCTATCTACTTTTCAAAATTTGTTTCATGAAAGATAGGCCGCGACAGTAGTTAAGAAGGACTATCCCGAAATTTGTCAATGCCGCAAATAACTGTCAAATATAAACTTTGTACTACATTAAATTAAATCTATCTACTAGTAAAATACTTCTAGACTGTTCTGAAATGCTATTTCTGTAACGTTTTGTTTTTCTGTCATTACATGCTTATTATATAGAACAAATCAACAAACCTCTCAAAACTCTCGTTTTCCTCGTAATCGTCATTTGAACGTGACTTTTTATTATATTGCGTGGCCTCGTCTAGTTCACCCTTCTGTTCTTCTTCCCTGAATCAATTTAGATGACATACTTAAACTATTTGAAATATTCCACTACTAATCACATTTTACGCATATACGTGTTTAAAATCAAGGATCCAGCTAAGAAAACATTTTCCGCAACACCGATAAAGAGATTGCAGCTCTCGAGCGCACTGCGTCTTCGAGCGTTTCATATTTCAATTATTTTAAGTTTATTTACGCTACGCGCGAAGAAAATCTCACTTTCTGGCCAAGGCAAGATATAAAACTTTAGCCAAACCACGGACGGTAATTCGTAAAGCCCCAGATCGCATATTTAAGCGACACAAACACCTGCGATCTGAGACGTTAACGAATTCACCGCCCTAGGTCTGTAATGTACTTACTATAACAATGAGCTATAACAAGACCAAGTAAGTGTCTGCTTACGACGACCCGAAAATAACAAGATTCGCGGTCAATTTAAACAGTTTTTCATGGTTAAGCTAGACCAAACCAATCTGGCTAAATCCCAGTCTCCGATTGTAATTTCAGTACTTACTTATAGTCTTCTGTAGTTAAAGTAAAATTACTCATGCGTTTCAATCGAGTTGATCTGTACTCTCCTTCCGTCCGCCATATGAAGTTATCACTAGTTATATTCCCTTCAAATTCTTCTTTCGTTTGCCGACGACTTCGAGCCAGCATCACCTCCTCAGCTGGTAAGAACGATGTGCGGAAGCCATGAAATATGTCTCTTTCCTCTGGATCCACTCCTTCCAACTTGGTGTATATGTTTGGGACATCAAAAACAACAACAGATTGGGTATCGTCTTGTGAATCAATTGATTCTTTGGTTATGTAGAATGCTGCGATGACAAACCCAGTTAATGTTATTATTAGGATGAGCTTAGCGAGGATTGTGTAGGTTGGTTTTTGGATAGATATTCCATGGAGAGTGCGCGTGTCCACTCGCGTCATGGCAGATTCCAACTGGCAGTGTCAGTTATGTCAGTCCTCAAATCATTGACGGATATTCGTAAATAGAGCACACTGCTGCGCAGCTTCATTGTGTGACCCTACGCTACGTAAATTGCGCATTAATCTAGGCCAAACCCGTTTTAATCAAATCTCGTAACAGACGATTCTGTTTTTTTATAATAAATAAACATAGTTAATCATTAGAATGAAAGGTTAGTATATAACCTTCTTCTAGTGTAAAAGAAAACTCTGTAGATCAATTGCAGATATCGTGTCAACTGTGATTTGTCAAGCAAGTTTCTTATTTGTCTTAGATTAAGTATTATTTGTGTATTAACTAATTAGAATTAATTATAGTGGTTGCTTCAAAGCTCCCGTTACTTCTTGAATATTGGGGATTCATTCTTCTACGATTCTAGTTATTAATAGTTTCATTCCCAATAACCTAATTACTTGCCATGAGTACTGAAGCTTCGTTCGCCGAAGTTATTAAACAAGTCGAATTGATTGTCGATGTTATAATCTCTGACCTTAAAAACGGCTATGGTTTGTTTCATTTAATTATATTCTTATTTCTAATACAGCACAAAGCTTGAACATGCGTACTCATACCTGTTACTAGCCGAACTTGTGAAGAAGCTGCGGTAGCCTAGTGGTTTGACCTACCGCCTCTCATATAGAGGATCATGATTTGAATCCGTCTCGCATACCTGAGTTTACTGATATGCGAAATATAATTTAAATATACCACTTAGATCTTCGGTGAAGAAACATGCAGGCATTTACGATTTAAAAGGAGACTAGCTCAAACCCTCTCGTTATGAGAGGAGGCCCGTCCAGCTCGACGTAACGACGTAAATATCGAGACTACTAACCACCACCACCACCACACAGCCCATTTATATCGTTACGTGGTGCTTGACACAGGCCTATCATCACGAGCGGGTTATTTGAGCTACTCTACTTTTAATTCGTAGATGCGTGCATGTTTCTTCACCACGATGTTTTTCTTTCTTTCTATTATCGTACCTTAAGACGAGCTGTCGGTGGAAGGCCACCAACAAGATGGAGCGACGACAAGATAATGAATGAGAGTGACACATGATCGATCTGAGTAACAAGCTTAGGGGATCTATTTTCAGCAGTGGACGTTTTTCGGCTGATAAATATGTTCATGAAAACTAACCATTATGTAATAAAATCTTGTGGAGACGGTGGGAAGGGACTGGTTGAGAATAGCCCAAGATCGAAAGGGGTGGAGTGCATTGGAGCAGACCTACACTCAGCATTGGGTGGACACAGGTTGAAGAGAGAGAGAGAGAGAAGAGAGAAGTCATGTGGATTCTAATATAAGACACATTTCAGAAAATACGCAAGCAGAAGAGAAGTTAATGTTTAAGCAACACCTGGTAACGACGAGCTACTGGTTCTGCCGTATATCCAGTGCTAACAAAAAACGCTTCCTGATAGCCCTGGTGAAGGACATACGAAGTGCGTCGGCGTTGTCACTTTTACTGAAGTCCATATGGAATTGTCGTCCTAAAGATGCGGTATTGTCTATCTCTGGGTAAGTGCAGTCAATACCTTTGCACATCTGCATTGTTCGTACCTATAGCTTGCTACTAGCATCGGTACGGAACTTGAGCACGGCCTTCGATGCGCAGAAGTCGAAAATAAGATCTCATCGGCAGAGGGGCTCGGGACGCAGCGGGCGCTTTGTCGTGTGCGCACTCTTATTGGCCCTTCAGTCGTAAACATGCGCAGAAATCCCCTCTACTTTCGCTCACCGCTCAATTTCCGTACCGCGACCTGTACTGGGTACGACTTTCACTGGGTGGCGTGGCAGTCGCTCAATAGACAGTTGCAGTGAAGACAAACTGTGCAAGTGAAGTATCAACGAGCCATCCTCTAGCCAATAAGTGCGTGTGTGTTAAAAGGTTCTTTATGTCCCACTGTTAGGCAAAGGCCTGTCCTTTCCCGGGACTCCAACTATCTCCATACCAAATTTCATCCAAATCGGTCCAGCGGTCGAAGCGTGAATGGGTAACAGACAGACGGATAGGCAGACAGAGTTACTTTCGCATTTCGCATATACGAGTAGATAACAGTTACACAAAAGTAACGATTTGATTTTTGTTGCTTTTAGTAAGAGCACTTGGAGCAGGTATGACCAAGCTCCGATGGACCACAACCGGACTGCGTGGCAGTTGACCACGCTAGCGAAGGTCGTCAAGTCCGACAGGGAATGGTTTCAGACTCTTGAACCTGTTAGTAATTTAGTATTCTGCGATATTATACTATTTACCTACCACCACACCACAACACTACGATACCACAACACACCACACCAAAATACTACCACACCACAACACTACGACACCACAACACTACGACACCTCAACACTACCACACCACAACACTACCACACTACAACACTACGACACCACAACACTACGACACCACAACACTACGACACCACAACACTACGACACCACAACACTACGACACCACAACACTACGACACCACAACACTACGACACCACAACACTACCACTTCACAACACTACCACACCACAACACTACGACACCGCACCACTACCACTCCACAACACTACCACACCACAACACTACGACACCGCACCACTACCACACCACAACACTACGACCCCACAACACTACCACGCCACAACACTACCACGCCACAACACTACGACCCCACAACACTACCACACCACAATACTACGACACCACTACACTACGACACCACAACACTACGACACCACAACACTACCACACCACAACACTACCACACCACTACACTACGACACCATAACAATGCGACACCACAACACTGCGACACCACAACACTACCACACCACAACACTGCCACGCCACTACACTACCACACCACAACACTACCACACCACAATACTACGACACCACAACACTACCACACCACAACACTACCACACCACAACACTACGACACCACAACACTACCACACCACAACACTACCACACCACAACACTACCACACCACAACACTACGACACCACAACACTATCACACCACAACACTACCACACCCCAACACTACCATACCACAACATTACCACACCACATCACTATCACACCACAACATTACCACACCACAACACTATCACACCACAACACTACCACACCACAACAGCCTATCAAGATCCGATTTGGGCAGTAAGCCCCAGGCGGGCGGGATTAGAGCCTTTATATACATCTTTGAATTCCTTTGCCAGCAAGTTTCCTCCCCAGCAAGCACAGTGGTAAATTTAGAAAAAAACTACACATCTTTAGCAGTAACAATCCGTATGACAATCGGCAGGTCTAAACTACTAGACCACCACGTCCGCGACACGACAAATCTTTGGTAGCTATACCTATAATCTACTTGCGATATATGATAAAAATCCATGGTAGCCTAATAGTTTGACCTACCGCGTCTCATGCAGAGGGTGGGGGGTTAGAATCCGGGTCCCACCTCTGAAATTATTTATGTGCGAAATCAGAGACAAGATAATTATATTAGACTGACAATCTCCTTTCCTACGGCGTACATTGGAAATATCCACTGGCGCTTCAACTTTTCATGCTTCGCCTGTACAACGCCATAGATGTTGCTCATGGAGTTCATATTTATATGCAAGCGACCTAGACAGCGACATCTATCTGATTTGTTTCAAGGTTATCCTTCTAGGTTTACCTTATTTTGTCTATGGCGAAATTAAATTTGAATTTACCGCTGCGTACGAGTATATATGATTGGTAAACAGTTTTGAAATCATTAAGTTTCTTACTAAATCTCAGATTATTGGTGATCTCATAAAATTTTAGGAGCCTCAAGCGAGCTTCCTGCTAGAACTACTGTCTATTGCCGGAGGACCCATAATGTGGGAGGTTCTGCAAAAAGCGAGGGCAATTTACGATAAATATCGGAAGGACCAGCTCTGCAACATAACGAACAGTATGGCCGTCGTGGATAATTATGCGAGGAATCCGTCAATGATTGTAAACGCAAAGGTAAGACGGTTGGTTGATTCGAACGGTCCGTCAACTAAGCAGAGTTCGTAGATGAAGTGACGACCTAGTGAAGGTAGCGGGAATACGGTGGATACGAGTAGCACAAGACCGGTCTGAGTGGGGGCCCTTTGGGGGAAGGTTCTAGTACCTACTGGATATTTTTTGGCTAAAATTATGACGATGATGACTTATTTTTACTGATAACACTTAAATTCGCACTGAAATTATTTACAAGGGACTGATTTATCAAATCAGGTGAAACTAAAACACAGGGTGGACACGGCCTATAAAAGCACGATTTCGAACACAATTCGAATGAAGTGTCAATGTTTGCGTGCAAAGGACGTCTGTGTGCGAGCGAGGACGTCTGTACACTTGTAAATGTGTGTGTGCCACTACGCGGGCCAGCGATCCACTCTCCATCTCCGGATGAAACAAATGACGGTAAGGGCGTGTTGGGCGCGAGTTGCGCGCCGGCTAGATTCAGGCGGGTGATTCCGTGACCATTCTGTATATGTAGTACTATTAAATATTCTGTGACTAAACTTGAAAAATATTACCAGACCTTATTGAGATTTTAATAGTAGATATTATAAATCTTTTCAGAGCCTGAAATCGCTAGCATCACTTAAAAAAGGTGTATCAAAGATGAATACGCCTCGATCTAAGTCGGTAACCGATGATGCAACACAAAGTGTCCATGTGTCAGCTAAAATACAGGTTGATTGGATATTTATTCTGACTAGCCGTTGCAGGCGACTTCGCGTAGACTTAGAACTTACTTACCTGATGATACTATACAAACAGATGGTTATAGTTAAAGAAGTATTGAAAAAATGGATTCTGCCGAAATTTCCACGGGAATGCTTTTTCAACAGTGAACCAGTCCCTCCTACTACCAAATTTAATCAAAACAGATCTAGCCGTTTTGATGTGACAGAAGGAGAAACAAACTAACAAACACAATTACATGTCTTCTTATATATAAAAATGATTTGCCGTGTGTTAGTCTGGCTAAGGCTCGAGAACTGCTGGGCGGATTTAGCTCATTCTTTTTTGTTTTCCCTGTGATTCAGGGAAGGTTAAGAAAGAAAAAAAATCGGGAAATGTGTAAAGAAACAGCTAAAAAACCGGCCACGAAGCGAGTTAAACTCGCGTGGAGAGGGTTTCGACCCTTGATTATTTTCAATGACGCCATTTTCAAACTGTTTCACAGGATAGGCTCTTTTATATGATAGATTTCAAATACCATGGACTTCTTAATAATTTTCCTCTAATCAACTACCTATCTACTATCCTCCGTATTTCTTATGTTTTCCAAAATTTTAGGTCCGGTAGTTTCGAAGATATAGGGGAGGGGGGGAATGGAAATTTTTCGCCTATTTTCTTAAATAAGTCGAAAAGTATTGACCAAAAAAGAATTTGAAAAATATTTTTTCAAAGCCCCCCCAAATTCATTTATTTTCGTTACACGTCCGTCTTTGGGTCACAAACTTACACATACGTACCAAATTTCAACTTAATCGGTCCAGTAGTTTCGGAGAAAATCGACTGTGACAGACGGACGGACACAGACGAGTGATCCTATAAGGGTTCCGTGTTTACCTCTTGAGGTTCGGAAACCTAAAAAAAAGACGAATAACTTTGTATGGGAATTTTCTTCGGGTGATACGAAGTTCCCCGGCCCAACTAAGTACTTCGTAGTATTATTGGATAGTATGGATAATGTGCTATATTGTAGGTATATAGTGTATTGGGCGCAAATGTAGAAAGGCTGAATCGGCGCAGTCTAGGCGTGAGCGGGCACACAGACCTGGAGCTATATTGAACTTTAAGGCCCGGTTCCTATATCCACGAAACGCCTCGTTTTGCCTACGGACGGTTAAAATTTGACAAATTCTCTATGGAACAAATGTCAAAAATCAACCGTCCGTAGGCAAAACGAGGCGTTTCGTGGATATAGGAACCGGGCCTACATCTAGCTACTTAAAGTTCGGTTTCAACGCCGTGACGCTTTGACGGTAGAGATAAGGAATTTCCCTTTCCCTTTGTAACGTTTTGAATAGAGCCCCTGTAAAGTTTTCGACAAAGACAGAAAGAGTGTCGTTCGCGTGTCGAAATTGTACTTAATAATGTCACAATTTTAATTGGCAATTAACATAATGATCTTTTAGCTACAACAGCGTTTGAACGAATGGAACTCTGTAATAAAATCCATGAAGGCTAGCTTTAACTTAGAGATAGAGATAGAGACGACTTTTAAAGATGGAAGTATAAATAAAATATGGAAAGTCAATAGAACAAGTCCTAAAGAAACTGAAACAGTGGATTTTGTGAGTATAAATAGAAAAGTACCTAATGAAGCCAATTTTGCACAACATTTATTTTATTGCACTTGTTTTTTTACAGTGTTTGGAATGCAAATTCATTTTAAGTGTTATGCTCTAGCCATAGACTAGATACGTCTATGGCTAAGGCTAGAACTACAAAGTAGATTGTGTAGTTCTAAGTTTTATCCTTAATATACTTAGTATAAGTTGGTGGTGGTATCTTTTGTGATAATGGGGGCTATCGCGTGTGAATTTGCCACTAGAGGCGCTAGTGTCGCGTGAGGTCCAATAACATTCACTTTTCACTGGTTTTGGCGGGCTTCGTGATATAAATTATAATTTCTTTAATTTACCTGTAGAAAAGTGATCTCCTTCGTGAAATTATCGCAAATCTGGACTATTTGACAATCAATGTAACTTTTGAAAAAAAAAATGAAAAAATCCGAGCAAAACGGAACTGCAAAACATTGCGGCATAGCTACTCGATATGATGATAGTTATTTATAATTAATAAACTTAATGAGATTCAAGATTTAAAACTTTGTTTCGGCGCCGATCTTATAAAGTGGCCTTTGACAGCTATACCTCTGGACCTTAGTCAACAGTGGCGCCAACTGGTGAGCAAAGAAACGATAGTCCCCATTATAATAAATTATTTCTATTATATTCTATTCTATATGTTCATGCTGGGGAATAACCGTGACAACACATATTACTGTATGCGGTCTACACTTCTTGTAAGCAAAACGATTAGATAAAAAAAAGGACATTCGGCTCGCCCCGATAAGCAAAGTGTACGCGGGATCTCTAGTCTATGGCACTAGCATAGGCTCAGCTCTAGACATACAAGCAAGCTACAAAACGGCCCTACAGTCAAAGCCCAAGTATATTTTGTGGTGGATTCACTCACGAATAACTAGGCCATATCGATGCAAAGGCTTGCGTAGCAATTACAATAATTGCCACTATCCGTTAATTCCCTCTTTAGGCACACGGCGGACATGGCCTATAAAAACGCCATCTCGAACACAATTCGAATGAAGTGTCAATGTTCGCGTGCGAGGACGTCTACTGTACACTTGTAAACGTGTGTGTATCACTACGCGGGCCAACGAATCACTCTCCATCTCCGGATGAAAGAAATGACAGTAAGGCGAGTTGGGCGCGAATTGTGCGCGGGATTCAGGCGGGTGTTTCCGTGGCCATTCTGTACATAGTAACTATAAAATATTCTGTGCTTTAGGTTCAGTTACTACCTGGGGTGGTAGCTAAACGGATCCTGAGTTACCTGCCTTCGATACAGCTCGCGAGCTGCGTGCAAGTCAACAAATACTGGGCTTATCTCGTCGACAACATGAAGCAAGAGAAATGTGCCCGCCTTCAGCTGGAATTTGACATTATAAAACTGGAAGTACGATCATCTCATACCTTTAGAAACCTAACTAATTAATATTTATAAAACTCATCCGTGATTGACAGAAAAGCCGTGTTAAGCCACCACGGCCTAGTGGTTCGACCTACCGCCTCTTATGCAGAGGGTCGGGGGTTCGATTCCGGCTCGCACCTCTAAGTTTACTTAAATTCAATTTGAATTTACCACTGAGCTTTTCGGTGAAGGAAAACATCGTGAGGAAACGCACGCATCTGCTAACGTAATTCAAAGATGTGTGTGAAGCCCCAATTCGCACTGGGCCCGCGAGGGGACTATAGCCCAAAGCCTCTCATTTATTTATTTATTATCATGATGAGAGGAGGCCTGTGCCCAGCAGTGGGACGCAAATGGCTGTTGTAGTAGTAGTAGTGATTGACAGAAGACGCACAGCTGAAACAGCTGGTTGTGAAAGCTGAATTTTGCCATGACGTAGGTTCCTTGAGGAGTGTAAGGGAGCACTAAGATAAGTAGTAAACAAGTATTTTCCGGAATTCCTACGGGAACCAGAACAAAATTGAGACGCGGGTTGCAACATGCGAGACGACTAATACAGACTTTCTTTCATACAGGCTAAAGTAAAATATTGTGGAGTAATAGTACCTACATTATAGAACTTAGGGCGGTGAATTCGTTAATGTCCCAGATCGCAGGTGTTTGTGACCCGAACTGAAGGTGAGGGCCATAAATATGCTATCTGGGGCTTTACGAATTACCGCCCGTGGTTTGTCAAAAGTTTTACGTCTTGCCTTGGCCAGAAAGTGATATTTAAAACTTTTGAAAAACCACGGGCGGTGATTCGTAGAGCCCCAGATCTCATATTTATGGCCCTCACCTTCGGTTCGGTCCACAGAATCCTGCGATCTGGGACATTTACGAATTCACCGCCTAGGTCTGTAATGTACTATAGTTTCTTAACTTTGTTGGGGTACATAAGGGATTCACAAGACCAAATAAGACATAATGTTGAAGTATATTTCTATTTGAATACCACTGCCAGTTCCTTTAGCCCGACGACGTCAGGTCTAAAACTACAATTCTAAGGGCCTGATGATACTGATGTCAGAAAACTTTCATTCATGCATTTACCTACCCTACTTTAATAAATGAATTTACTGTCCAGAAACACGTGTATCCACCGCAAATTGGTTCTCCTAAGGCAGCAAGATCGAAGGAATCTAGGTTGGTACCTAAAACGTCGGTGCGTTTAAGAAAAAGTTCCACGGCGAAGATACTGCAGAAGGCTGAGTTTGACCCTGCGTCGCCGAGCTCTCCCCGACCCAGCCACACTTCTAGCTTGAAAGAAAAATCTAGCATCTGCAGGACATCTAGCAAAGCAAGTTCATCTACCATCATTAAAAACGTGCGAAATGACAGGAAGCTTAAAAAAAGTGTAAGTATAGTATTACCCATCATTATCATAATAACCTACATACCGTTAAGTGTTCTGTTGATATAGACGAATAATAGACATCAGTTATATGTAATCATGGTACAGTTATTACCTGGTATGAGAGAGTTTTCCCAGATATGAGAATACTAGCCATTTCCCGCGACTTCGTCCCGCTTGGACTTCGAATTTGCTTACCCGAAACTATACATATAAGTATAGTTAGTTATAGTTATAGAAGTATTGAAAAAACTGGTTTGACCCGTAGGAAACCCGTTCCCGTGGAAAAATCCGGGTGTCTCAAACTATTCTCCATGCCAAATTTTTTTGAAATCCGTCCTGTCGTTACGATGTGAAGGAAGGACAAATAAACAGTGAATATGGACAATATGGATGGAAACTTGTTAGATCGATTCTTTTTTGTCGCCCCTGTAAACCCCTATATTCCAAATTTCGTACATATCGTCAGAGCCGTTTATGAGATGCCTGTATATCCATATTAATCCATATTTCCACATCCTTATATAATTGCGAAAGTAACTCTGTCTGTCTGTCTGTCTGTCTGTTACCTCTTCACGCTTCAACCGCTGGACCGATTGAGATGAAATTTGGCATGGAGATAGTTGGGGTCCTTTTAAGAAAAACGCATAGTTCCCGCGGAAACGCGATAACCGAATTCCACGCGAACGAAGTCGCGGGCAGAAGCTAGTAAATGAATAAATAAATCTACGGCCGTTTAAATTATATTAACATTAAGTCACTGTCTTTGTCTTTCTTGCATAAACATAGTCCTTGCCGCCTATTCGCAATATGGCCGCGTTGTCGGAGGATCTAAGCCGTCGGGGGGCCTTGGATGACAATCTTTGGAAGTGGTGCGACGCAGTACTGAAACAGCGCATGGCCAACAATCGAACGATTTTTCCGGCATTGAAACAGGTAAACCAATGGCTGAAGAATAATTTTAAACAGTAGTATACTACTAGTATACTGTAGTAGTGTAGCGCAGGTTTGTGGGCGGAGCGTAGATTAAACTCGGGAAAACTCAGAAGAACAATGGTTTTATTAATGACGCAAAGGTTTACAAAAATGCTGCCACTTGTGCCCCGCGTTCGTGGTAGTCGTCCCACTATGTGGAAGCGGCTCCCCCAAAGCGCGTGCTTTATAGAACCCACGAATAGGGAATAACAGTCTCGGCGAGTCCCGCATCACGTGGAAGCACCCAAAAGCAGCTATAACTCTATTCTTGCAGCCTGGTATCTCTCTCATAGCAAAATATTTCTTTAACCTAAGTATGTTTCACGGGTTAACAAACGATTGCGCGTTCTAATGGACTGCTAGCGCCATCTAGCGGTGCGCGGGAGTAACTTTCGCCAGTTTAGCTCTTCTTGTGGGTTGTAGTTCCGCGTAATTACTAACGGTGGCTCTGTAGGTGGTGTTACAGTAGTATATTAAAATACTAGCTTCCGCCCGCGACTTCATCTGCCGAGAATTCGGAAATAGTGATCGCCCGCGGGAACTATGCGTTTTTCCGGGATAAAAAGGTGACCAGTGTTATAAACTACCCCCATACCAAATTTTGTTGCAATCGGTCCAGTAGTTTTCGATTTTAATCCGGACATACATACACACATACATACATACATACATAGTTACATATACATACAGACAATTTTTCTTAAAATCGTTACTTTGTGTTCAGTATCGTTGATTCCACTCGACTTGATAAGTAGTTTCTTCTAATTTTCAAGTTTCAGGCGCGACTTCTTCTACAGACTTATTATTAGTACCTACTTATAGATAAGTTGAGTGACAGAAAGTCTCTATCCAACTCGCTTTTTCTACTGATCCATAATGCCTTATTCTTAAGTTTCCTTTCGATTCTTAGTTCTATACTTACGTTTAATTTTGACGGGAACATAAGTAAGTAGTTTCATACGAGGAACCACGTTTTGCAACTAGACTTTTTATTATAAGATAACCCCTGCTTGTTCACTATCTGTAGGCCGATATATCCAAATCAAATTCTAGATATTGAACCAATCTTTGTCTTCGACTAATAAAATTCTAGGTTATTGATCTATTTGAATGAAGTCATCAGTCAGGCTGCAAGCATGTGCAATGAATATAACATAACATGTTAATCAATAAAACCGGCCAAGTGCGTGTCGGGCCACGCGCAAAGTATAGGGTTCCGAAGTTGACGATGCCCGATGTACCTTTGTAAGACTTATTAGCATCTAGCTAGCCTGTGGTAGGTATGACGTGCCCGCCCGACGCCCCTGCCGCTCGAGAAAAATCATCATCATAAGTTGGTCGACTATTACTCGTAAGTTTGTACAGCCTACTTAGCTGTGATAGTTTTCCTTTCAACTACGATATATATGCCACAACCGTGATTTTTTTCAGCCATCCAAATACCACCATTTAGCTGGCAGGGGGGGGAGGACACGTGACCCTAACAAAAAATAGCACTTTAAAGCTTAATATTTCACAAACGCATCACTTAATCAAAAACTGGTTTTAACAAACCCATTATATTTTTTTAAGACCTATTCAACGATATGCCGCACCATGGGGTACGCAAGAAAAAAAAATACATCCCCACTTTACAAGTAGGGGAGGTACCCTATAAAAAATATATATTTCAAAATTTTATTGTACCACTTTGTCAGCGTAACTAATATGCATATTCATGCCAAATTACAGCTTTCTAGAACTAAGCATCTCCGAGCAATAGTGCGGACAGACGGACGGACGGACATGGCGAAACTATAAGGGTTCCTTGTGGACTTCGGAACCCTAAAAATTGAAGTTAACCGATTTATTATGGGTAGGTACTTACATTTTATTCATGTTCAAAGTACACCTTAGCTTAGACAACTAAGGTTTTCGTTGGCGTATAGGCACAGCAGGGCATGGCAACTTAGGTGTCTTGGCGTATAATGGGGTGCGTCCAAAAAGCTAAGCTGGCTCGACACAACTTAGAAGGCGCGTGGTTAAGCCGTTGACGCAGAGTCCATTTTTGCTTAATCCACGCGCCTTCTAAGTTGTGTAAACCTGTGGCATATTGTTCTCTTAACTTCATTCTGCAGGGTCTTGGAGGTGTGATGGCGTTTAATAAGCGCTTTCCAGGTCCTCTCGTGGCCGAATCGAAGCATAAGGTGAAGCAGTTGGAACGGGCATCGGCCTCTGTTACTTCGTAAGATCTTTGTTCTGTTACTAAGTAATATGTAGACTATAATAGACTATAATAGCATGTCGATGTGTGGCGATAAATGGAGGGTACAGATATATATATGGCGAAACAGTTGTATAAAAGTGTCCAGCGGATATTATATACGCAACATACTTGCCTCACAGGGGCGTTCGAAGTCTTAAAATAGCGATCTGGATCTCCCTGTTCCCTATAGGATCGCTCACGAGTCGCGTGGACTTTAAGCAGCTAGATTTAAAGTTTAACTTGTTGCGTGAGCGATCCTATAGGGAACAGGGAGATCACTATTTAAGACTTCGAATATAGCCCCAATTGTTGTCACCAGCGGCGTCAGCAGTGCCATCTGAACTTCTGAAGGCGCTACTGCAGACTATGTGGCTCGACATTTGACATTTTACAGTTGTGAGCTCAGCGGCGCCATAAAATTAACCAGATTCGGTGAATTTGGAAGTATAAAGTATAAAGCAGCCAAGATTGGGCTTCTTTGCGATACCTATAACCCTGGTTGGCAGCGTTGGTGGTTGGCCTAAATAGCTTTTTATTCCTCTTCAGGTTGAAGCCCGAACACGACTCATCGTGGCCCAACACGGATTCGACCTCCAAGAAATCGCGCCGGTTCAGTCTCTGGAGTCACGACTTCTCAAGGCTCTATCCTGCTTTTAAAATAGCTTCCTATCAGTCACCAATGTAGTTAAGTTTAATAAAGATATATGGGAAACTGTATAACTTGTTCTTACTGTTAAATCCGTGGAAATGTAAGTACGAGTACCTTCCCGTATTGGTGACGATGTGATCACAGTTCATCACCAAAAAGGAAATCAACGAACAAATGCCCTGTTCTACCTCTTTTTCATTTGATCTGACATAACATGCTATTTTTAGTGTTTTGACAATTATTAAGTCACATTCATATACAACGGATGATTTTTAAGCTGTATTAATTAAATATTTATAATTATTTTGTTATAATATAAGTAATAATATTAATATTATTACAAGTAATATTAAGTATTGTTAGTTATTTATTTTTAACGTCCGATAAAGATGCCTGTAACCTTTTCTGAATTAACGAAACAAGTCCATTTGCTTAATGACTTTATTTTAGAGGATATGGTTTATGGTACGTATAAAAAAATTACCCGCCCAATTGTATGTATTTTAAATAATAAGTGTAAAGGTATACCTACCTTGTACCTTCACAAATTACTGAAATATACCTAGGTACATTTAGTTTTTTGAGATGTGCCTGACCAAGTGAAACAGTGACTAGCAGCTAAGCGTATACCCGCACATTATAAGACAGTTGCGACAGAAAATTTCTGACGCTCGCCGGAAAAAATCTGACTGATTGATTTTCTAATAGTGATCGGGATCTAATAAAAAAAATATGCACCGAGTGTTTTCCGGTGAGCGTCAGAATTTTTCCGTCAGAAATTTCTTATAATTTGCGGCCGCTCTAAAAGTAAAACTTAATATTGAAAATCATATCGAAATATTTCAGGAAAAGATGACCGCGAAGAGGAGCTCGCCGCTTTCAGGAGACACTTGTTCACCCTCAAGAACTGGTTCACCAGAATCTCAGCTAGTAATAAGAAGCGTTTTTTGCTCGCCTTGCTGGAAGACATCACTTCGGCGTGGAGTGTGGCCGGTATCTTACTGTGCATATGGAATTGCCAAACCAAAGATGCCATCATGTCTAAGTGCGAGTACGCTGTGAACATCAGAATTTATAACTACTTACATACATTTTTGTAATTATGTTGAGTAGAAAGGTTCTCTATGTGTTTTTCCGAAATATCAGGATAGCTGGATGTAATCAGTTGTTATAACAGTAAATGGCCATAATCAACAACCGAGTCTACGCAAAAAAATTCACTACCAAAAACTATCCATACAAATTATTAAGGAACTTTTTCTTCTACTGCTTGCTTAAATAAATCACTTAGCGCATCACAAGCTAGGTAAAGTCTGTTCATCCTAAGTTGTCTTATTAAAAGAAATATAACCTCTAAATGTTTATTTTTGGACTGTTTAAGTGTAAATAACAGATGAGAGGAGGCCTGTGCCTAGCAGTGGGACGCAAATAGGCTGTAGTAGGAGTAGTAGTAGCAGTAGCAGTAGTAGTAGTAGTAGTAGTAGTCACTTAACTAACTAACTAACTAGGCTGACTCAGCGACCCAAAATGATCTCCGAAACGAGCTTTCGCCACTGTGCCCTGTCCTACGCCACCTCCTGCCAGTTGCTGACTTGGAGGCTCCACAGGTCCGCTTCGACGACGTCCCTCTAGCGATATCTAGGTCACCCTACTGGGCTGCGTCCAGTCTGACGACCTATAACGCTCTTTTCACTGCCCGACCCTCTCCGATTCTCTCAACGTGGCCGAGCCAGCGAAGTCGGTGAGCTTTGATGTCGCCTACTATGTTGGATTGGCATACTAGGTCGCCGTCATCCCTTTTGGTGGGATCCAGGATCTTACGAAGGACTTTTCGTACACACTTAGACGACGAAAATCTATTTGATTCCAGGAACAACGTTTGGAGTAGCTACGATCAAAACCCTCTGGATCACAACAGAGCGGCGATGCCTCTACGAGCTCTTGCCGAAGTCATGATTTCAGATCGAAAGTGGTTCTTGTCACTTGAAGCGGTAAGCGTTTCTCCAATGTAAATAAGACCTTCATCTAGGTTATCTTCTAAGCGGCCGGAAGTTTCTCCAGAAAGGTAACACGCGAATAATGCTGTCTTTGCTCAATATATGATGGTGACATAAGGGTTAATTAATAAATGTAATATCTACAATTATGACGCGGCTTATTGAAATAAGTTTGTAAGGTACAGGCCCCGGTACGGATCTTGAGCAGTGAGCGAAAGTAGAGGGGATTTCTGCGCATGTTTACGACTGAACCCTCTTGTGATGAGAGGAGGCCTGTGCCCAGCAGTGGGACGCTAATAGGCTGAAGTAGGAGTAGTAGTAGTTACGACTGAAGGGCCAAGCGTGCGCGCACGACAAAGCGGCCGCTGCGTCCCGGGGCCCTCTGCCGGTGAGACCTTATTTTAGACTTCTGCGCATCAAATTCTACCGCTCAAGTTCCGTGCCGATCCCTTTTTTCATAATATTATTCCATCAGGATTCTCAAGCGGTCGTCATATGCGAGCTCCTCGCTGTTGCTAATGGGCCAATAGTACTGTCTGTTTTGAACCGAGCTCAAGTTATCTACGAGCGATACAGAGAAGATCAGCTACAAAGTATACAAACGAGTGTCGAAGAACAACCGAATATGAAGCCAAATGTAACACCTGGCCCGCCAAAAGAGGTATGTAAAACATATCAAGGACACAGGAATGGAGAAGGTTCAATATCGTAAGTTTCCACGAAAGCTGACTGATTGTTATTTGTAATTACAGAATGATAATAATAACAATAAAAATAAGACGATGAACAAAAACAATACCGAAGTCGATGCGACTGGAGCGCTGCCTAATTTTGATGCACAAAAAAAAGTAATTTTGTATCATCCATATTATCAGTTCTTGCGTAAGTAGTAAGTAAGTCACGCTGACACAAAAAATAGGAAATTGGGTTTCATTTTCTTTATTTATTTTAGTTGAATGAACATCTGGCGTACTGGGACTCCGCTATCAACTCCATGAAGATCAAATTAAATCTCGAAGAGTCGGAGGTGGCTTTCAAAGATGGAACTACACGAACCATCTGGAAGGTCAAACGGATCAAACCTGAAGATATTGAGACAGTGGATATTGTGAGTTACTAACGTTACGATTAGATACATTCTTCAGCTAATACTTGTAGCAATTTGTATGTGAGTACATACAAATTGCTGCTTAATCTTTTAGCGTCGATATAGTGAAGAATCATGGGATCCAGACTCTGGGGGAGGGAGGCCTTTGCCTGGCACAGATATCTTCGGCTGAATTGATGATGATGAAGTTATTTACATTTCAGATCCAGTTATTACCATCGAGCATAGGCAAGATGATAATCTCCTATCTCCCGCACGCCAGCCTGGTCGATGTCGCCCGCGTCAACAAATATTGGGCGTACCTGGTGGAGGACTTCAGAGCCGAAATAACGGCCAGAAGCAAGATTGATGCGGATATAAAGAAACTCCAAGTTTGTATTATAGTTCTATGATCTTGCCATTAATGGAATAACATCATCTGATTCGTTGAGTTCTTTTTGGTCCTAGTGCTAATCAACCAATATACTTTTCACCTCAGCAGCTCGAACAAGTAGTGAGAGAAAGTATTTTTTTAATTTCTTTTTTTTTAATCAGTTTATCCCATTAGACAATCCCATCAGGCAAAGGCAAATGTCTAAGCCATGCAGCCACAGTGTCATGTTTTAGTTTAATGTAATCAATTTACTATTCTAGATCAAAATTATTCAGTAAGATATGAAGAAAAAATAAATAAAAGTACCTACTTGAAAACAAAACGAATTAAAAACTTCTTAAAATGAAGTTAAATCGTTCCCACTCTTTTTCGTTTTTTAAGTTTGATAACTGCGAATGGTCATTTTATACTGCGGCATCTTAGTAGTACCTACTTCTTATACTAAAATTCGAACAATATCGACTTAATTAGCTCTCTTCTTTTCATTAATTTAAGAAAAGAGGGAGAATTATATTAGGCAAATCATAATGCGAATCTATTTTCGAAGAAAAAAAAACTGACCTTGATACGTTCGGATACGCGCAACACATCAGTACCGACGTGTATTTTTAGACATTAAAATTATACGTTGAGTTACCGTCTAAAAATCTTGTAATTTTTAAAATTACTTATATTTCATATAATCATGTAAATTACAATCATGTTAAACTAAAGTTTTAATTTGAAGTAAACTAAAAGTTTTCAAATATTACCGAATAAATTCGAAATTTATCATTGTACTAGTTTCCGAACACACGTTTAGAAAATTGCCGCCATTCTTTATTCATGTCTTTCTTCTTCATTTTCGACAACTTACTTAAAGTAATTCTTTTAAAACAAAATTCAAGTAATAATTTGAGTGAAAGGAGTGAAGAAGAAATGCTATTTCATATTTTTCGTGTTGTATGTAAGTATTCTTTGCAAGTACCTTTTATGTGTTCTCGCTACTGAGGTGAAAAATTGTATGTGCTACTCGAGAGCAATTTCTTTTACTTCTCGTGCCTGTGAGTCCTTCGCTAAGCTCAAGATTCTAAATTAGAATCACTCGCTAAACGCTCGTGATTCAACTATAGAATCTTTCGCTAGCTCAGGACTCAAACATGGCACTCGAAGCAAAAAACAATTTTGCTCTCTTGTTGCACAAATAACTATAGTTAAACAGTGTATAGAGATGAGAGGATTTCCCGAAGTTCCTACGGGATGGGGAAAAAATGAGACCTACGCGGATTATTATATTATACAGCTAGGAATGTAATAAAATCGAAAGTTTGGGTGAATTATTGCAGCAATTGTATGTTTCTGTTCTTTCATTTCAAATATTTGTTTGTTCCTTAGTCAAAAGTAAAAAATCACGTATTACAACCTGTGTAGTGATTTTTGTAGAAAATAATCTATCTCTATGCCATGCACTCTTCACACGCGACTGAGGGTACTTTAACATACATCTAAAGATATTTTCACCTCAGCAGCTCGAACAAGTAGACTTTGCTGTCAGAAATCAGTGAGCAAAATCGTGTTTGTTTCACTCAGTGAGACAAAGTACTTTTTTAATTTGTTTTTTTTTAATCCATTGATCCCATCAGACAATCCCATCAGGCAAAGGCAAAGGCAAAGGCCTAAGCCATGCAGCCACAGTGAAATCGTTCCCGCGCTTTTTTATTTTTTTTATTTGATAACTGCGAATGGTCATTTCATACTGCGGCATCTAACCAGTAACCACTTCTAATAACAATAATTCAAACTATCTCGATTTTATCAGCTCTCTTCTTTTCATTTCTTTAACAAAAGAGGTAGAATTATATTAGGCAAGTCGTAGTACGAATCTATTTTCGTAGAAAAAAAACTGAACAAGAATCGTTCGGATACGCGCAACGCATCAGTACCGCCGTATATTTTAGGCATTAAAATTATACGTTGATTTTACCTTCTAAAAATCTTTCAAATTTTAAAATGACTTATATTTCATATAATTATGTTATTTGTAATCAATTTAAACTAAAGTTTTAATTTAAAGTAAACTAATAGTTTTCAAATGTTACCGAATAAATTCGAAATTTATCATTGTACTAGTTTCCGAACATACGTTTAGAAAATTGCCGCCATTCTTTCATTTCAAATCATGTCTTTCTTCTTAATTTTCGATAACTAACTTTAAAGTAATTCTTTTAAAACATGAAATTTAAGTAATAATAAAAGTGAAAGGAGTGAAGAAGAAATGTTATTTCATATTTTTCGTGATGTAAGTATTCTTTGCAAGTACCTTTTATGTGTTCTCGCTACTGAGGTGAAAAATTGTATGTGCTACTCGAGAGCAATTTATTTTACTTCTCGTGCCTTTGAGTCCTTCGCTAAGCTCAAGATTCTAAATTAGAATCACTCGCTAGACGCTCGTGATTCAACTATAGAATCTTTCGCTAGCTCATGACTCAAACATGGCACTCGAAGCAAAAAACAATTTTGCTCTCTTGTTGCACAAATAACTATTTTTAATGTTACAATTTTAAATCACTAAAGTCACGTTTCCACCGATCTTCAGCTGTAAGTATCTGATTTAACGACATCTGCACCTTTGCTCTATTGATTCAAGTTAGTTTCACATTCTTTATTTTCCTGTTTACATAATAGTGATGGATAATTGAATACATTACATACATATTACATGATAATTATCTATTCTGCGATCGTAGATAGGTACTGTGATGGTTTTCCTTGACTGTACTTTATCGATTTTAATTTATACTTTTATCGCAGTATTTGGTGATAAACAACGAACCCAGTAAGGAGATGTTCGACACAACAGACAGGTATTCGTCGATGACGTCTTCTTCAGCGAAGTCCAAACCGCACATACAAAGCATGAAGTCCAGCGTGAAGTCAACCACAGGCCAATACGGGTTCAAGCGTTTTATTCTCGAGAAGGTCATGAAGCCTGAAATTCGACCTGTAAGTGAACCACCATATCAAAGCCAAATTGAAAAACTTGTTGACATGGTATTAAGGGAAGAGAGATAATGATATTCCTCTAGCTCTATAGGCAATTTTACAAATTAAGCTACACTCATGTACATATTCTTCTTCACCGAATTGTGTTTAGTTTTCATTCAATTTAATGGAAGCATTTGATCCGATTTAAAAGGCACAGACAACACGCGTTTCATATTGCTATCTTATTCACGCGAGAGAACACGAGACAGTGATTTGTAATTAATTTTGCTACTACTACTACTACAGCCTATTTGGGTCTAACTGCTGGGCACAGGCCTCTCATCTTTGAATTTCTTCGCAGATGTGTGCAGGTTTCTTCACGATGTTTTCCTAGGTGGTAAATTCAAATTTAATTTCGCACCTAAGTAAACTTAGAGGTGCGAGCCGAAATCGAGAGGCGGTAGGTCGAACCACTAGGCCATCACGGCTTCTTGCCTATTCCTACAAAATTCGCCGTGTTTAGGTAATCCATTTGCTCTAAGGCAGACAAAAGGCGCAGCATCGCAGTTCTACGGAAGTTCTAGCATAGCAACCTTTCATTTCAGAATCGTCTTTACCGTGGTAAGAATCTAATTTATGCATATAAAAATAGTTTTACGGTTTTACACAGGTCCGGATCCCAATTCGAAGAATGAGTGATCTGACGGATCGCCTCGACTACCGCGGTGCGGTGGACCCCGACCTTTGGAAGTGGTGCGCGATCATTCTCAAACAGCGAACAACTGAAAAAGGACACTCGGATGTGGAGGTACCCCTGCCTTTGATTTCATAACGTCAAAACCGATTAGGATGATATTTGGTGTAAAAATAGTTTTAGATCCTGGAAATAACAAAGGATACTTTTTATCCCGATATTTATACGCGAATGGGTTTTCCACGGGAAAAAATTATAACTATAACTACTCATGTGCATACCTAGTACTCGATTCGTACCATCGGGTAAACAAATTCAAATTTCACGCGGGATGAAGCCGCTGGCATAACGGCTAGTAAGACCAAGAACTATTTCCTTATGTAATGGGCTTTTCGTTTTTAGAAGATGGTTGGAGGCAGCATATTGAAAATGGGAAATGTTCACTTTCCGTGTCCTCTCCTGACCAAAACATTGAAGCTGCCATTAGATCCACCTTTGGTTTTGGATCATACAAAGAGGTAACTTGTGAAATATCATAAGAAATAACACCTGGCACAGCACCACAACAGCCTTTGATTATTGATTAAGTACTAAATTTGCGATTTGATCATAGTTATTCCGGGTCTGTCATCGTCACTCGTCCGTGTCACCCGTTGCAATAAGTATGCAGCAAGGCTCCATTCTAGGCCCTTTCTTGTTTCTTGTCTAGATAAACGGTATTCCCTGTATTGTGCAAGAGAGACTTAGTTCTGTTCGCAGATGATACCTCACTTTTAATTAAAGTAGATAGGAAGCGAACTTTCAATAATTATCAATCACATATTTGTAATTATTTCTGTGATATTTTGATATTTTTCTCATTTAATTATATTTCCGTCAAGCTCGTCCTCTGCTAAGCGACACCTGGACACACCGAACGCATCGATGAGGGTATCCAAGGTGTCCCAAGAAAAACGCTTCAACCTCTGGAGTCGCGACGTGTCACGCCTGTATCTCGCTTTTAAGGTCCCTAACTATACTAAAGTTGGTAAATAAATGCTCTTATTCATATAATGTTTTATTTGCAAACTTAATTATATAGAATGGAAATTATTTATTATAGCACAAAAGTCACCACCACAAACTTATATTATAATATAACCATATAAAGTTATTTTGCAATAAAGTTATATAGTATAATTTGCAATAAAGGGGGTGCAAAAAACGGTCTAGCTAGGTTTCATATATGGGGAAACCCATTTTTAGCTATTTTCAACTGAATACAGCTCGGTTGCTCAAGTTCTTCTTTTAATGAGTCATCATCATCATTGCACCCGAAAGACGTCTTCTGGTGGAGATAGGTGTACTCCAAGGTGCGCCACTCAGGCCTTCCACCGGTTTCCCGCGACTTTCATCAGGTCGCCGCCCCATCTTCTGCTGAAGGCCTACCGATAGCTTGTCTCCCGGTCCACGGACGCCACAGAGCTTTCCGGTCCTGCGAGCAATGTACCCCGCCCACTGTCACTTAAGGGTCGCAATTTTACGGGTTATTCGGTGACCTTAGTTCTACTGCGGATACCCTCATTACTGATTCTACTGCGCGAGCAGATAATTCCCTAGCATAGTCTTCTCCATTGTTGCCCTCTGAGTTTCTTTGAGCCTTCTTGTGAAGCTCATAAAAAGGCTTTTCATGAGTACCTATTGCAGATTTGAAGCTAGTTTTTGCCTCAAAGGAAATTGTATTATTTTTATATTTATTATGTTTACGAAAATTGAGCTCTATTAAAAACATGGAAGGGCTATGTTCAGCAGTGGACGTCTTTCGGCGGAAATAATCTTATACTTTAAACGCGCTAAGCCTGTAAGTATAAAGTTTCTCTGTAATTGATTTATTTATCCAAACGATCTCAGAAACGCCTCTAATCTAACGGTTTTGACGAAATTTGGACTATATTCCAAATTTCGTCAAAATCGTTAGATTAGAGGGTTTACCGGGGTGACAAATCGATCTAGCTAGATCTCATACCTGAGAAAACTCGGTTTTAGCTATTTTCACCCGAGCAAAGCTCGGTCGCTCAGGTCCGTCAGCGAAAATGATGAAAATAATGGTGACATGCCAGTGACATGTTTGTGGGATGTCGTAGTTAGGGTGGGAGTTTCCAGTGGATACGCGGCCTAATATAATTATTGAGAGTAGAGAGAGAAAAAAAAAGTTACAAGAATGTATTAAGAAAGAGAAGGTATCGATTCCATGAAGGTAATCAACTTTTTTTAGCTTTAGCTTTAGCTTTTAGAAGGCTTTTAGCGTTTATGTTCATTTTTTATTTTGACAGTTTTGACTTTTCTATGAATTTACTTTTTTGACTTGCTTTATGCATTGAAACATTTTTGAATTAGTTTTATAGAAATCATAATTTATTTACTTATAATGCCTTTAATAAAGTTTGCCGAGCTAACGCGGCAAGTGCATTTGTTAAATGATATAATTTTAGAGGATATGATTTTTGGTGAGTGTGATGAATTTTACTCCTGTTGATACAAAATGACACATCCCGAGACATTATACCTATTTTTTTCATCAAATAAGTTACAAACATAAAAGATTTTCTTATACCTATTGAGTCAGAATAATTATTTCCGGTTTATCTCGTTGCCCCCCGCCAGGTCCTAGATTCACGGTATAATAACCTAAGGTCCTTACAATTTCAGCAAGCGATAAACGCGAAGAAGAACTCGTTACGTTAAGTAAGCATCTGCATGCACTAAAGAACTGGTTCACCCGAATATCAGCACGGAACAAGAAGCGCTATCTACTGGCACTACTGCAAGACATGACCTCTGCATGGGCGGTGGCCGCCATTTTGCTGTGCATATGGAACTGTCAGACCAAAGACGCCGTTATGTCCAGCTATCAGTAAGCTATGATTTTATACCGAAAGCACAGAATATTTAATAGTACTACATACAGAATGGACATGGAATCACCCGTCTGAATCTATCCGGCGAGCAACTCGCCCTTAACGTCATTTGTTCCATCCGGAGATGGAGAGTGAATCATTGGCCCGCGTAGTGGTACATACACATTTACAAGTGTACAGACGTCCTCGCACGCACACAGACGTCCTTGCCGCAAACATTGCCACTTTATTCGAATTGTGTTCGAAATCGTGCTTTTGTAGGCCGTGACCGCCGTGTGCCGAAAGTACCTAGGGTACTTTTCTGGTTATAGGCATGTGTTTATCGGTTTTGACACTAAATTTAACCCAACTCAAAAAGTCATAATTTTAATGAATTCAAGCATTTTGTCTAATACAAAAGTAACAAAAGGCGATATATAGACCAGCCCCTTATTTAGTAACAAACTATTGATAAGATCTTGGGTCGGCAATCATGTTTTCGTCCAGCCATGGCACAGCAAAGCTGATTTTACTGTTCGAAAAATGAGGTATTAGGGGTGTTGGTGGTTAAAGCACATCAAAAAGGTAATTTTTAATACAGTTTCTCAAAAAGTAAACATTTTGATACCTGTTTAGCGTGCGTAAAATTCGTCATTTCCGAAGGAGTGCTGTTTGTTTTTTGACACCTATGATGAGTGTGCTTAGTAGTATTTTTCGCAATCGTGTCATAATAGAGAGCTTTTTAGTCGAGTACCTACCGTGTTTAGGTCACGAAGCTTGTTGAGTGGCCTAAACCGAAAGACGTCCACTGCCGGACATAGGCCTCCCCCAAGGCTCGCCACTCAGACCAGTCCTGTGCTTCCACCGGCTACCCGCGTCCTTCACGATGCCGTCGCTCCATCTTGCTGGAGGCCTACCGACAGCTCGTCTCCTGGTTCGTGGACGCCACTCGAAAACTTTCCGGCCCCATCGGCCATCAGTCCCGCGAGCAATGTGCCCCGCCCACTGCCACCTAAGGCTCGCAATTCTTCGAGCTATGTCGGTAATATTATACAGGCTGCATTTTTACAGAGCTGTTTCTTGGAGCAGCTATGATCGTTTGCCCATGGACCACAACAGGACCGCCAAACCGCTGCAGACGCTGGCGCAGGTCATGAAGACAGACCGGAAGTGGTTCCTTTCTCTTGAGCCCGTAAGGTTTTTAAATAACTAGCTTCTGCCCACGCAGGCGAAGTCACTCGCCTGCGTAAGTAGAATTCGGATATCGCTTCCCGGTAAATAGAGTAGCCTTTGTCCCCTTACCCAGCATTCAAACTATCTTCATACCAAATTTCATCTAAATGGGTCAATCGGTTTAAGCGTGTTGAGGTAACAGACCGACAGACAGGCAGAGTTACTTTCGCGCATTTATAATATTAGTACGGATTTAAACTTGGTATACTTACAATGGATGTAGAGGTATAGGTATACTAGGCCCACAGCACTCTTCCCACGTGAGGCCTTAACTAAACTACTACTACTACTACAGCCTATTTACGGCCCACTGCTGGGCACAGGCCTCCTCTCATCACGAGGAGGAGGATTAACTAAACCATAATCTAATAAAAACCGAATAAAATGAACACATTTAAATTATCAATTCAATTTCCACTGAGCTTTTCTGCAAGGAAAATATCGTGAGGAAAGCTGCATGCATTTGCGAAGTAGGTAATTCAAGGATTTGGGTGAAGCACCCAATCCACACTGGGCTCTCGTGGGGACTATATAGCACAGAATATTTAATAGTACCACATATAGAATGGCCACGGAATCACGTAAGTACCCGCCTGAATCTAGCCCGCGCGCAACTCGCAACATTGACACTTCATTCGAATTGTGTTCAACATCGTATTTTTATAAGCCGTGTCCACACCGTGTGACCATAGCCCAAACCCTCTCGTGATGAGTGGAGGCATGTGCCCAGCAGTGGGACTTAAATAGGCTGTTGTGGTGGTGGGGGTGGATTTAATTTACTTCCCCAACCCGCGACTGTTAACCGCATTGATAATCGTCCTTTCTATCCAGGACACTCAGTCAGTCGTGATATGCGAGCTCCTATCAGTCAGCGGAGGCTCGATAATGCTCCAGGTGCTACGAAGAGCTCAGGTCATCTACGAGAAATACCGGAATAGCCAGTTGAAGAACATAGAAATGAGCATCGCGGTGCCGGATCCACCGTCAAAGGCATCACCTTTACCGCCAACCACACAGAAAGCGGCAAGTATCTAAATACAATACTCATAGTTTTGTCGTACCTTGACTTATAGGTTTACACAACTTAGAAGGCGTGTGGATTAAGCAATAATAGATTTTCTTCGCCTCGTCAAGAACCGTGCGTCGCCAGGTTAGTTTAGGACGGCCACGTTTTCGTTTTCCTTGAGGATTTCCAATCCATTGCCTATTTAGTTATGGTCGTTTACCTACTGGGCGTTTATTCGAGGTCACGAAGTGATCCTACAGAGAAGGGAATGGGAATTTCCCTTTCGCTTCTCGGACAAACCTGTTATTCGAGAGTATTCGAGACGTCAAAAGTGACTGCTAAAGTGAGTCACTAGATCCCAAAGTTCAAACGGCGTTTAGGTCTTACTCGAATAAGGGCCCTGATGGGTAATCAAACAATCCACCACGTCGTCAAAAAATATCAGTAGTACGTAGTTAGGGACCTATGTTTTTTTACGAGAAGATATTTTTATATATCATTGTAGTAATTGTCTTCTAAAATATTGCAGGAATCTCCGAAACATGCAACTATCAAAGCTTTTAGCATGGGCATGAAATCTGAGAGGCAGTCTTGTGCCCAACAAAATGTTAGTATTATTACGTATAGCTTTAACTTATTCTACTTACAATACAAATTTAAAGAAAAACTAAAGGTTCGATCTGGTTATATGACTTACTCAATCTTGAACGGATTATATACCTATTATAGCCAGTCTGGGCGGGCGAAGCTATAAGCGTCACAGCTCACCACGTCACGTCATCCATACAAATTCGAATAAACAATTATGATATGCCGAGGCGATGCTGGGTTGGTCCAATGAGCTTGTGACCATAAAGTTAGACGTCTTGCTGATATGAGGAGATAGTCCATATCTCAATTATCTTGGTCGAATAGACCCACCCAAAGTCTTTGAACTGCATATCTTCATTCTCTCTTCAGTGCATGCAATGCATGAGTCTATTCTGATCGGGACGGTAATTTACTCTATTGGTAGATTATGGCTAGGTAGGCTCTATTGGTAGGTTGTAAAATTCACAGATAGACAGTGGCCTTCTTTTACTTACGTAGGTATACGTTACGATTTAAGGAAAAGCTCTAAACTTTCTTTAGATTTTCGATTTTGTTTGGTCTTCCTTTTTGCGTTTTAACTTTAGTTTATTTTTGTCAGCACTACATAGTATAAAACAAAGTCGCTTTCTCTATCCCTATATCCCTATGTATGCTTAAATCTTTAAAACTACGCAACGGATTTTGATGCGGTTTTTTTAATAGATAGAGTGTTTCAAGAGGAAGGTTTTCGGGTATAATTTGTTATAGTTTAACGCTCGATTCCCGCGGGAACGCTATAACCGAATTCCACGCCGACGAAGTCGCAGGCAGAAGCTAGTTATTTCTATATCAATCAGGGGTATTCAGTTAGGGGTACTAAGTGGCAGCTTCCGTGTCCGTTAGTTTGCTGATAGTAGCACGGGTACGCGAACCCGGCTTCCCGAGTTACTTTTGTCTCATACTGTTCCTTCCGAGATGATAGTATCCTCACCTACTTCCTGTCCACCCCCGTGGCATCCCGCAGATAGATACAATCCGTAGATTGATGTGGTGGAACCTGGTGCTGGGTCCGTCCGGGTTGGTGAAATTTCTGGCACAGAGGCATTCTATCTTAGGCCTCAGGGTAGGCAACGCATTCGAGGACATATGGTTCCCGTCATACTGTAGGAGACAGTAAAGGGACGCGTGGGTATTGGTAAACCATGGGCGATGGGCTGACAATCTGTCACGCCAATGCTGATGATCTCATTACCCTCGAAACTTTGTCAGAAGTGGCGCAATGTGGCCTTAAAGGTCACTAAGGCTCTGGCTACCTCTCAAGGGAACATAGGCGTGATGTTATGTTCTATTTATATTTTTCGTAGTTAAATGAATATTTGTCTAATTGGGAAAGAACTATCAACTCTCTGAAGGACAGTTTGAACCTCAAAGAAGAGGAGGTAACTTTCAAAGACGGAACCAAACAAAACATATGGAAAGTAAGAAGGGTGCAACCAGAAGACATAGAAACGGTGGATTTGGTAAGTTTTTTTCATGTAACGGATAAATCTTTTCACTAACATGCATTGTAGTCGTACTACTACTACTACTACAGCCTATTTGCGTCCCACTGCTGGGCACAGGCCTCCTCTCATCACGAGAGGGTTTGGGCTATAGTCCCCACGCGGGCCCAGTGCGGATTGGGGACTTCACACACATCTTTGAATTACTTCGCAGATGCGTGCAGGTTTCCTCACGATGTTTTCCTAGTCGTACAATAATGCTCAAATGTTAAATAATTAGAGAACGATATGAATTTATGTGTACCAAACCAAAAGTTGCAATGTAATACAGACGACCTTCGAATATAGATCCAGCTGCTACCATCAGAGATTGGCAAGAGGATATTCTCCTATCTACCCCAAGCCTTCCTCGCGGACTGCGCTCGTGTCAACAAATACTGGGCCTATCTCGTGGAAGACTTCAGGACGGAACTGGCCACGAGAGCCAAGCTAAACACAGACATAGGGAAACTGATTGTATGTACGCTTCTTATGACTCTCATAGATCAGGGGGCTCATTCGCGACACAAAATGGGATTTCATAAGGAATCTACAGGGAACGTCCAAACTTCACGGCGTTGAAACTGAACTTTAGTACCTATAGCTATATTTAAAGTTCAATTTGAGCGCCGTAACGTTTTGACATGAAACATGGCCTCTTACAGTAAACACTGTTCAGAAACTCAGTCACCCAAAGGTCTATGGAGAGAGCCATGTTAGGAATTAGTCTAAGAGACAAAGTGCGGAATGAGTACATTCGGAAGCGCACAAAGGTCACAGACGTCTTGCGACGCATTGCTCGACTAAAATGGAACTGGGAAGGGCATGTAGCACGACGGGTAGACAAGAAGTGCATACAGGCCCCAAATGAGATGGTCTGATGATATCAAGCTCTACGCCGGACCATGTTGGCTCAGGAAGACGGAATGCAGGACGAAGTGGAGACAATTAGGATAGGGCTACATCCAACAGTGGATAGATAGAGCCTGAGAAATAAGAAGAACGTTTTGACGTTCCCTATAGATTCCCTCTGTTATCCCTTTTGCGCCCCGAATGAGGTCCCTGAATTTTTTTGACTAGAATTACAGACTTATTTACTGTATTTTTAACCTTACATTTCTCCTAGGATTTGATGCTGCAGCATGAAAATAGCTTAGAAAACTTCAACACGGCAGACATAATTAACAAGAATACCAGCTTTCCAGCTACAAGCGTCTGTAACATGTCTATGAAGTTGAAGTCACAAGTTCCGCTGGCCATGAAGGGAAGCGTGAAGTCAACGGGAGCTTACTCCTTTCGGCAGTTACTCAATGATAATATTAACAAATCTGATGTAACAGCGGTAAGTGTGTTTTGTGCTGCTCCATTCATTCTTCCGTTCCGATGTTTGCAGCCATACCTACAGTTTATCAGGAACAAAGTCTTCAGTCTTTATTCGGCTTATGTGAGTAAGTCGGTATTTTTTTAAGCCAGGGGACATACGTTATGGGACAAATGTCCCACGACAGGTGTCGGCGACATGTCAACTGAAGCCATGCGATTTCGCTTAGCATAATTATCTGGCGACATCGGGCGACTTAAGTCCGTAACGACGTCAGGTGGTGAGACTTCGCGAAACTTCGTCAGACATTATCTGGCGACATAGCGGTCCCGCTATTTTTGCGGCACTATGGTGATGGTTGAAAAAGCGCGGGTTTTTCTTTATTTTTCACTAGATGCAACTTCCGATCCGTAACTTGGCGGAGTTGTCCGAGCGCGTGGAGCGCCGCGGAGCCGTCGACGACAACCTGCGCGAATGGTGCGCGACGGTACTGAGGAAGCGCACGCGCAGGAATAAAAAAATGGGCCCAGAAACCGACTATTTAAATGTAAGATTTTTTCGTACTGTACTGTGTATAGGGACTACCGTTTATATACTTATTCATGCACAAATTTAAGTACCGACATGGTACATCTGATGATTTTTTCGAAGCTTTTCATTCACTTTCGAATTTGAATGAAGTGATCAGTCAGGCGCCAATCATGTGATTAATCTCTTAATGCATTCACTGCCACCGACGCATATATGCGTTTTGCTGACTTTCCCGCAGTGCCTTGAACGCATATGTGCGTTGCAATGTTCCCGTAATGACAGATGTGGCACCTGGCGAAAGTTCGTAAAACAGAAGTGGCAGTGAATGCGTTAACATATGAATCAATAAAAATATAACTAAAAGGATTCATTATACATTTTATTCATGATCAAAGTACATCCTAGCTTAGAATCTTTTTTGTCGTTAGCGTGGTGAGCACGGCAGTTCATGGTGTTGGTAACTTTAGTTGTTCTCCTGCGATGTCCCGCTGTTAACCTCGTCTCCTATTTATAAAACGTTACATACATACAAATCTAGAAAGTATTGGTTGATATATTGTTGTTATTTTTGTGATACATCATAAACAAAGAGATTGTAACTTGACAGGAAATTGGCGAGGGTGGAGTCTTGGCATTGGGCAGCGTTCATTTCCCGTGTCCCCTCATGGCGAAAACATTGAAGTTACCGCTCTACCCGCCTTTGGTGGTAGACTACACGGCCAGGTAATCTATATAACTTACTATTTTTTGAATAAGCTGTCACATCACAAATAAACCAGCGTTACACGCGTTTAAACGAGGAAACCGCGTTTTCACACCAACTAGCACGTCGCGTGTGGCTTTCTGGTTTCGCTACGTGTAGCCTTGCACTTGCACTGTGAGGTTAGCTCACATTTAGCTTAATATTACGATTACCTATATTTCAACCTTTGACCGCCACCTATTTTTTTTGTCATTTATACGTAAACATTGTTGGCCATGGCCGACAATTACAGCCAAGTACCTCAACTAGTACATAGTAGTAATAGTAATAGTAGTAATAGTAGGAGATACATCCTAAGGAATAAATACCCTCATCAGTAAATTTAGCCAACGCAAGTATAAATTAAATGGGTGTACCTACCTATACATATACTCCTTAGGCCGTAGGTATCTCCTACTATATGTAACCATTTCGCTGCATTCTAAATTTTGGTTTGATTGTTGTGTAGCTCCCGGACTAAGGCAAAACGGAACCCATCGAACGCGACGATTTTGAATGTATGCAAGGGCACGACCAACGACCGTTTCTGCCTATGGACTAGGAACGTATCTCGCCTGTATCTCGCTTCCAAGGTGCCGAGCTACTCAAAGCTTAAAAAATAAAATGTATACACTATAAGTGTTTTTTATTTGCATGCTATCTTAGTTCTGTACAAGACGCACAAATTTATTTTCTTGTGAGGCAAATGAAATTAATTTGACTTATTTTACTACGGGGCCCTTTTCACATGGCACGGTCGCTCGCCGTGCTGTGAACTGCTATGGCGTGTGCATATCGTGGTGCATGTATGGGCCTTAGGGCGCATTGACACGGGAAACGTTACGTCATTGACGATTCTTCAAAAAAAAAGTAATGGCGACAAAGTTTTTTAAATACACTCGTACAAATTTGTTGACGAATTTTCAATGACGTAACCCGTTATGATCCCGTGTGAATGCGCCCTTCTGGGCTGAAAGTACTGGTACTGGTCTGGGCTGAGTTTGAAAGTAGACACGATTGCCGCGCTATAAATCGAGTAGGTACACAGAGTACACAGCTGATCACCATGTGTAATATGTAGCAGTTCATGATACAATAATATACTTCGCCAGGTATAGTATCAGTACATAAAGAGTACTTACATAAGTACTTACATCTGGAGTTTTTCAAGCACATACTTAGTGTCAATTTGGAAACAATAAAAATTAAGACGTGATCCCGACGGTCGTTTTTCACTACTTACTTTCCATCTTCAATGCACAGCACTGAGTAGGAACTTAGCGTACTTAACGTAAACGTATAAGTTTATTATACGTTTAGTATACGTTTTTTTTGTAAGCCATTTTCTGACAGCTGACTGCCAGAAAATGCCATTATAGATAGAAAATGCTAGCTTGCGTTTAAGAAGAAAGAAAACTGCCTCTTACCTGTCAAAGTCAAAATACATTCTGGAAAGTGGAAAAATAAAATAATAAAATCTATTTGAATACACAGAGCGAGCAAAAGTTGCGTTGCGTAAATAGTTCTAGAAGTCAGGACGTATAATGATATTCACTGTTACTTGACTTTCGTTAGAATAACAGTGTAGACAGAAGGTACCAAAATGAGTAAGCATATGTATTCTACGGCGAATCTGAGCGACAAAGAACTCAAGGAACAAGGGAACAGATTATTTAGTTTACGACGCTATGAAGATGCTATGAACTGCTATACAAAAGCCATAGTAAGTATAAAATAGTTTTGTTCCCAAACGGAAAATTCACATGAAACTGCTCCATTGTAAAATGAAAACAATAGAAAGTAGGTCTTTTGCTTGAGTGCACTACTGTACTTAGTTACTAACTATGAACAGCTACTTCACACCTATTCATATATGTAATTTTACCACATAAACTAACCCAGTATTAATAGTGGTATTCAGTAAAATTACACAGTAAATATTAGTTTTTTATTAGTGATGAGCATTAAATACTTTCATACTACACTTTTTTATAAACATTATAAATAGTAAGACAAGCCAACCAGGATTAACACTTGATACCAATGTAGGGATGGTTTGTACCTACTGCCATTTTTGTATGTAAACCATCAACTGATATTCAATGTACTTACCTATATGCTTCAGAGAGACTTAGTTGTAATCTTTACTTACTCTTGTTGTAGATTAAGAATCCCTCAGTTGCTACATATTTTACGAACCGGGCGCTATGCCACCTCAAAATGAAGCGATGGGAGGCGACCTGTCAAGACTGCCGCAGAGCTCTGGATATAGACACCAATCAAGTGAAAGGGCACTTCTTTTTAGGACAGGCACTTGTTGAGCTTGAGTGCTATGATGAAGCCATTAAACATCTTCATAGAGGTAAATGTCAAAGTTTACAATGTTAATAGTACATTACAGACCTAGGGTGGTGAATTCGTAAATGTCCCAGATCGCAGGTTTCTGTGGCCCGAACCGAAGGGCCATAAATATGCGATCTGGGGCTTTACGAATTACCGCCCGTGGTTTGTCAAAAGTTTTACGTCTTGCCTTGGCCAAGAAGTGAGATTTTCTCTCCGCGTAGCGGGCAGAAAATCCCACTTTATGGCCAAGGGTGATGTAAAAGACTTGAAGGGGTTTCAATGCACAAGTTGATTTGATTTGTGTAAGTCAGGGACAAATTATAGTGTTCAAATAGCCATTTTTTTCTTAGTACATAAATCATTTTCATAGTAAATCATTACATTCTTTACAATTACAGCGAATGATTTGGCCAGAGAGCAAAAGATGAACTTTGGAGATGACATCGCAGCTCAACTCCGCATAGCCAGAAAGAAAAGGTGGAATGTACAGGAGGAGAAACGTATTGCTCAGGAAATAGAACTGCAAACGTATTTGAATAGGTAATTTCAACGACAATTTCCAAAATAGTAATCTTAAAAAGATCCTGATGAGTCAAAAAGTGTGTAGGAGCTTAAATCCATATTAATATTTTAAATGCGAAAGTAACTGTCTGTCTGCTACCAAGAGGTGAAGACACGCTTCAACGCTGGACCGGTTGAGATGAAATTTGGCATGGAGATAGTTGGGGTCCCTGGAAATGACATAGGCTACTTCTTATCCCGGAAAAACGCATAGTACCCGCGGGAACGCGAAAACCGAATTCCACGCGGGCGAAGTCGCAGGAAGAAGCTAGTATTAAGATAATCTAATGTACAAAATTCTCGTGTCACAGTGTTTGTAACCAAACACCTCCGAAACGGCTCGACCCATTCTAATGAAATTTGGTGTGTATGTTCAGTAGGTCTGCGAATAGGACGTAAGCTATTTTCATACTCACCCCAAAAAAAATCTAAGGCGGTACGAAATCCGCTGGGTCAGCTACTTTCTTATATTTGTGTACACCAGTCTAGCCCGGGTCACACCAAATGCGTTAGTCTGCGGCTCGCCTGCATCTGTGTAGCATTAGTTCTCGTGCAACCTGTCACATGGCTTGCGAGCCGTGCGGCTGCCGTTGGAGGTCGGCGAGTCGCAGACAAATTAAGCTTTACCGGGACTTTTAAATTCTGATTCAAATAAATACAATAAAACTAAGCTATCCATTATGAACTCGAAGCGACCTTGTCAAGCTGCACACATAAAGTGCTTTTATTATTATCTTTAGCCCTAAAATTTGCACAGTTGCAACTGCAAGTGTACCACCAACTTCAGCGAATTCACAACCTAAAGTACATTTTACACTAAGTTTTTTGGCTGTGGTCGATTGTGGTGGTCAAAGGGTAAATTAAATTAGATACAAATAAAGATAATCCCATTGTTCTCACTCACGCATCTACCCACAGGTTAATAAGTGAAGATTTGCAACGAAGAATAGAAGCCGTGAAGCTAGAACACAATAACGAAGAAGAAGTCAATTTTAAAACTGCAAAAATAGAGGAAGAATGCGTAAGTAACATTTACAATGTAATGTACATAGTTGTATTAGTACATTACAGACCTAGGGTGGTGAATTCGTAAATGTCCCAGATCCCAGGTTTCTGTGCGATGCGATAAATATGCGATCTGGGGCTTTACGAATTACCGCCCGTGGTTTGTCAAAAGTTTTACGTCTTGCCTTGGCCAAGAAGTGAGATTTTCTGTCCGCGTAGCGGGCAGAAAATCCCACTTTACGGCCAAGGGTGATGTAAAATTATATTACATTAGTAATAATTATATTACATTAGTAATAATTATATTACATTAGTAATGTACTATTATTATAGTACATTACTAATGTAATATATTACTACTTGATTAGTACTTTTATTAACCCCTGATGCAAAAAGAGAGGGGTGTTATAAGTTCAACGTGTCTGTGTATATATGTGTATCTGTTCGTATTTACGTTTAGTTTTTTTTTGTGTCAGATAACCATGACCCGATCAGCCGTTTGAAGATCATCAGCTCTTTAATAGTTAATGAGGGGATCTGACTACCTTCCATATTATGTTCTATCGATTTGAAATTTAGTACCGTATTACTTCAATGATATTGAAAGAATATCCTACTTTAAAAAGGACAAAATAAAATAAAAGTAAAATTTAAAATTAAAAAACAAACCCCAACAAAAAATTAGACTAAAAACTAACAAATAATATTTAAAACCTATTATTATTATTATTGTCACATATAAAACAGGCTAAGTGATAAAACAGGTGTAGTCGCAGATTGCAACAAAAAAAATTAACTCCGAAAAGTTCGCAAAATCGACACAACTGACAACACCTGTTTTTCTCACTGAGCGGTCCCCCGACGCGACGAAGCTTGGAAAATAAAAATATTTGAAGTTACATAATATATGGGACAATAATAAATTATCATGGGTTTAAAATATTATTTGTTACTTTTTAGAGTTTACTTTTTGTGTCAGGGTTTTTTTTCAATTTTTAAATACTGACATAGAAAGAAGGTCAAAAAGACAGACACTATAAGGCGGATTTTACTGTATTTAATTTATTAAAATATTTAGGAAAACCAAGTACTTATCAAATTAAATTAAATCTTTGAAGTAGAGAATTATTTGACGACAGGTTTGGCTCAGTTGGTAGTGACCCTGCCCACTGTTTCAACTGTCGCGGGTTCGAATCCCGCTCGGGGCAAACTTTGTGTGATGAGCACAAATGTTTGTACTCGAGTCATGGATGTTTAGTATTTATAATATGTATGTATTTCTCTATATAAGTATTTATATCGTTTTCTAGCACCCATAGTGCAAGCTTTGCTTAGTTTGGGGCTAGGTCAATTTGTGTGAAATGCTCTAAGATATATAAATATGCCGTACGATAAATATTTTAATTAATAAATCCAATTGATGTTGCTCTTTAAATGTGATGATCAAGATATTTATACTTTGGAGAAATTATTACGTATCGGAATAAGTAGTTACTCAGTTCGTCTGTCTGCACTTTTGCTTCTCACATCAGTGTTTATCGATAAAGGTCATTGTAATGGATCTTAAATTATAAAAATTTTTGGTTTCAGAATAACTACACCAGCGAGCTTAACAACTTATTTGCCAAAATTGACGATAGAAGACGGGTATGTTATTTGTATTAAAATGATACATACATACAGTATCTGTACCTACCTTTTCTTCTTCTTCTATCTAAGAGCTGTGCTCTTGTCGGTGGAGTAACCGCCATGTCTATCGCTCCTGTGCCGTACCTTTAAGGCCTTCAAAAAGATGGAGCGACGAGCCTAGGGAGGGAGCGAAGAGCCTAGGTCCTGCGAAGTTGTTTCTATAGTTGAGCTCTTGAAGCCTTTTGAAGCTTGCAAATTTTCCATTTCCTATTGAAATAAATATATATCTCTCTCGCTATTGATAACGACTTTACCTTGTTCCTCTGATCAAGTTTTTTATATGCTATAGATAGACAAACAGGAGCCGACCTGTTTGTCTATCCTGATGCATGATGATGAAAAGTAGCGCAAATTTAGCGCGCTTCTAGAAAGGGACAACACTATGCGCTAGAGCGAGAGAGCGAGAGGGTTGGTTTCCTTTCTCTAGCTCATACTGTTGTCATTCTCTAAGCGTGCGCTTAACGCGTGAAAAGGGCCTTTTGGTCATTTGCAACACTGGTTGCTATTTTTTTTCGAGAATCTGCTCATTTTACTAGACTGCTCCAGAAGGAGGGTTATGTTTTTCGATTGTATGTATCGGTACATGCGAAAGTAACTCTGTCTGTTACCTCTTCACACTTCAACCGCTGGACCGATTAAGACGAAATTTGGTATGGAGATAGTTGGGAGTCCCGAGAAAGGACAGGCTACTTCTTATCCCGGTAAAACGCATAATCGATTGATTGCGTGCGAGGACGTCTGTACGCTTGTAAATGTGTGTGTACCAGTACGCGGCATTGGCTTCACTCACTTCATTCACTCTCCATCTCCGGATGAAACAAACAAACGACGGTAAGGGCGAGTTGCGCGCCGGCTACATTCAGGCGGTTGATTCCGTGGCCATTCTGTATGTAGTACTATTAAATATTCTGTGGCAGAAGCGAGACGTTCCGGATTACCTGTGCGGCAAGATCAGCTTTGAGATCTTGAACGAGCCCGTAATCACGCCCAGCGGGATCACCTACGAGAAGAAAGATATCGAGGAGCACCTCGAGGTCAGTAATAGCTAATTCATTGAACCCTACAGGTCGTCAACTTTGTGCGCGACCGTCCCTGGGGCATAGGGTGGACAAGACGGCCTATAAAAGCACGATTTCGAACATAATTCGAATGAAGTGTCAATGTTTGCGTGCGAGGACGTCTGTGTGAGAGCGAGGACGTCTGTACACTTGTAAATGTGTGTGTACCAACTACGCGGGCCAATGATCCACTCTCCGTCTCCTGATGAAACAAATGACGGTAAGGGCGAGTTGGGCGCGAGTTGCGCGCCGGCTAGATTCAGGCGGGTGATTCTGTGGCCATTCTGAATGTAGTACTATTAAATATTCTGTGCCTGGGGTGCGACAGACGTTGGGGGGCGTGACGATAGCGGGGACGGCGAGGAAGACTAAACGCGCATAGCACCTAACATACTGGCCGTCGACAAAAATCAGCAAAAAAGCTACATATAACCAACTCGCGAGCCATGATATAACATGCCTCTATGATACAATTAAAAAAGAAAGAGGGACTCATGATACTTGACAATCATTTTCTATCAAATCGAACTTAGTCAAACGAAAGGTTGAAAGAGATGGGGAGAGTTAGATGTCATTCTTGATGTCATTGATGATGCCCTACGCCACCGTTATGTTGTGCAGAGTTTTTCGGCCGTGCGCTTGCGTAACCTGTGCTGTATGACGTCATGAATATCACGTGTTCCCCTGCCCCCCGACCGTCACTTACCCCTAGGGAGGATCGGGCACGAAGTTGGCTAGCTGTAAATAAACTAAGCTGGCACCGAACGAAAAAGAACAGTCAGTTCAAAAACCCCTTGTCATTGCTTGACAGCTTACGTGGCGAAAACAATATTTACAACTAAGTTTTAATGATATTTTAATTTTTCACAGCGCGTCGGCCATTTCGATCCCGTGACCCGAGTGAAGTTGACCGCAGACCAGCTGATACCTAACTTCACTATGAAGGAGGTGATTGATTCGTTCCTCCAAGAGAACGAATGGGCCCTCGACTATTAATAAAACAAGTTCAGGAATATTCCGGAACGTTATAGGTAGGTATCGGATATGATAAGGGTAGCTGGTGATTAGAAAAAAGAAACTTTCATCGCTATACAAGGTTTCTTAGGTACCGCTTCCCTCAGTGTAACCCCGTTTTTTCCGTAGGAATTTCGGGAAATCCTCTCACAGTGTTCCCCTACACTCCCCAAGGAACCTACATGCCAAGTTTCAGCTACCTACCACCAGTAGTTTTGTCTGTACATTGTCTTTCAGTCCCGCAGTCAGTTACTGAAAAGTTTTATTAATTTTATTATATTAATTGGTAGTATCTTGAGACCTGAATCTGTAAGATATTTATTAATATTTTAAATCTTACCACCATGTGATAAAGTAAGTTTTGATGATAAGTGATCAAAACGATTCAACTGCTTTGCTAATTTTCAATTTTTCAATCTAATCAAGTTCAGTTATAATTTTCCACAAGGGAAAATATGATAGAGACCTTATGATGTTATTAAAGGTTTAAATGTTTATGCCACTTGCAATTCTCTGGCCTGTTTAAGGTTAACAGAAAGATTAAAATAGGTGGTTTGGGCTATAATCCCCACGCGGGCCCAGTGCGGATTGGGGACTTCACACACATCTTTGAATTATACCACCACGGTATCTAAACCACGGTAAGTAGGTCGTTTTAGTATTATTTTTTTGTTATAAGGTAGAACACCTTATCGTCACAATAAATGTTGTCCCAGAGATCAACGTAATGCGTTTATTTTCATTTTCACCCCTCCTATTCGAAAAGAAGTGTTTTGTTGCCCGTTTAGAGGGAGCAAAATGCGATTTTGCTCCCTCTTCGCTTTTTTTTTAATTTTTTTCATTTCTGCCCCGCTAACAGGGAGCAAAATACGTTTTAGCAGTGCGTTCACGGAGCTACGGAGACTGTAAAAAGTTGTATTCAAAAGTCGTATCTTTTTCGTATTTAGAATTTTATACATCGGCGTTTTACATAAATACTTTAATGCACATACTATAAATCCATAAATTCATAAATATATACTTACTTTTGATAAATTGTTTTCTATTATCTTTTATTTTTAATTTGGCTGAATGGTGCAGGCCAATGCCGTAGCATTCCTCGCAAACTCGTCGTGTGATCGAATTAAAAAAAAACTCGAACCCGCGAATTTCGTGAGCGCTCATTTCCTTGCCGTATTATTTTACACTTAATTTCCAAAATAAAACGTACTTTATGAAGTGTTATGAATTATTTCGTAGAGAATGAATGAAATCAAAAAGTGATTTAGGTGATGCAATGTATTGGGATCAACACCTCTGAGAATTCCAAAGGAATATTATGTAAGTACGTAATATGAATTGCACAGCCCTTTTTTCATTTTATCGCAAATGTATTAAAAAACATTGTTTGATACATGAGCGAAATTGTAATAAAATGTATTTTTTTCACATTTGTTAAAATTTACCTATTATTATGAACGCAACGCATGCGAGCATGACAGAATATAAATACAATGAAGTAGTTAGAGATTCTTCAATATGGAAGCCATTTTCGCCTTCTGCCTATGAATTTATGATAGGAGCGCGAAACACACGTTTTTTTTAACCTTGTTTGTTTCTAAATGTATTATTTTTTTGTTTTACTTCATTTAATGACAATGATGAACGAATGATCTAATGATTTTCTCATAGGAGGGGTGAAAAGCAGAGTGTACAACACGGTAGCAAACTTATTTATGCCTTGGGTGACAAAGCTTGAATCCTTCGCTAGCTCAAGATTCCAGGCTAGAATCCCTCGCTTACGCTCGGGATTCTATTCTGGAATCTTTCGCGTCGCTCTGGATTCAATCCGTCACCCGCGGTAAAATATACCATTTTGCTCCCTAGTCATACAATCTACTATTTCAAATTTGTTTGCCTGAAACAAGAAATGCGAAATATCTAAGCTCTCGTTATGCTTAGACAATAAAATCATAAGGAGATACCAAATCCACTCAATATCATTGTTTGCCATCAAATATCATTGTAATTGTTGACGACACGATGGTTGGTGATGTTATTCATTACATACTTATAATATTTTTGCTCTAATCTTTATTAAAATAAATTTATTTTATTAATTCACATTAGTACATACTCAACCTTTCAGGTTCACTTCGTCCACATTTCGTCCGCATTCTCACATTGTCCACATTCCCATTTCGTCCGCATTCTCACATTGTCCACATTCCCATTTTGCATTCTTTCAGAATTCATTTTAACAACATACTCGTCGCTGCGTTTCTCGCTAGCGCTACCTTCTTATCTTATCTAGCCTATTAGATCCCACTGCTGGGCAAAGGCCTCCCCTCCTCTCTTCCACTCCTCTCTGTTCTTTGCCAGTTCTGGCCAACCCGATTTAAAGCTGTCTAGGTCTTCGCGCCATCTCCGTCTAGGTCTGCCTCTGCAACGATGTCCGTCCCGAGGTTCCCATTCGGTGGCTAATTTGGCCCATCTGTCATCGTGCATGCGGCAGACGTGCCTAGCCCAGTTCCACTTTAGTTTGGCAGTCTGTACACAAACATCGGCAATCTGAGTCTGGAGCGCAGTTCTGAGTTCCGTATCCTATCAGTTCTTCGGACGCCTAAGATACTGCGCTCCATTGCTCTCTGGCAAACCTTGAGCTTGGACTTTTGTGCCTCAGTTAATGACCATGATTGGGCGCCGTAGGTTATAACAGGCAAGATGCATACGTCCACGAGCGCTACTTACCTACCTAATTTTATAAATTAGGGTAGCTATATGAGTTGGCAATGCGGACAAGTTGGGAATGTGGACAGGTTGGGAATGCGGGACGGGTTGGGAATATGGACGGGTTGGGAATGTGAACGAGATAGGTAGTGGACAATTTGGGATCTATATGTATATGGACGAGTTGGGAATGTGGACTAGATAGGAAGTGGACACTGGGATCTATATGTATATGGACGAGTTGGGAATGTGGACGAGATAGGAAGTGGACACTGGGATCTATATGTATATGGACGAGTTGGCAATGTGGACGAGATGAGAATGTGAATGAAGTGAACCTGTACGTTCCCAATTTATAATCTCGCGCAATCATTTTGTTGGAAACGAAATATTTATCTTATTGAAAATATATTCTATTATCATTAAACGCTAGTTTCATGGTTGAGAATGTAAGACTAATAATACATTTGAATGTCCCTTGCTGAATGATCAAACGCGGTATAGAACGACACAACTTAGAAGGCGCGCGAATTAAGCAATAATAGACCGAGTCAAGGCTTAAGTGCCTCGCCGCGCGCCTTCTAAGTTTTGTCGTGCTATAAGTAGTGCCGCTATCATTATGTGTATTATATTATTTAAAATAAGGTTTTCATCGTGCTCAATAACTCCATAAATGACATTTTATACTTGGGCCCTGTTACATATACAATTAGACGTGTTATATTCGTTGTCTGTCATTACATTTTAAATATAACGATTCACCATCATGCTACGTAGAAAAGTAATGGCAGTTTGAAATGTACGCGTAGTTTGCTATCTCCTGAAAAGGAAAAGTCAAACTACCCTGTATTTGGCCGGACATTTTTAACCTAAAAGCAAGACATCAAAGCGACTTGTGGCTTGAAAAAAGCCGGACAGGCTAGATACATAATTACTTGGCCGGTAACTACATAAAAAAATCCAAACATGTCCTACTAACGTAACATATAAGGTACCATTCACGCCATAAAGATAAAGATAAAAAATCAGACAAATTCAGATTTTATATGAAGCAATGCCCACGATTATAAAATAAAACCAAGAGATCGTAGTTTACGAAAAAACTTATCTAATAGTGTATGCTAAGTTTAAAAGAATGTTGGGATACGTTTTCAGTACCTATTGCAAAAAATCACGCTGATCTCGTAATATTTCGATTTTACAAATGTAAATATATTAAAATACTTAACACACGTATTTCTGTGAAACATTCGTGACGCCTTGTTGGGTTCTTATTAACGAGCCTTAAGGTTCAATTTGATTAATTCACGTGTCCTCGTGAACTGATAGATTGTGACGACGATGGTCACTCAATATTGACTTATTGTAATACAATATATATAAATAAATGTTGTTTTATAATATAATTTTTATTTATGAGCCTTATGTAACGGTCCTAATTAACCCCGACCCCGATGCAAAAAAGGAGGGATGTCAGAAGTTTCCCTCTGCCAATTCGCAAGTTGTTGATGACCCCGTCAACCTCGATCACTATCCCGACCGAACCACACGGCGGACGCGTCCTATAAAAGCACGATGTCGAACACAATTCGAATGAAGTGTCAATGTTTTGCGTGCGAGGACGTCTGTACACTTGTAAATGTGTGTGAACTACGCGGGCCAACGATCCACTCTGCATCTCCGGATGAAACAAATGACGATGGCGAGTTGGGCGCGAGTTGCGCGCCGGCTAGATTCAGGCGGATGATTCCGTGCGTATATACAGGGTGGAAAGATCGAATGCCACATGGATGGCAACTACCTTAAATATTGTAAATAGCACATTTTGTGTAAGGGAGACTTTCCTTTGTTTTTAAAAACAATAAATACTGCATTTAAGGATTTATGAAAAATCGCTTGCCTCAGTCGGGACTCGAACCGGTCAAATGTGACAAAAAATAATGTGCTGTATTTTATGATGCAGATTGAAAGGGTTACTGATAAGGTTCATTTTTCTCTAAATAACAAATACAATCAGAATAACGGAAGGCCATGAAAATTGTAAATGAAAAATTAAAACACACGGGGCTCATTTTGAACAACTACTTTAGTTAGCAAGGTTTTAGTAAGGTTATTAATAGTACATTACAGACAGGGTGGTGAATTCGTAAATGTCCCAGATCGCAGGTTTCTGTGGTCCGAACCGAAGGTGAGGGCCATAAATATGCGATCTGGGGCTTTACGAATTACCACCCGTGGTTTGTGAAAAGTTTTACGTCTTGCCTTGGCCAAGAAGTGAGATTTTCTCTCCGCGTAGCGGGCAGAAAATCCCACTTTATGGCCAAGGGTGATGTAAATAGTACATTACACACCTAGGGCGGTCAAGTAAAGAAAGTCTTAGATCGCGGGTAATTGAGGCCCGAGCCGGAGGCGATAATCTAGCGGTCTGAAGATTCCTTTACGACCGCCCGTGGTTAGTATACGATTTTACGTCACCACCTGGCCGTGAAGAGGGATTTTTCGTAGCGCCCAAGGGCGGTAAATCCCGCTTTTCGGCTTGGTGTGACGTAAATGAATATTGTTTTATTTTGTGTGTTTTAATTTTTCGTTTACAATTTTCATGGCCTTCCGTTATTCTGATTTATTTATTTATTTATTTAAACTTCATTGCACATACAAAATGTATACAATTGGCGGACTTAATGCCTAAAGGCATTCTCTACCAGTCAACCATAAGGCCAAACAGAAAGAAAAATGAGTAGGTGCATCAATATCAGAAAGAAACTACAGAAATACAAGGAAGATAACAAATAATTCCAAAAGAGGATAAATTTACATAAACGTACAAAAAAATTATATAAAAGATAAACATACATAAACTAATACATACATAAACCAGCCGCACGAAGCAAAGAAAAATATGAAGGATTCCAAATCTACGCGACCTTCTCAAACAAATGCTTACGCAGCATTTGCTTGAAGGAGAGCTTGGTTTGAGCTTGTCTTATATCTAGAGGTAGCGAATTCCAGAGGCGGATTGCCTGAAGGGTGAAAGAATTAGAAACAAAACCCGTGGAGTGAGAAGGAGTGACGAGTTTAAGAGAACGAGAGGAACGCAGATCACAACCGGGACGAGGAGTATCAAAGATAAATTTAGATTTGAGATAACGAGGAGTAGAAGGGTCGAACAGGATTGAGAAAAGGGTGCACAGAATACGGAGGGACCTACGCTGGCGTATGGGGAGCCAGCGCAGCTGACGTCGGGAAGAAGATATGTGGTCATACTTTCGAAGACCAAAAATAAAGCGCATGCCATTGTTAAGCAGGCGGTCTAACCGGTTAAGAGAGTCTTGAGTCATGTTGGACATGCACACATCACCGTAATCAATTAAAGGCAGGATAAGCGATTGCACTAACAGAGTCTTGGTACTAATCGGCAGAAATTTTTTGTACCGGTAGAGCGCCCGTAAAGTGTTAGTGGCCTTTCGACTTACTTCGGATAGTTGAGCATCCCAGGAAAGGCATGAGTCAACTACAAGCCCAAGATCTTTGACCTGCTTTGACCAGGGTACGAGAGAGCCTTCAAACGCCACCGGCGCGATCCGAGATTTGTCAACTTTAGCCAGCTGACGAGAACTACCAACAATGATGGCCTGGCACTTGTCAGGGTTAACAGAGATGCCGAAGCTTCGGGACCATTCAGCAATGTATACCAAGTCATCATTGATGAGAGATATTGCAGATTCGAGACAGGACACATCAGCGCTGGCATAAAGTTGAAGATCGTCTGCATAAAGATGGTAAGAGCTTTTCAACTTAGACGTAATAACATTAATGAAAACCGAGAACAGTATGGGAGAGAGAATGCCACCCTGAGGTACACCGGAACGAAGATCGAGCCAGTCGGAAAGTGCACGGCCAGCACGAACCGCTTGAACACGATCACACAGATAGGAGGAGAACCACTCAATCACTGAAGAAGATAAACCAAGATGAGCTAGGACAGCAAGAAGGAGATCGTGATCGACGGAATTAAAAGCATTAGAAAAGTCAATAAGCACCAGAACCGTCACCTGAGTGTCTTCCATACTTTGACGCATATCCTCAATGACATTGAGTAGGGCGGTAGTGGTACTATGACCCTGGCGAAAGCCCGATTGGAATTGAGACAGAAGTTGATTCTGATTAATATATTTGGAGATCTGAGAATGGACAGCAGCTTCAAGAACTTTCGAAAGAAAAGGGAGAAAGGGGGGGGGGGGGGTCTGATTGTATTTGTTATTTAGAGAAAAATGAACCTTATCAGTAACCCTTTCAATCTGTATCATAAAATACAGCAAATTATTTTTTGTCACATTTAACCGGTTCGAGTCCCGACTGAGGCAAGCGATTTTTCATAAATCCTTAAATGCAGTATTTATTGTTTTTAAAAACAAAGGAAAGTCTCCCTTACACAAAATGTGCTATTTACAATATTTAAGGTAGTTGCCATCCATGTGGCATTCGATCTTTCCTCCCTGTATATATTCTGTACGTAGTAAGTACTATTAAATATTCTGTGCCAATACGTGAGAAGTGAATGACTAATAAGTTATAACGCTGGTAACATAGGCTACAAAGGGCGTCACCGCGTGGCCGCGTGGTCACCGCAAATGAATTCGCCGCTATGGGCGCTGGAGTTGAGGTGCAGTGTGTTGCCAATTTAGCACATGCCATAATTATACCCTAAATTTTCAACCGACGAAAAAACGGAGGAGGTTCTCAATTCGACGCGTATATTTTTTTCATGTATGACTACGCATAATTTCGTCTATTGTGAACCGATTTCGATGATGCTTTTTATTCGAAGGGTGGCACTTCCAAGGTGGTCCCATTTTAATTTGATTCCGTTCTGATGATGGGATCTATAAGAAAATGAGAGTTAGTAGTTAGCACGTGTATGATTTTGGCATCAGTTTCAAAGACTACATTGATATTTACGTCCCGTTGTATAAATGTTTAAACAATGACATGTCTCTTCTCTGCATTGAAAATTGTATTCGTGTGTTTTTATTCTGTACAATAAAGTGTTACTTACTTACTTACTGACAATGCAGCAGAAAAAAAATTCAAATTAAAAAATAAAACTGACGTCTAACTCCGACAGCCTCTGAAGTCGGTGTCAAGTGAACCAGCTATGACAATCTTATAGTGAACTTGAAACCGACTGCTGAGCAAGAACGGTAGTACTTATTGCTTCGCAACTTCGAACAATGCTTGCCTGTTTGCAAGACAATACTAATGTAACTGGCTACCGCATTGTGTTGATTTGAAAAGTACATTATGTACTTACATGTATGTGTACACCTTGAAATGAACAAAACCTTTTCAAAAAACATCAAGACTATAGGTACTTAGCTAAGAATACTCTCGATAAAAAATGAAATAAACACGACTATACATACCAACTTTTGATATACATGGTGGGTCAGAAAATATGGCAAATAATTAACCCACAGTATCGGCTATCGATTCTAAGTATAGGTCTTTAATTTTTTTTGAGTTGATAAAAAAAATATTTTGTATAGGATTCAGGCGTCGCTCACACAACCAATCCCATATACAATTTTTTTTTACCAACTCAAAAAAAATTAGAGACCTACACAATATACTTAGAATCGATAGCCGATACGGTGGGTTAATTATTTGCCATATTTTCTGACCCACCGTGTATAATATACCCACCCAGTTTCACTCAGACAATCAAGACGAATCTAACGACATCTCACCCTCACCCGCGAAAATCCATCAAACCGTTTACAAAGGCAAAGGCTACAAAGCGTGCCAAAGATATACATACATACCTATACATTCACGAAAAACATAACCCTCCTTCTGGCGCAGTCTGAAACAAAACAAAATCGGTTCTTCATCCGTTGCGGAGCTACACTACAAGTTTGGATGGATGGCAACGCATTGGAAATCTTATTTAAGATTATTTCTTATGTCCTTGTCCATTCCATGGGCTGCAGTAACCGATTATCATCAGGTGACATGTGTGTTCGTTTGACTAAGAAATAAGAATAACATAAAAATATAACGTAACTAAAACGTTTGTTAATCAAATGGAGCTTTTGAAATTCGGTCCCTTTTGTTGGCAGCTATAACTTGGCTTGCGTCTTAAGCGTCCCAACGCGTAATGCCTACTTACGTCCAATGCAACCAGCGTATAAATCATATGAGAATTGTTCTATTAACAAATTGAATAGTTTGGAGGCTCGCCAGAAGCAACAGTTGCCTTACGTGCTAATGGGTTGGCAGGCGGCTGGGCACAACTGGCAACTTTAAAAATTCAGTGAAAGATCATCTATACGTGGGATCTTACAAAACAGCTTGATAAGAAGGCTCAAAGTCCCCTCCCTGCGTTTGTGTATCCCAGTTCCTATAATCTTGGTGTATTTGACAAGTCTTGAGTGAATAGGCATCTTCAGGGTAAGCGTGTTCCACCTTAGACCCTATCATTACTTTCCATCAGGTGTGATTAGGGTCAAACGCAAACCCATTCGTAATATAAAAAGTTAATTAAAAAAAACAAAAAACCCGACTGCGTAAAAACTAAAAAGAAAAAAACAAGACTACTTAGTTCAGTAGTAGCTAGGATTATGTTAAGTAATTGATTGCTATTGAGGAATCTAAAGATGCCTACTATCGGGACCCATTATTTGTAACATTTTAACCTAGATTTTAAATGGGTCCCGACTGTAGGCATCTTTAGATTCCTCAATAGCAATCAATTACTTAACATAATCCTAGCTACTACTGAACTAAGTAGTCTTGTTTTTTTCTTTTTAGTTTTTACGCAGTCGGGTTTTTTGTTTTTTTTTAATTAACTTTTTTATTTTATTATTTTTAGTTAGGGATTAAAAGACCGTAAATTCCGCAATCTTGTCATTTCATGGAGAGAGTTGCTATCGTGGGGATTATTAAGTAGCTTGCGATGATCTAAATTACTGATTATTAATCCCTCTAGAGACCTAACCCGGCTCAAAACGCTACATAAGCCTGAACCTATTAAAATTCTTCAAGTCAACCGATAGATGGCGCTACTGGTACTACATAAGAGTATTAGGTAGCTATTTTATTTATTTACGAGCGCTGAGTACTGACTAGTGTACCTAATTGGTACCTATAATCAATTAGGTTATATTTCACTGTATCACACACACTATTGACACTTTAAATGTAATAACGAAACTAAAAGTCTTCAAGTCAACGGATAGATGACGCTACTGGTACACTACATTGCACATGCGTACGTACTTGATTGAAGTTTGAGATTTATGAAAAACATTATTATTAAGTATTTTATAGTCGTCGTGACCTGCTTGAAGACTCGTTGGTCTAGATTATTTCCTGTGTTGCTAATTCGAACGGATGTACTACTGGGTGGATAGGTAGGTACCTACTTTACGTGGTTAGTAAAGGAACTTTGAATCGTTATAAATCATAAACGGTTCTTTTGTCTGAAAAATGGTCAAAGAAACCTAATAATGATTTTTAAATACCTATTCAACGATACCTCACATGCCATAGTTGGTTGACTTTTATTTTTTTATTTTGTACAATATGGCGTCTGGTAGCCGCCATTTTGAATTTTGATAAATTTCATATCTTCAGTGACACTCGCGCAATTCAGACGAATCGATTGACGTATGATTCATTAAAATCGACCCACGCGTTTGATCTCTAGTGTGCCACAAAGGAACAAACATACATACATACATACATACATACATACATACATACATACATACATAGACAGGTAAACACATAACCCTCCTTTGCGGTGCGCAGTCGGGTAAAAAGGCACTCAGAGGGCAATGGACTCATGAAGGGCATTGGGGGAGGCCTACGTCCAGCAGTGGACGTCTTACGGCTGAAATGATGATTAAATGATAAAATATGATATGATTAAATTTGATGATGAACATCCATATGAGAAGTACCTACCTTATAAGGGCAGTCGGAGCAAGAACTCCACCGCCTGTCGTTATTCACGTAAAGTCTTTTTCATAGAGTTCTTAAAAGCGCTCTTTTTTCGTCCACGAGTGCGTTTTCAAACGCGTGTTCTCTCAGAAACATGGCAGGTAATTAAGAAAAGAAGTTGATAGTGTTTTTCCATGTTGAAAACTCAATTTTGTTTGCCCATTTAAATATCTATCTAAGTATCTATACTTACATTTTTAAATGTGAAACTACCTAACTCCATCTAACTCCACCTATCTGTATCTGCCAACTTTATAGTTTTAAACCTTAAACAATTGTAGCAACGTAGACTCGAGAACATATAATATCGAGTTGCTACGTCGACCGCTACGTATCGTAGACGGTCTACGGTTGTACGCCGTTACTAGAGCGATTTGATATAAGGAAAGCTACCGATTTGTACCCCTAAGTCCTATTCTGAAAATACCGCTACCCACCTATATGAAACTTTAAAAGTCGTTAGTATTTTTCATGCTTACGTTTATTATTTTCATGTTTACTTTATTTTTTATATATTACTTGTGTCCTTAAGAGGGTTTATCCCGAAAGTTGGCAACGTCGCATATATCTGTCAAATGATTCACTGTTTTTATACATTATTAGGAAGATATCATTCTATGGTTGAATGACGCGTTTCGTTTTATATTTGTTGGTTAGGCTTTCAAATGATAAGATATCATTAAAATGCATGGAAACTGCGATGGAAAGTTTTCAAAAGATATTACTTCCATAATACTAAAAACTTCATGTTCCTATGATAACTGTTGCAATCCATACTTAATGTTTTATTCAACCATAGAGCGATAATTCATGTTTTCATTCAGTAATATTCAGATATTAATGAAAACAGCAAAATATTTGAAAGCTATTTGCGACGTTGCCAACTTTCGGAGTAAACCCTCTTAAAGATTACTAGATTTACACTACGGTTTGCGCAACCACACACATTAAAATGACGATAACTTTTCTTCCTAGATTCAATTTTTATGACGGACTGAAAGAGGACTCTAACTAGAACTCATTACTTATACTTACTTAGTAGGTATGAGTCCACCACCACCACAACAGCCCACTGCTGGGTACAGGCCTAACCCCTCTCATCACGAGAGGGTTTGGGCTATAGTACCCACGCGGGCCCAGCCTGAGTATTTAAGTAGAAAGATCTGATTACGGAAATACATTAAAAGAAAATCATATTGTTAGATCGTCATCCGTCAGAATAAGCCTCCGATACAAACAGGGGTGCAGAGTTGCACCCGTTTGCCGCTTCAACGCCTTCTGAAATGTATCGTATCATAGCTTATACAGTGTGTCTGGTCTTCGATGTCGGAGCCGTTAAGGGCGTGTAGTGCAATCAATTTCATCGATAAATCACCACGTGTTTTTTTTTCAGTCAACGGTCATAAAATGGCGGCATTTTAAATTTTCAAACACCTGAGCCCGGTATTTTTGCTATTATCTGTCAATTATTCGTCCTACGAATACAAAAAATATCTTATTCGATAGTTAAACATATCAGCAATCGATTAAATCTAACAATCATACGCAAACGTTTCAATAACAGAGCAAAAAAAAAAAATATTAAACGTAAATAATAAGGACAAAAACGCATATTTTGATCAGATTTCATTTCAAACCTACCTACTTTTTTTTGTTCTGTGTTTGTAGTATAGGGTATTGGCTAGACGTCGATACCAAATTTACGGATCTGACATAATTACTTAAGAAGTTACACAGGTTTCAACATGTACCTAAAAATGAGTTTATTTTTTAGAAGGAGATTATTCCCAGGATCTCAAACTATCTCCATACCAAATTTCATCCAAATCGGTCCCGTCGTTGCGACGTGAAGGAAGGACAAACAAACAAACACACTTTCACATTTATTATCTTAGTATGGAAGTATGGATATAGTATGGATTACCTACTCTGAATTTATCAAATTATCATGGCCAAACTAAGTTGCCCATTTCAAAGAAATATAATGAAAATTGGATCCAATTTATCACAGGTAAAGAAAGAGTGTTTGGGCTCCGTGATTTCAACAAAAATGCAGTTTGCGGTAAGATACATTATTTACATAAGGCAGCCACTTATTCCAATTAAGGGCTTCGAAACCGAAAAATCTTGATCGATTGATTGATTGAATATTCGTGCTCATCACACAAAGTTTGCCCCTAGCGGGATTCGATCCCGTAACCTTCCAAACTGTCCCATAGGTACTGTAGGCAGGATAGACAGGTAAACTACCGACTGATTCGTTCCGATATCGTCAAAAACGTGCGTGAACGAATGCCCTGACGGTATCGTGCCGTGTCGGATGTCGCGTCGTCACGCACGCGCCGTCGCCGACACGACAAGCGACGCCCACTACGAAGGAGGTGAAACTTGCTCGCGGAGGAAGGGGGGGATGTTTTGTATAAGATGGGTGTACTAAATGTGTACTAAAGATTATAAATATTCGTACAAATAGAACTTGATCCGATAAAAATATAACAATAAAATTTAAGCTTTTTCTTTTTCATGGATTCGATACATTGATCTATTATAAGTAAGGATTCACAATCAGCCGGAGAAAAATGGCCCCGTCAAAACGGGTGCCCGAATAGCTAGGGCACCCGTTTCGCCTTCGTTATAAAGAGGCGTTATTAGCATATTGGAACGTACGAGGGGCGATCCAAAAGTAATGATAATCAGTATGAAAGACACATAAAATGTTTAATAAAATAATTTATTTTTCTACGTAATCTCCTTCCAAGTCTACACACTTAGACCATCGTTTCTCCAGACCACGAATTCCTTTAAAAAAATAATCTTTTTCTTGACCCTCCAAAAATGCCTCCACAGCGGCCATTACCTCGCCATCATTTAAAAAATTGTTGCCTCTAAGATCTTCCTTCAGCCGTGGAAAGAGATAAAAGTCGCTGGGGGCTAGGTCTGGCGAATATGGGGGGTGTTCCAGCAATTCGAACCCTGAATCACGGATGGCAGCCATCGCAACACCGGCCTTGTGGGGCGGTGCGTTGTCCTGGTGAAACAGGATGCCAGCTCGAAGTTTACCCCGCCGCTTTTCTTTGATTGCCTCTCTCAATCTGCTTATTTGGTCAGCGTAGTAGGAGCCCGTAATAGTGGTTCCCTTTTCCAAGTATTCGATAATTATGACTCCCTCAGCATCCCAAAACACTGAAGCCATGACCTTACCAGCGGAGCTTGCTACCTTGAATTTCTTCGGTGTAGGGGAAGACGCTCGCTTCCAGGTCATGGATTGCTGTTTGGGCTCAGGATCGAAATGGTGGATCCAAGACTCGTCCATGGTTACAAACCGACGCAAAAATGTTTCGGGATCAGTTTGATAATTGTCAAGATTAGACTTCGAAATCTCACATCGTATTTTCTTTTTTTCAGCCGTTAACATTCTAGGCACCCAACGAGCGGAGACTTTTTTCATGTGTAGTTCATCAGTTAAGATTCTTTGAATGCTGCCATACGAGATGCCTGTGAGCTCAACTAGATGCCTAATAGTCATCCTTCTATCTGTTAAAACGAGATCATGAATTTTTTCGACGTTTTTTCCAGTAATGGCGTCAGATGGACGGCCTTCGCGATGTTCATCTTGAGTGGATGTTCTTCCCAAGTTAAACTCCTTTGACCACCGTGCCACTGTGGAATACGGTGGAGCGGACTCGCCCAGTGTTCCCATTAATTCAGCGTATATATCTTTAGTACACATTTTTTTCAAACAAGTAAGTATTTAATAACCGCTCTCACCTCAGTTTTCTCCATTTTTGCGTTATTGTTCCGACTGCTGCTCGTGAAAAAACAGCTGCAACTCTCTGACAGATACATATTTTTATTTTTTTACTTTTTTTATTTACTAAGGAGTCTTTATGGCCAGTAACGGCATACCTATTTATTTTAATCCGATTCAATAAGTATTCAGTTATCACTATAGGTACTTTTGGATCACCCCTCGTACATATTTTCTAATGCCAGTTTGTTCCATATATTTTGACATATTCTGGTCAATGATGCGAATTAGAGTTATCTAAAAATATTTTTAGTATTAGGTAGTTAATGAAAGCAATGAATATAGAAGTTACAAAAAAACTTATTTGAACAAATACCAAATGTTATGGATAATATTGGATTAATCAAGGAAGTAATAAAGACATGCTATGTTAGGCCAATTTTAATAAATTTTAAAGAATATCGATAAATAATGTAGGTATTGCGTAATGATCGATATTAGGATAAAATCAAATACATTTATCTGACATACAAGTAAACATACCTATAATACACGTACATACATACACGTAACGTTAATTACCATACATTTGTAAGTAGGCACTCGTAATACTTTTTACCATTCATTTCATTTGTGTTACTAGGCTAGGCTTTGATTTGTGTTACTTGACTAGCTTTTTCAATAGGAACTTTTGCTGCCGTTATATTTTGTAATAATTTTATCTTAGAGGTATTATTTTGACAACAGACGAATAACATCGCATCGCACCACAATCCTCGAAGCGAGTGTCGCTGGCTCCCGCAGCGGCATTGCGTTTGGCCACCCGATGCGATGCAGATTACGACTGTCAAAGGGCGAGGTGCTAGGGCGAGTTTTTCTTTACGAAATTGAACTTTACGCGCCACTGGTATTGAAAAACTACCGGTCGTAATCCGCAACGCAAACGGATGGCCAAACATAATGCCGCTGTCGCTCTGCGCAGATGAAGGCGGGAGCGGGCGGGTCCGATTCATGCTTACAGCGCGGCTTGAGGACCGGCAGAGGCGCTGTTCCGTCAAAATAAATACTTCTTCGAGGCTTGACTTGAAAAAAAAAAACTAGAGAACAATTCAAAACCTATGTCACAGAATATTTAATAGCCTGAATCTAGGCGGCGCGCAACTCGCGCCCGACTCGCCCTTACCGTCATTTGTTTCATCCGGAGATGGTGAGTGGATCATTGGCCCACGTAGTGGTACATACACATTTACAAGTGTACAGTCATCGTCCCACGCACACAGACGTTATCGCACGCAAACATAGACACTTCATTCGAATTGTGTTCAAAATCGTGCTTTTATAGGCCGTGTCCGCCCTGTGCCTATGCCTATGTATAAAACATGCTTCGAATCTATAATATAATATCGGGAGCAATTTTTCGTTCTTTTTAGGCATCTGTTAGCGTCAGCGCAGTTAAAAGAAATAACAGTATTTAAGTCAGCGTATAATTAGGTAATTAGAATATTTTAATAATAGGCACATCATGTAAGGGTTTGGGGTGGTAAAGATTGCCTTAATTATTATACCCAGCATATATACGCCTTGGGTGAATTCATACGTATTACTTACTTATTTCTCAATCTTTGTCAACAATTGGAAGAGTGTAACCGCTGTCTTTAAAAAAATACGTAGGAAGGAAATTAATTTGCGAAAAATTAACGATAGCAATATATGTACAAAATTAGCTCAACTATAGCAATACCGTCAACTATAGCAACGTTAATTACGCGTCATGTAAAAAGAACGCTAGCGTCCTTGGCTCCTGTTGGCTTCCAGCGTTCTTTTTACACGACGCCTATTGTATCTACGTGTGCGTGCACGTAAACCACTCCCTTCTCCGCCGCGGCGTTTCGGCGCGTCCCTTCAGGTCCTACGTCCCGTCGTCAGCTGTTCGCGCGGCATGAATGCGCCGCGCCCGCGCCGCATCGATTGGGCACCTGGGCGCTCCGCTGCCGCCACGTGCCAGTGCCGCCGCGCCCGCCGGCCCGAGCGGGACCCGCGCGCGTGCCCGATGGACCCCCAAAGGTGACCGGGCGCAGAAACCACGCAACCCAAAGGGTAACCTTACATTTACACACCCAAAACACATAGACATAGACGCGCGCGCTATCTTTACGCATTTCCCAGGTTACATTGTTGGCGGATTTTTCTAAATGTTATTGTTATCGATCGATACTCGTTCGGCATATTTATTAAATCTTTACGTAACGTCTCAGTGATTATCTCAGGTTCACACCTATCCCGTTACGTAAATCGACGACGATGACAATGACCCTGCACGATCTGACAGGTGATCTGCGTTACGTTTGTGATTATTTTCATCATGAAAATGAACTTTGGACATAAATTATCTTATCGCTTTAGTGTAAAAACAAAACATGTTACGATAATCTTCTTTAATTTTCATCTTAAGTAATGACAACAATTAATTTCAATCCAATTGTTTTATCAATCGCGCTTTTTATCTAATTGTGGTACCTAGTTATACTGTTGCTAGATTTTAGCAATTAAAATGTTTGCAAGTTTATTATACTGAAAAATATTACAAACACTAAACAATAAGACCTGTTTTGTTTTCCGAAACTACGATTACACGGTTGTAAGAAACCTGCCAACATCAATATCAGATTTCACGCATTTTCGCCAACAGTCAACTAGGTAAGTCTGTGATCAAATATAAATTTTATTCTAAAAGGTGTTTTTTAAATACTCCGTAAGCTCAACTGACATTTGGACACTTATTTTTCTACAACATTTAGCTAATTGGATCTTAAGGGCCAAAGCCACACTCGTATTTCAAATACGCCTTATGTGAAAATTGCGTCAACTCTTGCTTAAAAAATTGTTCAACCTCTAGAAAACCGAACATCCAGAGTTGTTATGTTACAAAGTCCATACATCGAGCCATTACAATAATGAATGCAATTAAGTACTATAGTTAATTTGCATCGTATTCCCTCGTGTGTTACGTGTTTATTTCTACTTATAAATATAGTTAAGTGTATCTACTCCACTACATCTGATAATTGAAAATATTTAGTGGCTATGCAATTTGACACTTAAACTTTGACAGTAAATTTTTCGTAATTACAAACTTCAACAGTTCATTTGTGTGATTAGAGTAAATTGGAAAAGTGTTAAACCTTTTGGGACAGTCAATAACAATTTACATATCTTTTCAATAAGTACCTATTTTTTGGCCCGCCACGTAGGTTCATTCATTACCTGTTTCGCGGAACGATAAGCCAATGCGTTTTTAATTCTCTACCTATTAAAATTTCACTTTTTCTTGTGTCATTACCCACATTTTGCTTTACTGCTTACTGCTGGGCACATGCCCCCCTTATCACAAGAGGGTTTCGTTTCTACTCTATAAATCCTTACAATCTACATTAAAAAAAATCTCTAAAACTGTGTGAACGAAAAAGAGATTAGAAATTGTTCATTTTATAACAAAGTCGATATTCTTTTATAATAATTTTTCTTTATCTTACATATTACTAACTTGTGCGTTTAAACCTGATTTATGAATATTTACTACATTTACATCCTCAGTTTCAAAATATAGTTATTTCTGTTGTAATATTTAAGTCAAAAAAGCACAAAACAACCCTAAACGAGTCGTTTTGGTTTTGTGGATACAGAAACGGGGCCTAAGAATTTAATTAAGCCACAATATAGCGTATAGGTATATAGGTATTCTGATTTCCTGGTCGAGCTAAGCACCTAATTATACATAATTATGTTTAGAATACAGTGGAATAAAATAATTATATGTAGGTATAAAAAACTTCGACTCTATGTAATTAAAATTTTAATGAATAAAAAAAAAGATTGCTAACATCTCAATTAGGTAATCTATTTTCGTAAAACATATAACGAAAGTTCAGCAATATGTTTATCTGGGGCAGATTGTGCAGTTAGATAAAAACAACATCGAGAAGGAGGCCAAAAGGAGAATTCAGCTTGGCTGGGCAGCGTTCGGCAAGATGCGTCGAGTCTTCTCGTCTCAAATTCCGCAATGTCTAAAAACCAAGGTCTTTAATCAGTACGTCCTACCCGTAATGACCTACGGAGCCGAAACGTGGACACTTACGGTGAGATTGGTCCACCAATTCAAAGTAGCTTAAAGAGATATGGAGAGGGCTATGCTCGGCGTTTCTCTGAAAGATCGGATCCGCAATGAGGTGATCAGGCAGAGAACGAAAGTTGTCGACATAGCCCAAAGAATAAGCTCTTTGAAGTGGCAGTGGGCCGGTCACATCGCGAGAACTGCGGATAGTCGTTGGAGTAAACGCGTTCTTGAGTGGATACCACGACAAGGCAAACGAAGTGTAGGGGGCCCTGTTGCCAGGTGGAGTGACGATTTGCGCAAGGTGGCCGGTGTAGATTGGTTGCGGCACGCCTTGGACAGAGCTCATTGGCGTGCATTGGGTGAGGCCTACGTCCACCAGTGAACTACTATGGGCTGTTGATGATGATGATGATGATATAACGAAAGAGGGACCATTGTCTACTTCTCGCTTATTTGTATTATGCCCGAACAACTCGGGCACCCGTTTGGCACTCAGTAAATTTGAAACTTAACAGAGACACATATTATAAAGAGGCGTTATTAGCATATTGGAACGTATTTTCTAATGTCAGTTTGCTCCATATATTTTGACATATTCTGTTAGGCACTGTTCGTCCATATGTTATTATAGGTCAATGCCTAGTACGCGTATACTTATTTCACTGAAATGAAGCGTATTTAGCGACCCTTCAAAAGTTGTTAAGAACGAGCGAGATGCACTCATTATAATACATACCTACAGATGTTCGCATATCTTGTTTGTCCCGCTTTCTTGACCCGAGCTGCTCGACTTTTAGCAGGTTCGGGCTGAATACCAAACAGCTATAAAGTTGCATCCGTTTAAGTCTTGTGTGTTTGCAACAGGCTTATAGTTATCGCCTGCTGGTTATTGGGCGACCCGGCATGCGAATTAGGATACAATATTTTTGTTTTCAAAATAATTTTAGCTTATAGTTATCGCCTGCTGGTTATTGGGCGACCCGGCATGCGAATTAGGATACAATATTTTTGTTTTCAAAATAATTTTATAACTAGCTCCTGGCTGCGATTTAGCCCGCGTGGAATTCGGTGGTACGTTCCCGCGGGAACTATGCGTTTTACCGGGATAAAAAAAGCCTACGTAAGAAATTTGATACCTACGGATCTCCGTGGTACTATCTAGTTGTCCCGGGGCTCCAACTAGATAGAATAAAATTTCTTCTAAATACATAGTTCCAGCCGTTTAAGCGTGTACCTAATATAATAAGCAATTCAATTAAATGTAATACATATATAACGCTTTGGCCACTTGTAACTAGCTGTCAGTTATAAATGTAATGGATATAAATAAATAAATAACGAAAATGCACCAGTTTCAAGTACATTTTGGTCGCATCTTATCTTGGATGAACGTTAACAGAGAGACAGAGAGAGCTACTTTCTCATTTATAAGATTAGTATCGATTATCATACTAATTAGATAATAATCCATATTATTAATAATGTGTCTGTGGAAGTTAGTAACCAACCGTATGTATGTATGTCCGGTTTTAGCTCAAGAAAACGCATTGTTCCCGCGGAAAGATTTAAACGAATTTCACGCAGAAAAATTCGGCGGCAGAAGCTAATTGTTAATACATAATTATATGTACCTACTAGCTGACCCCGCGGACTTCGTACCGCCTTGTATATTTTTTGGGTATGAAAAATAGCTTACGTCCTATTCTCAGACTAAACATACACTCTAAATTTCATAAGAATCGGTCGAGCCGTTTCGGAGGATTTTATTTACAAACAGATACGAACCCCGACCCTCTGCATGAGAGGCGGTAGGTCGAACCACTAGGCCACCACGGTATTTATACCAAACTATCACTAAAACTGTTCTAACGATTTGGAGGACATTTTCAATATAGGGTTTTACGGAGGGGAAAAATCTGGGAAAACTCGTTTTTAGCAAAGCTCGGTCGGCCAGGATTAAATTATGGATTCAATTCGCCGAAATATTATTTTATCACGATTTATTTGGATGACAGGAAACAAAAATGTCCAATGACAAATAAAATATTCCACTCCCACGTAACGAAGTAGGTATCGGAAAATTCTCGCATAAATTCTGGGACGTGATAATTGATGGAATGACTTTAACGAACCAATTTATAGAAGCATATTTCCAGCGAATGTTGAAATTTCACATATGCTGCGGTAGGAATATCAGGATCAGGTGGGAACAATGTTTCTTGACATATCTTTATACTTTAAGCGCGCTAGGTATACCTATTTTTCTGTTTATTTTTTTATCCAAGCGATCTCAGAAACGGCCCTAACGATTTGATCGAAACTTTGAATATAGGGGCTTCAGGGGGCGACAAATCGATATATCTAGGTCTCATATATGAGAAAACTCGGTTTTAAGTAGCTATTTTCACCCGAGAAAAGCTCGGTCGCTCGGGTCCTTTCGAGTTTATTAGTTAACAAAGACTGTCACAATCAAATTTAATTTAAACTTCAATAAAAAGTAAAAATTCTGAATGGCTTTTAAATCCTTCGTCATCCGTCATTTCCCAATTTCTTTTTCATCTTTTTTTTTCGAAATGAATATCATTTACTTATTTCAGAGTGTACCTATGTACCTACCTATTATATATATATTTTTACATATTTGTCCAAACCGCCCTTGAGGCTTTTGTAGGTAGGTAAATATGTACCTACACAAACAACTCCTTTTTTCCATTTTCGTTCTGATTTACACATTATTATTTTGTTCGTGCATAAAAGCCGAATTTTTAGGTCAAATTCAAAATGTTTTACCCCTTTCTTGTTTTAAGACGCTGACAAGAGCTAATGACCTTAAGCAATCGAGGCAGGTAACTGTTTCAGCGGACAATGTCTGTTTGCATTGGAGGGAGCGAGAAGCACGACCACGATATGTGGGCGATATACGTAGAAAATCAGAAAAATGAAGATTAAAAGATAAACCCACATTGCATGAACAAATAAATAAGCAAATATTTTGGTATGAGTATGACGGAATAGTGTATTATTTAATTATAGAAATCTGCGTTAAGAAAAAAAAACCGTTTAAATAGGATTAGAAGACGTAACTTCAAGATTTTTTTCAACGAACCGAATTCATTAAATCCTTTTTATGAAATAGCAAGTTTTTTAAGTATATAGTGAATATTATTTATAGTTAATATATGTATTTTACTCGTCCTACAAAATCAAATAATTTTCGTTTAAATTCTGTTTAAATAAAGTCGATTTAGGTCATGTCAGCGCCTTAACATGAAACCTAGGTAATAGCCATTGAGCTAATAAGTAATAACATATGGACGAACAGTGCCTAACAGAATATGACAAAATATATGGAGCAAACTGACATTAGAAAATACGTTCCAATATGCTAATAACGCCTCTTTATAACGAAGGCCAAACGGGTGCCCGAGCTGTTCGGGCACCCGTTTTGACGGGGCCATTTTTCTCCGGCAGATTGTGAATCCTTACTTATAATAGATCAATGGTAATAGCACAAGCAGCACACTCTAAATTAATTCAAACGACATCGTCCCATTTTTTATTGTCCAACAATGGCATCCCGTATCACCGTTACCATTCGAACGTTTGTTTGAATTGCCCGGTATTAAGCGCTTATCCCACCACAATGGGATGGTACGCAAAACATAAATTTCCTTTCAGGATTCACCGGCTCAAATGTAAAGCCTGCTACACGTGACCCTTTCTCCACTACAATGTACGACAGTTTTGCTTTTAATCTCGTAATATACGAGAGGACTTTTCAGTTTATTCCTTATATTATACTTAAGTATCATTACGCATTTCATTTCATCTGGCATTTCGTTGTAGCGGTGTCAACATTGACCTATAATAGATAATAACATATGGACGAACAGTGCCTAACAGAATATGTCAAAATATATGGAGCGAACTGACATTAGAAAATGCGGTCCAATATGCTAATAACGCCTCTTTATAGCATGTGTCAAGATAAATATTTAATACAAAAGTAAACCGAACACTAAAAGACTTAAGTGTCAAATTTACTGAGCGGAAAACGGGTGCCCGAGTTGTTCGGGCACCCGTTTTCACGGTCCATTTTTCTCCAGCTGATTGTGAATACTTACTTATAATAGATCAATGGGTGTCAATGACAACAAAGTTAAGTGATAATGAATTGAGATTTGATAGAATTAGGGCAAGAGCAAAGATAAACGACCGTGCTAAATGAATGCGTTATAAATCGCACCCAAATTACATAGGTAAATAAATAATAATATAATATATATCTTGGGACATGTCACACATATTGACCTAGCCCCAAACTAAGCAAAGCTTGTACTATGGGTGCTAGCCAACGATATAAATACTTATATAGAGAAATACATACATATAATATATAAATACTAAACATCCATGACTCGAGTACAAACATTCGTGTTCATCACACAAAGTTTGCCCCGAGCGGGACTCGAACCCGCGACCATCGGAACAGAAGGCAGGGTCACTAGCAACTGGACCAATCCGGCCGTCAAATGGTGATAGGTAAATGCTTATACAATTTTACGTAGTATGTTGTGGTAAACCGTACATTATGGCTGTCAAATATTTTTTAGGTATTATAGTTATTCTATGTAAGTTTTTGAATACGACATGGTATAACCTAAATTCAAAGAATTTATTACTCATTTACCTAATGCCATAAATAATTTCTGAAAGATTTCTAGATAATTTCTTTCTTCGTTCCTTAAATTGACCATTAAGTAGGTAGTCTTTCTTTCTTATAACCTCTTTGTTTGTAGTTTATGTTCTTTTAATCAGCAAATGGATATCAATTCTCGTTAATGTCGATATAGGAGCTCGTTGTACATATATCTCCGATATTGGAAAGCGATTTGTTAACACCAGTCATTAGTCGGTAGGTCAGCTATTATCACACCATATTCTATTTGTATAGGGAACCACAAATAGCATAACTTAAAATACAATCAAATTAATATCATCTTCCTTCAACAATTATATCCGTCTAAGCCTAAACGGCGTGAAAGTGTGTACTTATTTATTATTAAAGTTAAAGTATCAATTAAAAACTGAACTGCATTTAATATTACATACTCGTAGGGTGGCGACTAACCAAGTCCGCCTCAAATGAGGAGTTTACTGGGGACTCTGTATATCGCCTATTTTAGTGAAGGGAATTGTTTCGATTACGAGAATTCACATAGCTGTGTACAATTTAAGGGATCGTCCTAATACAACGCTACTGTACGTGCGACTATCGCGTGGTGGCGATTACGCGAATGTCAATTAGGACACTTATCCGAGTCCAATATTTTTGATCGCGCGTACGAGCGAGTAAAATTCCCGTGAACATGCGGTCATGACATAGTCGCGATGTATTAAGACGGTCTCTAATTATAATTTGCGTTTCCCCTGTTTTCTTTTTGATTTTTCGGACCAATCTTTACGAGATAGAATTTTTGAGTTAGATAGCTAAAGTTTAGTCTCGAATCTTGTAATATTTTACGCAAGAAAATCGTGGTTTTCTGACAGGACTTGATTGTCATGAAACGAATGTCTTGACGAACGTAAAACAAGTTGTTACATCGCGGACGGATGCCACGGCTTCCAATCTCTCTTTTGTGTCAAAGTGAGCACTTTAATTCCTCTGTGTAAAAGGGATTTGCCTCAAGGTTTCTGCGTCCATTTTAAATAGGTCAAGCATTTTCTTTAAACACGTCAGTGCTTTATTTACGACCAGTTCGGAGTTTACAATGGCTTTGGAAAATAATTTTGTTCTGATTCAGGCAATGTCAGTATTTATCTATTTCCTACAAAACCAAATTTTATCTAAATCTTTCCAGCGGTTGAAGCGTGTAGTAGAGTAAAGTAATTTCGCATTTATAATATTAAGTATGGATTTTGCTGAGTTCCTACAAGTTTGTCGCCCGCAGTTCCCCCCGAGCTAAAGGACATGACCTACATCCAACAGCGGTATACTTCAGTCGTTTATATACTGAACCGACTCGCGGTCTGAGTTTTGGCACTCGCTTCTCGTATTTGTCTACATTTCTACAATGTGCCAGTGCATATTGCCTGCATGCCAGTCTAAGCCAATTGCAATAATAACCTTACATAGTAGTGATGTGGGTTGTATTTACGTGAGTTAAAGTGCGGTATTTTGTCGAGCAGCTTTGTCAAAAGAACGTGACCACGTATAGCGTTTTGCAGCGAAGATGGAATTTGTTGAAACTTGGATGTGATATGTTTGAATTGGATTCGACCAAACTGGGAACAATGTCTTTTGCGTAAAGTGAATCATAAATCGTAAAGTGAAGTCTTTACAATTACTAATACATAGGTAGGTATTTTAAATGTCCAATGTTGTAGCTTACGTTACTCATTTAGGTTAGCTTAAGTTACTCATTAACATTTACCTCTATCAATTCCAAAACATTAGACTACGAATAATATTGTTGGAAGTTATTCATTCAGTTAACATACATTATGTAACTTCGTAAGTATGTCGTCTAGGTAGCTAATTAAGCGGTTCGATGTAGAAATTGTTGTTTACTATGTACAGTACAGTCCGAGTATAACTTACCTAATGAGATGAAGCAGCAATCGGCAGAGATGAGATTACCTCGTCTATACAAAAATAGGAAAATAAAACAGGAAAGTTTCTCAGTTGTTTATTTATGTTTTATACCTGCTTTAGTAAGGACGTTCTTCTACGTCACTGAACAGAGGACCCAAGACACATGATAGCTTAGCATAGATGCCAGATAATTGATTTCATAGGCTGCTTCTTTAACAAAAAATATGCAGTTTCTTTTATTATTTTGAACTCGTTGTTTTGTTAACTTCTGAATCTGTATAAAAGAAGCATGCAACCAAATTGAGAACCTCTCTATTTACCCGGCTGCAAAAAATAAGGGTTTTGTTTTTCGAGTGTGTATGTATTTTTCTTTGGCTCATACAGTAGTTTAAACAGTTAGATATATTGTAGCTTGTTAGGTGTCGTCACATTTCTATTATTTCATTTCTAATCATGAAAAAGCTTGGTGGAGTATATTCGATCGCTCCAACATCGATACAGGTAAAAATAGTGGCAATATTTTGGCTTTAGGTACCAACATAAACGCTAAAAAATTGGTATACATACTTTGTACCATCACGCCATCACAATTAACTTTATATAGAATTAAGAGAACTTTTAATGTAACCCTAGCATTTATAAGGTAGGCTTGTTTCCCTAATCATCACTAAAAAGTATCATGAACTTTTAACATATTTTATACTAAAGTATACTCCTATAATAGGCGGGATCCTTTAATACCTGCAATAGGCGGATACACTCAGCTCTAATAGTATTGTTGTTTATTTTTGTTAGCACCTTGTATAAAAACATATAAATCCGCGATTGATCTCCCCTTGTCTGAGATAACGAGGAATCGGTACCAAGTGTGATGGATGGCGCAGGTCGCTGTTGCTACTTGCTAACTGATTATATCGGCTAAGTGATGAACACGCGTTTTCTTGAGACCAACTTGTTCGGGAGATTAGAAACAATATGACTTGAGTATGCCTTTTTGAACACAAGTTGAGTCGAGGGTTAGAAGTTGTGTCTGGTTAAAGATAAAGTATCATTTAAGTAGGTATGGTTTTCTTATTTTGGATGCTATCATATATTCTTGAAAAAGTAAATGACGGAGTCCACATAAATTACTGGATAGTAAAAAGAACATGAAAAAAAAACAATAATCTCCTCATGATAGTGCGAAACCGACCGGACGTTTGACGACCGGTTTGGTCCAGTTGGTATTGACCCTGCCTTCTGTTCCGATGGTCGCGGGTTCGAGTCCCGCTCGGGGCAAACTGTGTGATGAACACGTATGTTTGTACTCGAGTCATGGATGTTAGTATTTATATATGTATGTATTTCTCTATATAAGTATTTATATCGTTGTCTAGCACCCATAGTACAAGCTTTGCTTAGTTTGGGGCTAGGTCAATTTGTGAATTGTCCCAAGATATTTATTTATTTTATTTAAATGTATACCTACATTCATTTCGCTCTATGATGAAGAGATTATTGTTTTATTCTTTCATGTTTTTTTTAAATTACGAATGGGCTTACGTTTGATCCTAATCAGACCTGATGGAAAGTAATGATAGGGTCTAAGGTGGAACACGCACCGTGACCTTAGACCGTGCTACACGCGCTTACCCAGAAGATGCCAATTCACTCTAGACTTGGATACACCAAGATTATAGGAACTGGGAAACACAAACGCAGGGAGGGAATTCCAAAGTTTAGCACCTATATGATAGGCTAACGAGCACACAGGTCGCCTGATGCCGCCCTATGAACACCGAAATCTTATGGTTTCTTATTTATTAAGACGCCATAAAATTTCTACCTACCCTGAGGCCTAAGATGGAATGCATCTATGCCAGTATTTTCACCGGCTGCCTTTACCCTTTACCGCAACACAACAGTGTGAGCATTGCCTATTTGGCGGCAGGTTAGTGGTTAAGACGGTGTTACCAACCCAGACCAACATCAACGTTTTCACATGATTGTCCTTTTGCCTCATCAACATTTTTATATTACATAAGAATAGCTTCATTTTCGTTCTCGTTCCTCGTACCTAGCTACTGTATCTAAACATTATACCTTCATGCCACATTATGTATTCTACAGACGATCCACTCGATGATGAAGATGATTCTTCATTTGTTTGTAGAACGTAATCAAATGAAATTCAGTTCATATCCGCGACACCGACGAATCACTTCGTTTAAGTATACTCGAATGTTCTCGAGGTCAACATTCCACGGTTACCTACATTAATGGAAAACTACAGAAGCATCGCTTTATACATAGTTACACACAATTTGAACAGTAGGTACATGGGACGGTTGACTTGTAAAATCGATGGTTAATGCGACTAAATTATCAAAAGATAGGTATTGGCGTTCTCGCAGGAGCGCAGTGGATTATTCGGACCAGTCTGTGCCGCAACTTAGTTCACTAATGAGCGTCTTTCGGCGGATACGAGTATAATGACAAAATTAAAAAAGAAGTGGTTGGGCCTAATGTTGAGGGCAGTCTCTTGTGTTCCGTCTTTATAAAAATTGGGTGGCCCTTTGCAAAGGGGGTTTCAAGATCGGAAAAGCCATGGAAAATCATTGATTTCAATGCCAATTGGTGCTACAACCGTGGTTAATTATAATAGTAGCCCGTGTGTCTGTTTGTTCTTGTATTATTTATTAAAAAGACTTATTAAAAATACGATTTTTTATTGAATGGAACGGCCTTTCTGTCAGTTTTTATTTTGTGTCGGAACGTGGAACAAAGGGCCTACTTATGGTACCTCGACCTTGGTGAATTTAACGATGTATTAAAAATACCTACCTGAATTTTTGTAGGCCTTCATGCTAAATATGAGTGAAGAAGAAAATAAGTTTTTATTATAACCTGGCGCGCTTTCTGATGATAGAGTCACTATAAACTCTAATCCAAATCCAAGTGAACAACCGCTAGCGGATATTTGGAAATATCCTAGTCCTATTTGGCTAGTAGATATTCGGAAATATCTCTTAAAAATTGTAATAAGTTCACCGATCACGAGTTTGACTTCTTTGGGATTATCATTGGGATATTGAGAACACTCAAAAAGTGTCTTAGTGTCTATTCATTATTTGTGGAAACCAATTAAAATGCGTTCGATTCGCAAAAGCTAACACGAATGGAATGAACGAAACAATGTCACTTGTCACGTGTAGCTTCCTAAGTGTCATTCTTATAAAAAAGGCTCTTGGGGTGGGTTGATTCCATTAGATTCACAATCAGCTGAAGAAAAATGGCCCGTCAAAACGGGTGCCCGAACAACTCGGGGGCACCCGTTTGGCGCTCAGTAAATTTGACGCTTAAGTCTTATAGTGATGGGTTTGCTTTTGTATAAAATATTTATCTTGACACATATTATAAAGATGCGTTATTTTATTAGCATAGGTATTGGAACGTATTTTCTAATGTCAGTTTGCTCGTCCATATGTTAGTATTATAGGTCAATGGTTGATTCACACCGTCCGTTAACTAACAGAGCTCGTTAAATATTTTACCATGGGATTAAATAACGTTTTCTATATAGAATGACAGGTAGGCCATATTTAACGACCATGAGTCCGCAAACTGTGCTTGAATCAACCCAGGCTTAATATTCTGTGGCCGGTTATTTGACAGGGTTGTCTAAAAACACGGTTGCTACTTATTGATTGAACCTCTCATGAACCTGTCTATAGGTTGCTCAATGGCCGTCTTCCAAGATGGTTGACGTTTCTTGAGCGTTCCTATTTTTACATGATTTATCTTTAATACCGTATATTATCATTATTACCGTACACTGCTCGGCCTGTAGGCCAATTACTTGACATTGGCGAAATTGTCTTGGAACAGAAGCCATTAATTAAAAAAAAAAACCTGTCTATTTTATAGAACTAGCTTTTGCCCGCGACTTCGCCCGCGTGGCATTCGGTTATCGCGTTCCCGCGGGAACTATGCATTTTTCCGAGATAAAAAGTAGCATACTTATGTCCTTTCCCGGGACTCCAACTATCTCCATACTAAATTTCATCCAAATCGGTCCAGCGGTTGAAGCGTGAAGAGGTGACAGACAGACAGACAGAGTTACTTTCGCATTTATAATATTAAATATGGAAATATGGATTAGCGACGCACACATAGATTTATCATCCACTCATTGAATCCATTCGTTCCAGCTTTCGTGAATTGATCTGTAACCATTCAGAACGTCGACTGCCATGTGTTGCTACATTTTTGACGCCACAGCGGTGCATTGTGAATCTACGAGCGGACAGTTGTATTAAGTTACCAAGAGCAAGTCACGCGCTTTCCAGGCTCGTGCATAACAACCGACACAGCTCATGAATAATACAGTAGGTTAACATTCGGTCGCTAATTGGGTTCGCGGCGAAAGAAAGAAATTGCTAATGTCTAGGTATTGGATTTGCGGTCGTAAAGTAATTAGAAAATTATCAAGGCGAGGAAATAATTGCGTGGAAGTAAATAGTCCCTACATTTAGCTTGTTCATAATAATATATTTACTCGTAATCAAGAGTCTTATTTCATTTATTCTCAAGGTAGTTATATGCATTGGGTTGACAAAAACATACAAAAAGAAACAATTCGTAACTTTGTAATAAATACTAAATTTTATAATGATTCAAAAATGTTAGAAAGCTCACCAAGCAACCAAACTAGTTGAGAAATGTTTTATACTTAATAGGTAAGGTACACTTTTTCATTCTCTATTTTATTTAATGCCACAATTTAATTTTATATTTAAAAAAAATTTATACTCTTATTAACGTGACATAATAATATCCATTTACAACTTTTCATTTTCACCTTAATGGAAATTCTCCCTGTACTTACTTAAGAAAATGTCTAAAAAATAACTCCGTTTTCCTTGTCAAGCGAATTACGTATGCGGCAGCAGGAGGTTTGAAAAAAAACCGAAATGTTCTAAAATTAATTTAATTAAACTTTTACAATAATTATAAGCTAAGAATATATGACAATCGCTCGAAGTATGAAACAAAAGTGAATCGATCTAGAAAAACAATTATGAGGTTAACATGAGTAGCGCTGTCACGTTGTGCTGATGCGGCGCCTCGTGCCGGGCAAGGTGCGTGCATCGTCGGCGGTCTCCTATGTGGCGGGTTTCCTAACTCCTCCATCCGCAGACCAGCAATTATCCTCCAACGTTAAGTGAGAAAATTGCTGGAACTTCGTCCTTGGTGTGGCTTTCCTCTTTTTGAAGTTTTTGTGTCCTTTGATTTGCCTTGCCGTTTCTTGGCTTTATCAAATTGTATTTTTTGCATATGAGAACTACAGCAAGTGCACATGCACTAAATAGCGCCAGGTATAGTGGTATAGTTGTATGATATAATGCATTTTCCTGAATAGCGTCGAGTTGAACTGGGGTCTCGACTGTGAGTTTGCTCTGGATGCTGTGTAATGCCTTAAGGTCAACTGATTTGAGATTGAGATGTGTTGAGCTTTTCATTGATTTCATTGTTTCTTTAGGTATTTCTGCAAGTTTCAGGGGATGTCCTTGTATTTCGTCGTTTTCATTCGTGAGTGTGAACGCTGATGTCCGCAGGTTGCAGTTCAGTGGTATTGTGACGAGATAGCTTCCTTGTATGGAGTTGTAGTCCTCCCTCTCGCAGGTTAATTTTATTCTGGTTGTCTTGGGAAACGAGATGACGAAGTGCTGGTCGTCGAGTTTTTCTAAAGCTGGCCTAGACAGGGTAACTGTGGAGAGTTGACAGTGGTTCTGTAGGTCTTGATTCGTTATAATTCGGTGGACGCAGTCTGGTGTAGTGCGGATTTGGTGATTGATTTCCTTCTTGCAGAGATAACGACCGTTAAACTTCGGGCATTCAGCCTCCATGTACACGAATGCGTCCTCATGAGTTGCTATGAAGGGGTAGGAAGGAATAAGGGCTAGCTGATTTTTATTAGGGGCGATTGATAGTCTAAATAAATCGTAAATATCAGCTGAAACTATGGGGAATTGAAAAGTTATAACTATCTGCTGGTCTATATAAAAGTATCCAGGCTGTATTATGTCATAATATTCTCTTAATTCTAAGTCTAATATTTTATCTGGTCCATAAGTGGACTTTAACTTATCTAACATATTTTTTAAAACGTTTATATCTATCATCGAGTGATGAGTGCTTGAAGAGCGAATAAAAGCTAAGCAGTTTTCTATCCTAGAAAGTTCGTATCTTAAATCATCTACATTTTAATTTAAGATGGTTAAGAGTTGCGCGAATTTGGCCAATTTAATTAATTCGTTTTCCTTATGAGCATTGCTGTCTAAAATAGTCTGCAACGAAATATTGATTTTCTTTTGGTTTTCAACCAAGGACTCTAAAATTGAAGTCTGATGATTTATCCAATCTTTGCCGAGACTTACATGGTTATTTACTTCGGAAACTATCTTTTCTTGATTATTCTGTAACGATTTAATTACATTATTGTAATAAACAGCATCAGAATAATCCAGATTACCTGTTATACTTTTTATAATTGACCCGAGCCCATCTACGAGACCTCTCTTAGCGCGGGAGGGTTCAAAGGTTTTTAACTGGGCGTTGACTTTATCCAAATTATCTATAAGACTGTCTATTTGAGTTTCAAATAACTGGTACGTGTCATTGGTTAGTTTCGTTTTGTATGTATATAGGTCAGTGGAAACGTGTTTAATTTTGTCCTCGATATTGCTAAGTTGAATGTACTGTAAGTAGGTATGGTGATGGGTCGTAAGTCTCATCGGTCCAAGTTTGAAGGGTAGAAGTCCAGGTCCGTCGGCTAGACTTTCAAGTCTTATCTCTGTGGCGTCCGTCAGTAGGCTCGTCAGCAGTAAAATAATTCTGTAACAAGGGGGCTTGTTTAGGGACGCGTTTCAGTCGCGCCTTGGCTACTGGGCCGCGCTTCTTTGAGGTATAAATGTGAATAGGGACTTCTAATATAGGATCTTCTTGGCTTGTATGTGCGGTCACTGTAGAGGAATTGGTCAAGGACTGGGGGTTCTCTGTAGGGGTAGGTAAAATTGAACATAACTCATCAATTACTATGGACTCGGTTTCTTCGTTATGGACCTCTATTCTAGATAGGGCGTCGGCGTTAGTGTTCGATTTTCCTTTCTTATAGATAACTGTATAGTCGTATTCACTTAGTCTTAGTCGCCATCTTGTCAGTCGGGAATTGGGTTCCTTAAGACTCATCATCCACTGAAGGGGTTTATGGTCAGTCAGAATTTTGAATTTTTGTCCAAAAAGGTAGGGTCGGAAGTATTTTGTAGCCCAGACTATGGCAAGTAATTCTTTCTCGATCGTGCTGTAATTTATTTCGCTTTCATTAAGGGTGCGTGAGGCGTAGCAAATCGGTCTGTCGGACCCTATTGGACCTTGGGATAGGATGCCTGCTATGGCGAAGTTTGAAGCATCTGTGGTCAATATGAATTCCTTTTTGAAGTCAGGATATTGAAGAATGGGGTCATTAGAGAGTAAAGTTTTACACTTTTCGAAGCAGTTGACGTACTCGGGGTCAAGGGTTATTTTTCTACCTTTTTTCAGACAATTGGTAAGCGGCTTCGTGATGCGGGCAAAATCGGGGATGAATTTTCGGTAATAACCGAGAAGTCCTAAGAACTGTTTAATTTCTTTAGGGGTCTTCGGAATGGGGTATTTCTGAATAGCTGAAATCTTTTCAGGGTTTGGTTTTATACCATCGCTACTAATAATGTGTCCCAAATAGGCCGTTTCTAATTTCAAGAATTCAGATTTATCCATCTGGATTTTGAAGTTTGACTCTCTAAGTCTCTGAAAAACTTTTTCAAGGTTAGTCATATGCTCTTGAAGGGATGTGCTGTAGACTATAATGTCATCTAGGTATACAAGGCAGATTTCATTTTGAAGGCCTCTCAGGATGTTGTCCATGACACGTTGAAAGGTTGAGGGTGAATTTTTCAACCCCATGGGCATTCGCAGAAACTCGAAGTGCCCATGTTCGACATTAAATGCCGTTTTAGAAACGTCTTGGGGGTCCATTTCGACTTGGTAGAACCCACTGGCTAAATCTAGGGTGGTGAAATAGTGACACTTCCCTAATTTATCTAGAACGTCGGAAATGTTTGGGATGGGGTACTTATCGTCAATCGTTTTGTCATTTAATTTCCTAAAGTCGACTACAAGTCGCCACTTCTGTTTTCCGGAAGCGTCAACCTTTTTAGGTACAACCCAAATAGGAGAGCTCCAAGCGGAGTCGGAAGGTCGAATTATTCCTTGGTGTAACATTTTGGAAATTTGGTCCCTCACTTCTTGTCGGTGTACGAAAGGGTAGCGGTAGCTTTTTGTATAAACTGGTAATTCGTCCGTAGTTCTGATACGATGTTTAATCTTATTTGTGAAGGTCAATGGTTCTCCTTCGATGTAGAATACGTCGGCATAGCGGGAACAGAGTAAGGTGAGGTTTGCTTTCTCTTCGTCATTTAGGTGGTCAGTCCGTAATTTAGAAATTACGTCTTGTGCACGCGAGCCATGTTCGGTGCGGATGCACTCGGTATTGAAGAGGTCAGCCTGAGCTGGCTGGTCAAGAGAGAAAATGACGTCATTAGGGGACGTATTTTCAATTTCTACGTAACCACGACTGTCTTTGACAGTGGTGAGACATTCATGGATCAGGCAGTTGGAAAGGTTTTGTTCTCTTACTAGAACTTCACCATCGGAAGCATTGATAGGGACTCTGATGATCTTTGAGGTACCGGCGGGAATGATCTCCTCATAATAATTGACGTTGCATGAATTGTACATATGGATAGGATTACTGGAATACTGAGTAAGCAAAACTTGGTTTTTGAGGTCAATTTTGGCTTCCCATCTTGTGAGCAAATCTAGTCCTATTAGACCATCGAAATAGTCATGAAAACGGTAAACGAATAATTTAATGTCATTACTGTCATTAAATTCAGAGAAACAGGGCAGGCTTATGGAATAATCGTTTCTGGTAATTGCGTGGACATTGGTTACTTCGAAAGGGTCGTAGTTAAGGGGGTAGTCCGAGAAAAATTGATTAACCGCATGAGGGCTGATGAAAGACTGGTTCGCTCCAGTATCTATCAAAAATTTAAGCGGGGGGTTGCTGATCTGAATATAAGGCAGTTGCCTTTGAGATTGTAGATTCAATTCTATTTTGACTTTCGTGATCTCTGATCCTTCTGAAAATTTGACTCAAGGTCGTTACTAGTGCTAGGCTGAGGTGCGTCATCGGTCGTTTGATAGTCACATGTTCTATTCTATTCTATATAAATTAATGGCTTCTGTCTTGGACACTTCGCCAATATCAAAGTAAGGGCCACAGGCCTGCAAGTTGTTCGGTAATAAAGGTAAATGTACGGTGTAAATGGTTAATAAAATAAAATTGGAGAAACTCAACAAACGTCAACGTCCATCTTGGGCGACGGCCATTGAGAATCCTAGTCACATGTTAGTTCCGCGTATTGGTCGGCAGTGTCATATTCATAAAAGGTCTCCTGTCCGGCGCTATCTGCGCTGTAATAGTAGTCGGGCTCTGTGTAATAGCCGCTGTAATACGACTCGGAGTAGGGTGCGCATTCATTTAGGTGCATTTCTTGGGACTTGAAATTATTAGTTGCCTGGGGCAAAACTTTAGGGGTGAAATGCTGAACACCGCTCATAGGTTGCGGGGGGTTGTTTCTAGGTGGAAGGCGGAATGTATTGCTCTGGGGTCTATAATTTGGAGGTAAAGCTCGGAACATTTGCTGAGTTCTAGTGGGCATACGATTTTGAGGGTTGAAAGGCATTGGGGGGTTGAATTTAAAAGGCTGGGGTGCCTGTGGAGATGGGCGTTGTCCTACAGGGGCAGGCCAATTTAATACTTGGGGCTGATAGCTAGGTCGTGGTGGTAAAAATCCTACGTTTTGAGGGGGCATGGTTACCCTAGGAGCTTGTGGCGCCTTAGGTGGCTCACTACGCTGTTGCAAATAAATGACGTTCAACTCCTCTTGAACGAATTCAAGAGCTTTCTCTATGGTTTCAGGTCGCATACATCTGATACGTGACCCTAAGGGTTCCTTGAGGCCGCGAACGAAGGCCTGCATGGCTACTTTCTTATACAACGTTCGTTTGGCTTCAATAGTGGTGCTAATACTCTCATGGAGAGAAACATAGGTCATTATGGTACTGAGCAAAGTCTGGCAATGTTCGTAAAATTCTTGGGGCGTCTTACTACCCTGCTGTGCTACGGAGAGGTCATTGTATAGGGCGGTTTCATCTCTCTGGTCTGAGAAGTTGTTAATAAGTGCAGTTCTTATACCTAACCAACTATCCGGAATACCATTGGAATTAATGGTGCATGCTGCGGTTCCGGTTATCTTATTTAATATACCATTTAGAAGGCACAGATTGGGCAGTTCACTTCCCTCAGCAGTGCTCATATAGGCTTGAACAACTTGATCGCAAATTTTTACGAACCTGGTGAGAATATTTGGGTTCCCATCGAACTCCGGGACGAGGCGCAGTGCCTTAAATATGTCGTCCGGATTGTGGGCCATTTCGTTTACAAAAAGAGAATTTAAATTTAAATCTAGATCAGAGTCGTCTAGGCTTCTTAACAAATCTAACCTATTCCGGAGAGCCTGGCGCGATGCAGGTACCCGGTCACCCGAATTTTTTGGATGAAAAATCTTGAAGGGATTTATGAACTAGGAAGTAGGGAAAGCAACACAAGAACGATTCAAGTGCACTTACATAAATTTCATCTCTGGTCTTCTTCCGGAATCGATTTCTTGATTCGCCTCCTGGACTGCAGCTCGTAGATTCTGGATCCTCGAACAGGTGCTTGACAGCCACCCGGGTAGCTCACGACGCGACGTTTCCGAATTTTGGTGCCCGCTCGCGAACCGACCCGCGAGAATCCTACCGACTGCGCCAATTACGTATGCGGCAGCAGGAGGTTTGAAAAAAAACCGAAATGTTCTAAAATTAATTTAATTAAACTTTTACAATAATTATAAGCTAAGAATATATGACAATCGCTCGAAGTATGAAACAAAAGTGAATCGATCTAGAAAAACAATTATGAGGTTAACATGAGTAGCGCTGTCACGTTGTGCTGATGCGGCGCCTCGTGCCGGGCAAGGTGCGTGCATCGTCGGCGGTCTCCTATGTGGCGGGTTTCCTAACTAGCGTAAAGAAAGTAATTTGATGCAAACAGAAACACGGGTGATTGTGGTCGATCTGCTACGGTGCTGGGCTGCGGACAGTGTGCGAGAGAGAGCGGAAACTGAAGCGGAAGCGGATCTACATGAACTTCATGTAATCCATTAGACATAGACATGTATTTCTCAATATCAAATTATAGCATAATTTACATTAATTTAATATTCTGATAGGTAAAATTAAATGTTACTTATGTCAAATTAGCATGCGATTCTAAAACACTTCTTAGTCAGTGTATGTCTCCTTACTGAACGACTGTGTAAATGTACTTTCTATAGTTATAATTTCAAAAGTAACTTTAAAATACTAAAACAAGTTCCGGTCAAACACTCTTTTATATATAAGTAACTTGATGTGTCTAATAATGTTGTTTCGCCTTTTACGCTGACGTCTCGGCCACACGCCCGAAGTTCATTTATTAGTGACTCGCAAAAATTTGGGATAGTGGCCCGTGACCTGTGTTATAATCTACCTACATTCAATACATAGACGAAATTTCTAAATAATCATTTTTTTAGGTGCAGTATCGTTTAAATAATTAGTCCCCTTGATCTTTTTTTTTATTTTCTAGTTATAGACACGACTACACACTTATCTGTCTGCTACTTTTCACGCTTAAATCATAAACCGATTGACTTCAGTAGATTATAGAGATACCCGAGTCCCCGGCAAAAGCTAGTCATTAAATTTTTCCAGAATCGCTTATCCTATACACCGTTTACGCACCCTTAAATATCATTTATTCAGTTCCACAGTACAGCCCATTCTGTTGGAATACAGACATTAGGGTAATGCTCCTTGAATTAACACGGAAAAATAGGACTTAGGTGAAAATGGGTTCGTCTAAATTATAATATAATTAAGATTGTTAGTACGTTTTAGTATAGGTATCTACATTTAAATTGGAGATCTATGGAACTAGTATAGCTTCTGCCCGCTATTTCATCTGCGTGGAATTCGGTTATTTTCTAGTATAAAAATAGCCTTTGTTCTTCCCTGTTAGTCCATACTATGAACTAAATAGAAAAAACTCGGGCAAACGCAGGTCGCACTTACTTTTACTTAATTTCAGATTACAGTAACGAGTAAGTGACAATTATCGTAAAACTTCTTGCGAAAAAGGTACTTGCGACAAATTATAAGGTATGTCACCAAATGGATCTGAGGAAAATACTCAGTTGGTAACATATACCTAATTAAAAAAACCGGCCCTTGAATAATTTCAATGACATCATTTAAAAAACCGTTTCACAGGATAACCTCATTTATATGATAGATTTCAAATACCATGGACTTCTTAATATATTATTACGTGGACGCAACTATTTTGGGGATATTACTTAGTAATCCAGCTAATAAAAGTAAGTTAGTACAGTAAGTTAGTTCTATTGTTGTAAAAGGATCGCCATTATTTTCTTTCTGATTCGAATTAAAGAGTTTATTAAGTAATGTTTTATGTATTAAACTTCAATTTATATAAAACGCACCGTTTTATTTACTAACAGTAGGTAACTATGGTACTAGTGCACTGTTTTAAATATCAATCAGTTTTGTTTTCGAGAATTCCTATTTATTATAATTTTATTATCAAAGATAACTCTATTTTGCTCTGGAAATAGGTATTTTAATTTTATTAGCATGTAAAATCCCATTTCTACCCGTTCCCGTAGGAAGTTCAGGAAATCTTAGTGCTCCCAACAATTCCCTAGGATACTAAGACCAGTGGTTTCGGCTGTGCGTTGTCATTGGTCATTCAGTCAGTAATGGAAGAGCACCTTATATTATATTGATTTGATTGATTAGTATGAACAACTATTACAACCATAAAAATACTTAACTCTTAGTAGAACATCAACGCGAGTCGCTAAAGTTATACTGTAAAACAATGCTAGTAGCAATCAGGCGTCAGATTCCGCGATTCTCCCACTAGAGGCGTCCTACACCGTTTACGAGGCAGTTCGTACGAGAACAAACAAGGAAAATATAAAGTCCCAAAATGACTTTGTGTGTAACATGACAATACTATGAATAAATGATAAACAGCCTACCGCATACAATTTTCATTTTGCAGTCCACAAAATAAAATGACACGCAATTTAAAGCCCTATGTAACAACGCGTATAAAGGAACGATATATTTACATGTAAAAATATGCGTCGCCTTTACTGCCGCTTTATGTTCAACATTTTGGTCGACTTTTATGGCCCATTGCATAATTTTTCACGTTGACCTAGTAACCTCAAGGACAATTATGTTTACGAGTCCCAATTAGGTGATTATTTGTCCAACGTACCTGCTGAATTAAAACTGGTCGGTGTTTACGGAGTAAACAAAAAAAGTTGCCAGCTCTCCGCATTCCATTTTCAAAAGCCCTCGGCACAAGAGAGCTAAGCGCAAATGAACAAAACGTTCGTTTTGACGTCCTCGACGCATTCACGGGTTCTCTATGCAACTTGAAAATACGCCCCGGCGGGAGCAAGTGCTTTCACAAACTCATTAACGTTAGAGCATTTGAAAAACGCCCCACGAAATGAAACATAGGTGGCGTGAACTGTTTTCATTTGCATTTAATTCTGAAATTTGGTTTAATAAGGGAAGAGTGCGCTATATGAAAAGTTACTTTTATCTTAGAAGTCAACAGAATAACTTACTACCACCCAGGCTACGGTTTGTAAATATGCGGTACCTACTCATTTGAGTATATTTATGCTGTAACGATATTCATTGCTTCTCCGACGATTTCTTATTTTCTACCCTGCTCTATGACTATAAGATTTAAATTACACAATTGATAAGTATAGGTAGGTACGGACGGAACGATCAGCACCTAGCATATAGTAACATTAGTAACCATTCAGATAAACTGAATCATGGGCAATGACAATGTAAACGAAACTATGGCAATCTACGATTAGGTAGGTAATTTCCGCCTGCATATTTCATGATCTCGATAGTAGAAGTTAAAATCCACTGAATACCGATGAATTGCAATGAGTCTGAAGATTTACACATATGTTTGATTCTTCTTTTTTTCATTTATACACTACCTAATGAAAATCATCTAAAAATCTTCTAACACTTTCATGTCGAATTTTAGTAACGTGACATTTAATTTCAAATTGGCTTCAACAAATAACCTCGCAATTAAAACACTTACGTGGTAGGTCCCATAATAATCTGGCCTAAGTAAGATGTAGTTACGAAAACGAAATAAAACTATGGTTACTTTTCAATACAGTCTCCTTTAATATTAATACGCTTTTGACATCTGCGAACCAACATTTCTAAACCATTCTAATGGTACTCTGGATTTTGGTCCTCGAAATGCCCTAAAACGGCCATCTCCAGCTCTTCGTCGTTAGAAGAAAAATTTCCCCGTAAGTCCCGATTCAAAATGGGGAATAAAAAATGGACACTCGGGTCCATGTCTGGACTATACGGCGGATGGTCGACCTCAGTGAACCCACACTCGCATACCGCAGCCTTGGCAATTGCAGCCTTATGAACAGGAGAATTGTCATGAAGCAACAGCAGTCTTTTTGCTAGTATGCCTCTTCGTTTTTCTTTGATGATAGCCCGCAGTGTATTAGGTACGCATAATATTCGCCGTTTATAACGGTATTGCATTCCTTAAAATCAACCATCAGGATACTCTTACAATCCCAGAAAATTGTGCACATTGGTTTTTGCCGATTGCTTGCACCTTCGCTTTCGTGGGCGGCCTCTCGTTCTTAAAACGCCACTCCATCGACTCGCGTTTGCTCTCAGGATCATAACAGAGAACCATTGTTTCGTCCTCTGTAACTAGTCGCTTAATAATGTTCTTAGGGTTATCGCCACAAAGGTCCATAAATTCAAAAGCACATCGCACTCGTTCTTGTTTTTGCACTGCTGACAGAAGTTTTGGCACCCATCTTCCACTCACTTTACTCATATGAAGATGGGCATTGATAGCACGATGGATGAAGGTTTTAGATAGACCAAGTCTTGCTGCTATTTCCCTTATTTTCAATCGGTGATCATTTTAAACTTCTTTTTAGATGAGGGTTATTTTTCCGAAGTGAAGACCTCAATGGGTCGACCATCATGACCCAAAGTCTTCAACACTCTCACGTTCATGACGAAACTCTTTCTCCCAGTTTTTCACTGTGCTATAGGAAGGCAAAGAGTGCCCATAAACATCATCCGAACGGTCTTTGATTTCGGTGGGACTTAAACCTTCTTTGTACAAAAACTTTATCACGCTCCGACACTCACATTTTGACCTTTTGAATATTCACACGACACGGGTCAATCAAATCACCCTAAAACTGAAAATAATGCAAACAGATTAACATTTCTTTGTTTATTAAATGCCAATGAGATGCCCGATCAATCAAAGCCAAATTTATAGTGACAAGTAGCCTAGAACTATGTCAGGCCAGATTATTATGGGACAGCCTGGTACATAGGTATTGGGCTGACACCTAGGTATATCATGTAAAAGCCTTCTTGCCACCATTCAAGAGAATGAGCTGTGTGAAAAGGGCAAGTTTGGCCATTACTTAACTAATTTGGTAATAATTGGCCGTTCCGCTATCGTCTTTGTTGCCGCAACGGCCGTGACGTCACCGACGGACGAAGCCGGCGCACCCTCGCGGCCTTAGGTCGAGGGCCACGCGTGAACCGGGTAGCGGTAGCACATTACATACATACATCCATACTCCATACTAATATTATAAATGCGAAAGTAAGTCTGTCTGTCTGTCTGTCTGTTACCTCTTCACACTTCAACCGCTGGACCGATTGAGATGAAATTTGGCATGGAGATAGTTGGAGACCGGGAAAGGACATAGGCTACCGTTTATCCCGGAAAAACGCATAGTTCCCGCGGAAACGCGATAACCGCGCGGATTCCACGCGGGCGAAGTCGCGGGTAGAAGCTAGTACAATCATAATATCACGCTCTTTTCCCATAGGGGCAGGCAGATTCCACTTCCATAGATAGCACATTAACACCATCATCACAATTAGTCAAGTCTAAGCATTTCCAGCATAAGCTGAGTTGGTACCCTTTCGTTACACACCACATAACTTCTTTTTGAAAATTTGAATAAGGTTGAAATCGACCACGCGTGTTGTTAGGCTTGAATGGCCACGGAATCACCCGTCTGAATCTAGCCGGCGCGCAACTCGCGCCCAACTCGCCCTTACCGTCATTTGTTTCAATCTGGAGATGGAGAGTGAATCATTGGGCCGCGTACTGGAACACACATATTTACAAGTGTACAGACGTCCTTGCACGCACACAGACGTCGTTGCACGCAAACATTGACACTTCATTCGAATTGTGTTCGAAATCGTGCTTTTATAGGCCGTGTCCGCCGTGTGCTTTAAGAATAAATACCTTTTGGGTTCAACTAAGGAAGGAACTACCGAAAAGTACTTTACTCATGTCCCTAGCACTTGTCAATTGAACCACGCTTTATTCATTTAACGTTTAGTAGACAACTTATACCTATGTAACCGAAGAGTCATTCACATTAGTTAGCCTACATTTTTAGGTCACCTACTTTCGATTTTAATTTCTAAATGCGTTATTAGGTATTGAAACAACGATCATGATTTCAATCGCATGTAATGACACTTTTATTAATTAACTAGCTTTTCCCCGCAACTTCGTATGCGCAGAAATATTAAAAAGTAAAATCCCGATTTTTCCCGTTCCCGTGGGAATTTTGCAAAAACCTTTCATAGCGGATGCCTACGTCATAACATCTACCTGCATGCTAAATTTCAGCCCGATCCGTCCAGTGGTTTGGGCTGTGCGTTGATAGATCACTATATCAGTCAGTCAGTCACCTTTGAGTTTTGTATATTTAGATATCGGCCTAACAAAACAAAAATTAAATTTATTTTGGAAACTGGAAAGCAATTTAATAGTTAAACAGTTATTACAATCAACACAAATAACTGCGGGTTTTAGGACGATCTTAGGTAGGTAGCGTTATTAATATGGAGTGTGGAATGTGCCTTGGTATAAAGATTGCGCTCCTTTACTTCAACCCTCCATAGTTATTAATACAATACCTATCATTCATATTTTTAATGGAATTCATCCTGCCAGCGTCAGTCGCGTCGTCAGATCAAAGAACAAAGCAGCTAGGGTTGTCAAACGACCTCGTCCCGCAGTTTTAGTCCATCTAAAGCCGGGGTAATACAAATACAATCACGGTGGAGCGCCATTCCGGCTTAAACCTCGTTGCAACCCTAATCAAATACTCGTCCGGGATGCTAGCAACTTTTCTAGAAAACTCTCGAAGCTTCTCGAAGCGACTATACAGTGTAGAAAATGCTCGAGTGTTTAGTTTTGTGTAAATTATATGGAATAGTTATAAGTTTATGCAAAAACGTTCCTTACAAGAAATTGGAACGCTATTCGTTTAACGTTCACGTTGACCGGCCATGTGCCAGTCGGACTCGTGCACGAAGGGTTCCTTACAAAATCTTTATAAAATCAGTCCAATGCGGGTCAGGCACGCATATGAAGGGTTCCGTACTAGTACCACTGAACGTTACTAACCCTATTCGAAGCCGGTTAAACAAAGTCTAACAACAACAATACTCTTTAATGAACATCATATATTATATTATTGTGCAATATTAGAATCATGGACAATTCAGCATTACATTTCCATCTATTTATACGACTAAATAAAGTCATTTCAACACTTGAAAACGCGAAGAGTTAGCGTTTAGAGAAAATATTTAATGGTTTACTTACCACCACATTTTACCATGATGTAAAATAAAATAATTTGTTTTAGCACGTACTCTTACGGAAAAATGAGCGGAATAAAGTAAAAAGAAAAGAAAATTACGCTAAATACGAGTGGAAACGATCCCCTCCACCGTTTCTCTAATTGGGCGCTCGCCACTCTGTAACGAGACCGCAGGGCGCTTCGTATTGCAAATACGAGCACCTATTTGTAATATTATACTTCATTAATAGCGTGGTGGAGGTGTGTCCAATAAAAAAAAAGATTTTTTTTATTATAAGTAATCACATACTGGGATCAAGTTCACTGGCCTAATTGTTAAAGGTTAAACACTCAAATGAAGCTCCGCATCTATGCTTTAAAAATTGCTGGGAAAATTATACTATCTATTTTTTTAACAGATGAAATCATAATAGGGCTTTTCACCATTTTGGTACGGAACCCTAAAAGGAATAAACATTTAATATACTTATTCCTTTTTAATCGATATTCAACAATATATTTTTTACTACTTCTCTACCCCATTACGTGGTTGAAAAGTAATCACTTAAACATTAGGTAGAGATTAAATTGATCAAGCTCCAGCGATTTTGAATCTCTCCACTCACTCACTCCGCATTCTCATGTTCACGCCGCAGCGCTGAAACATCGCAGCTCAGCTGTGATCGTTCAACTGTGACAACTGAACAATGGCGGATGATCCATTCACTCTTGTGTTGAAAATTAATACATACAATACCTACTGAAATATGTTTAAAATATGGATAAGTACTGGTGGTTTCGTGGTGATAAATAGTAAGTACATCGTGCAGGGTCGTATTGTTACACGCAAAACTCGCAAACAGATATACGAGTAAATATCTGGGGCTCAATTCGAAACGGTACTTAAGTATACATAACTAGGGCTTGGGAGCGACCCTATCCATAAATAAAATATAGTTTTTCCTTAAGTATTTTTTTAGTTACAGTCACTGCACCCTTTTTTTTCTGGACCCTTGGAGATCTTAGAGATGTATAATCTCTAAGATCTTAGATTTAAGTTTAAGTTAGGGACTATACATCCCTTCAATGTAATTTTAGTACGTACCTATATGTATATTTTATACATGTAATGCAAATGTAAATTTTGTAATTATGTGGAAATTTTGAAACAAGGCCTTCTGCTTGTGTTTGTTGCGGCGCTTCTTCTCAAGCAATGGGTCTAGGAAGCGCTGGTATTTTTTTTCTCTGACGTGTAAAAGTGCCCCAATGTGGCCAATTTGCTGAATAAATGATTGAATTTGAATTTGAATTTGCAATTGTACCACAGCCGATACATTTTCTCGCTACAATGTATGTCACGCTACAGCGGCGAACTAATTATAGGTAATGGCAACGTGTGAGGTAAGTGTGGCAGCAAAATGTGGTCCGAGTGAATTTTAACGCCAAATCAATAGTAAATGTAGCGCCCATTTTAAGGCTACACGTACTATATATCTATTTTAGGCAAACGCACGTGGATCCTACCTAGTGAGTCGTGATTGGCTGTCAAAGTTAAAACTATTAATTTTCATTTCAATTAGCAAACTATGTTAATAACCAAAGAAACTGGTGTCTATTGCTGGAAATTAGGCCTCCCCGAAGGCTTGCTTCCACTGTATTCCTGCCATTTTTACCAGGTTGTCATTCCAGGACACTTTTACAGATGAAAGCCTATTTCAGGATTCTCTTGAGAAGGTACATATGTAAGAAAACCTCGTTTTGTCAAAATAATATAATTATTAACAACTAGCTTCTGCCCGCAACTTCGCCCGCGTGGAATTCTGTTGTCGCGTTCCCGCAGGAACTATGTGTTTTTACGGGATAAAAAGCCATGTCCTTTCCTGGGATTCCAACTATCTCCATACCAACTTCCATTTAAATCAGTATAGCGGTTGACGCGTGAAGGGGCAACAGACAGACATATAAACACGGAGAAAAAAAACAATTAGACTTTTGTCTCCGTGTAGCAGAATATTGTAAATACAACTTGATTTATTGTATTACTAGCTGACCCCGCGGACTTCGTACCGCCTTAAACCTCACGGAGCCCGAGACCTTTCCAACGAATGCAAAACCGTGGAAATCGGTTGGTGCGTTCTGGAGTTATAGCGTCAGGGAGGAAAACCCGACTTATTTTTATATAGTAGATAAGTGACAACTATACATTTTTTACACATTACCAGAAAATATTATTAACTAGAATATTCTAGTATCAACAGAAATATGCCTTGTTGTAATAAGAAGAAATCTGTTAACCATAACTGAAATCTGTTTTCTTACACCATAATCAAACTACTATACGATCTGGTGATATTGTAATTTTTTTTTCCGTGAAGTTACTTTCGAATTTATAATACACTCAAAGGCAAAAAAACGGGTCGCTTTTTATAGGTAAACCAATCAAACTCGTCAGTATTTAATCAGCGCCGTCGCTGCACTCCACACCTGCTATTACGTTAAGGCTTCATTAAAACGCAAACGTACTTCACGCCGCTCGAAGCGACAGCCCTGTAGCGAGGCACGCACGGTATGCGGTTTTATTGACGAGCGGAGCGGGCGATGAAGCTGGAATAGTTTGGACTAAATTCATACTAATATTATACTTAATTGCGAAAGTAAACTGCCTGTTTGTCTTTTTTATTTGTCTGTTTGTCTGTTACCTCTTCACGCTTCAACTGGTGGGCCAGTTTAAATGAAAATTATGGAGATAGTTGGAGTCGCGTAACGAATTTCAGGCGGGCGAAACGAATAATTTGCGAGTTATTTCGAAACTGCCAGCTTAGCCGTTAGTTTGCATACAGCGACTCAATTTCATACATCTACATACAGGTAATAAGTCAGATGCAAATATCTTAAAACGATGCAGAAAGAGATGAAAAATTACAAGATTAATGAAGTAATTAAGCGCCAACACCGGCTCGCATGATATCAATTTATCTCGACCTCCATTACTCGTGTAATCTTGATTTATATTCTAGGTCATATGTCACCAGATAATGACATACATCTAGCCTCGCCGCTGGCTGAAGTGTTCATAATGGGGAAGCTTTGTTGAAGATCATCAAGCTAACGAGTGAATGCATAGGTTCCTAATCTTAAATGCCATCGCCTTAAGGCGATTCCTACTAAATGTGAAAAATCTGAATAGGTATATCTTGAAGAAACCGTTTTATTATATTTAGTGTCTAGCACCCTAAATCTAATAGGTAGGTGCTATCGTGCCCGTAGTCTTTACGGGCAGAACGGGCAGTCGGAATACAGTAAATCCGTCTGGAACAGGCAATCACACACATGCGCTAGTATTTGTACACCATCATATTTTAGTGTGCCGTTTAGGCTACGTTTGTATGGAGTGTCGCGTCTGTGGTCTTAGTTTGGATTCAGTTTTTTAGTGTAGCTCGTTCGTAGCTAGCTTGTAGATCGTTTACTCACAACATGTCCATAGCAATAATTTATTTTTCACCTCACTGGCTCGAAAGTGGTCGTTTTGCAGCTTGATATCCGAGCGCAAAAGTTGTTTTTATCCGCTAGCGTGGAAAGTGTTTTTGAAATTCGAACGACGCATGACGCCACTGTCACAATAAAAAAACAACGATACGTTCTGAAACGCAATTCGTCGTGAGTTTTATTAAAATAAAGGTTCAATTTACTTAATCATTAATAAAATTATATTAATAATACACCGTTTCAGATGTATTTCATTATTTCACTATGATTTATCACAAAAATTCTTAAATATGTGTATATTTTAACTGTATTCAATGAATAATTGAATCTTGAAGTACGAGTAGGAGTGATTTGGAACGCAACCTCCGGAAAAAAAAACATTTAAAAAAAATAAAAAAAAAGGTTTAGATTGCTGGGTTTGTAATTTAGAATACCTATACGAAGTAATAAAGAAAATATGAGCGATTCTAGCGATGACGATACGAATTTAACTCCTCCAGAGTTAGCACAAACTGTACGTGACGCCGAACTCTTCTTCCCGAAAAATCGCGCGTGAGGTGAAAAATTTCGTGTTGCGCTCAGCAGCAAAGTCGTTTGCTGTCTCGTGCCTTGAAACCCTCGTTACACTCAGGATTCTATATTTGAACCCTAGAATCCTTCGTTCACTCGGGTCTCAATCACGCACTCACAGCAAACAACAACTTTGCAGCCTTGCATAACAAATAACTATTGCTGGGACTTTTATATTCATTTCAATTTGATTTCAATTTATTGACAAATTATATATAGTTTATTTACCAGAGTGAGTAAGTCAATCAATATTGTCTAAATAACAAAATTAAATAATACCTAAACATAATTGACTAAGAGACTACGATAACAAATAAAACAGAAAATAACAAAGAATGATTTAAATGAATAAATATTCGCTAAGTAACAATTTCAATTTATTTATACCATAGGTATGAATTCAAAAGTTGAACTCTGTAGTCACTGCAAACATATTAGTTCCTTGTTATAGTTAGAGCTGTACAAAATTTAAATCACTTTCATTATATTTGCGTTACCGAGACAAGGTACAATAATGTTCAGTGACTATATTGAGGTCGATTGTATAATAACAACAACAGACGGCTGTGTAGGATAAACCACAGAGTATCTTATTACAGAGAGCTCAGATTCTCTAACGACGCATTGTGTCAACGGAGTCTCGTAGATCAGAGCTACGACGCTACGAACGCTACGCTGCTACGATATTCGTAGTGACATACCATGGTGCTACGTTTTATTTTCATTATATTCTTCGTTACTTTGATCAAAATAATATCTGTTGTTCGGGAAAAATTGGACCGTTTCGTCGAAAAATTAAAAAAAAAATCACCCCAGTGCCTAAACCTAAGGGACTGGGTGATCCTTTTTTAATTTTTTGTAAGCTATCAATGCTATGTTGTTGTTATTTTGTCGATTTCATTTATGTTCTTAGTGAAATATGTTTAAGGAAATACTATAACAGACTTTATAAAATATAATTATTTATTTCTGAATAAATAAATGAAGAAATCTGTCTGCTCGCGATAAACTCAAATACTACCAGATTTTCATGCGGTTTCACCAATTTACAAAGCAAGAGGTGTATCAGTCATTACTTACTTACTCTACAAGACAAACAAAGCCGGGGTGGGTTCGTATTTACTGCTCAATACAGTCTGTAGAGGTAACTTAAAGCTTGATTTGTGTAGGTGTTATTTTAATTGTGCTTCACCAGGAAGTGTTTACAGATAACAAAAATACGTATAACTTTTCCAAGTATTTTCTCATGTAATATCAACACCGAAATCCTATGGTCATTGAGCGAAGCGTCCGGCAATGCGCTACTTGGCGGCCTCTGCAATAATGTACTATAAATATAAAATATTATTTGTAAACTTTCCACATACAAATAAAACCCATTTTTAGATTTCAATAATATTAAAAAACGCACTTCGTATTTTGAATTCAAATCCATACTAATATTACAAATGCGAAAGTAACTCAGTCCGTCTGTTACCTCTTTACGCTTCAACAACCGGTACGATTTTAATGGGTATGGAGATAGTTCGAGTCTCGGGGAAGGACAAATGCATATCTTCCGCGGGAACGCAATAGGGCCGCTAATCCGCTTCGCTACCCGCTCCGCTACACTCCTATATGGCTGCCCCTTACGCTGCAGTGCTGCCAACCGAGCGGTAATTGCCGGCAATAGGCGGGAGCGCCGCATTTGTTTACGTGAATGGGCCGTGAATGTCTGTGAATGGGGGCTTTTTTGTTCGATGGATAATTGATTATTAGGTAATTAGAGCTTTGGGATAAATCGTAATAGTAAATAAACTATACTTTAATAAAAGGGTAATTTTCTGTCTTTTTCTTTCTGTCTATCTGTGTGTTTGTTAGCGTTAATCTCCGAAACTACTGAACCGATTTGAATGCAGTTTTCAAGGGTATATACGAGTAGAGCATCATCACATATGTTTGATTAAAATCGGATGGCGGAAAGAAAAATTATCGGCAATTTTATATTCCTATATAACTATACATAAAGCAAAATCAAGGGGCAAATGATTCGCAGCCGGGAGAAAATAACAGTTATTTCTTAATTTCCTGATTTTGAATAGGCGTATTTACCTACCTATGTACCTACGTGAATAATTTACAACGTGAGTTTTTACAACAGCATTGATAATGAATGAATATGGATTATCTCACTTCATAATAATATGATTATACTCGTAGAAATGTTCATTTTTAATGAATTTAATTTAATTTGATTTAGAATTAATTAAATTTCCTACATATTTAAACCTAGGTTCACAACCACGAACTCGGTTAGGTAAATGTCATAAAAGGTATACCCTAACAGCTTTGAAACAAGTGAAACTCAATTCATATGGGTCACACTACGGAACAATTTAGTTTAGATTACAGTACCTGATCGACCGAGTTTTGCTCACGTAAAAATAGGTACAAATGAGTTTTCCCAGATAGCTATGACATCTAGCTAGATCGTTTTTGGAAGGAAGGAAGTTACAAAATTTTGCTTTTTAGCTTCTTTTATTGATATGAAAATAATCTAGTGTGGTAGAGGCTCGTCCGGGGAAGTACCACACTCTCACAGAATATCGCCGTGAAGTAAGTAATAGTTCGCTATTGCGTTTCGTACGGTGAGTGAGAGGACCGGGGGCCTGTCCTCTTCCCTATCCTTCTATCCCATCTTCTCTAATCCCATGTCACCTATCCTCCCTTATCCCATACGCTCTATCTTACTCCCCTTTCGAGATCGGTAACGCATTGGTGACGCCTCTGGTGTTACAAATGTCTATTGTATTGGCCGTCTGCCTGTTTGTCGATCTTTTTGCATTAAAAAAAATAGGAAAGTGACCGCGAATGATTATCACATTAAAAGTCAATTTTTCTTTTACATATCTTTGAGATTTGTATAGAAAGCGAACCAATTAAAGTACCAATCCCACCCAAACCTATTCACCACCAAAACAGCCTCCGTCCCATTACTGGGCACAGGCCTCCTCTTATCACGAGAGGGTTTGGGCTATAGTCCCCACGCGGGCCCAGTGTGGATTGGGGACTTCACATAGATCCTTGAATTACTTACTTCGCAGATGCGCACTGGGTTTCCTAACGATGTCTTGCTTCACAGAAAAGCTAAGTGGTAAATTAAAATTGAATTTCGCACATGAGTAAACTCAGAGGTGCGAGCTAGATTCGAACCCCCGACCCTCTGCATGCGAGACGGAGATCGAACCATTGCACTAAGTAGGCTACCACGGCTTTAACACACTCTCGTGATAAGAGAAGTCTTGTGCCCAGCAGTGGGACGTAAATACGCCGTTATGGTGGTTGCGATAAGTACCTATACCTACACTTTTCTAGCAAGATTTCGTGAAATAAGTACCTACTATTGGTGAGATTCAAGCATTCATCGAGGTACTTATTTCAAAAATTCTAATAATAATGACAAACACTTGTTAACAAAGTTGTTTTAGAAGTTCACCTCTGTACTGCGCCCTAGAGTTCACTTATGAAGTAATTTTGTAGTCTAGCTTCTAGACAACATAGGCGCTCAACAGTTGACTCGCGGCGGCCATAGGTGTCGCTAGCAAGCGAGCCTTAGCTTACGGACATTCTGACAGATGGCAGCACATGTTACAGTTTTGAAAACGTGAAAGGTTGCTGTCCTAACTTTATTAGTGGACGAATATTCAGGAAGTTGGCCATATCTAGACACATAAAATTATGTAGCTTTATGAATTTAGCCAGCTTCTACGACGACTTTTAAGTCCACTACAAACTCAAACAGAAGGGCTTTTTTCATAAAAGAAAATACAACACATGATACGAATAATTAATTAACCAAATAGGTACATGTCATTTTGTAAAATTTTACATAATTACAATTTAAATTTTTAATTGCGATTCAGCGTGGCAATGCAGCGGGTGTGATGGGGACATTTGAATTAGGTGCGGTCCAGAACAGAGGTTTAGATGGTTGATGGACGTGTGTTGTGTATTTTATTTATTTATTTCTACTTGTGTTTTTGACGAAGTATGCTACGGATTCTTGAGTTGTGTTTGAGATTGTTATTTGACGAAGCGTGTTGTGGATTACCTACGGTGTTTTCTATTTGACGAAGCATGTTGTGGATATTCTTTCTGGTATTTATGTGTTCCTTTAATAAATGTTATTCATTGTAGTTACAAATACATTACAATTTCAAATCAGATTTTGTTAAAAAAATATGTTAACACCGCGCCCCTTTTTTCAGTTTAGGATCTTTGGTAAGAAAATATGTGATCATAATGTCAACCAAAAGAATACTATACACAATGCCTTCCTCTACCAATCAGACCGGTGCGGTCTTGTACCACGGTCATCCACGTTTCCATCCACATCCTGCGTTTTTCACCTGCTCTATCTTGTTAAGTCTATTGAAAGTTCCACGGTGCGTGGGCGCCATTTATATGTTTAAGATTTATTACACTATCATAAAAAGTACAAAAGGACTTAATGCCTAATGACATTCAACTATGATACGCCACCAGAAACCCCAAAAAAGTTCCGGTGCCTATGATATTTAATTATACGCCGTTGAACTTGTTTCCATATTTGTTCACTTTGACGACAGATTTGGCTCAGTTCGTAGGGACCCTGCCCACTGATCCGACGGTCGCGGGTTCGAATCCCGCTAGGGGCAAACTTTGTGTGATGAGCTCGAATGTTTGTACCAGAGTCATGGATGTTTAGTATTTATTTATATGTGAGTATTTCTCTATACAAGTATTTATATCGTTGTCTAGCACCCATAGTACAAGCTTTGCTTAGTTTGGGACTAGGTCAATTTGTGTGAAATGTCCCAAGATATTTATTTATTTAATTAATTAATTAATGAGATCCTCTACAAAGCACACCTTAATAGACAAACCGAATTAAGCCCCAAAGCTAAGCTGAGCCTTTCAATATTCATTCGACAATCCTCCCCCCTAGGGTTCATAATGGCGGCATAATTGAGGGCTGTCGATGAACAGGACATCGTGTTGACACCTCTGACCTGATGCGTGGTCCGCTGTTAGCGAGTAGTGATTAAAAATGTAGTAAATATTTTCACCAATCGTCGTTTACGAACAGAGCTGATTAATTGCATTCCAAATTATAAATCCACACTGTAGTAATAGGGGCGAAACATTCTACACTGAACAGCAATGAAAAAGGGTCACTTTGTATGAAAAATCCTATACAAAGTGAACCGTTTTCATTGCTGTTGAGTGTATAAGTTTCATGTTAATTTTGGCAATTGGTAAAGTGTTCATCATCATCATCATCATTTCAGCCGAAAGACGTCCACTGCTGGACATAGGCCTCCCCCAAGGCTCGCCACTCAGACCGGTCCTGTGCTACTTGCTTCCACCGGCAAAGTGTTACTACTTGGTAAAGTGTTAGCTTGAAGCAATTTGCGAATTGTTAGACATATTAAATACAATAAAATTATATAGTACATTGTTAACTAAGGGTTGAAAGTGACGTCAATTGATCGTCACCCACCAGTTACCATTAAAACATGTTTTTCTCTAAAAGTAATGAACAAAAAAATCTGAAACTATCGTATGAATCAATATCGTATCGTATTCGTAGAGCGAGATACCGAAATGGTTTTCGAATTACGCCTTACTTAAAACATGAAATGTGGCCAATTTCAAAAACAAACTAATCAAAGAACACCGAATAATGTAATGAAATTTCTTCAGGTTTACACCCCGATTGGTCACTGGGGCTCCACCCCATGCAATGATTTATGATTGATTACGATTACGTTACAAACCTACCAGGCGGTCACTGAGAACAGTCTTAAATTTCAAGGTGCGTTTAACTGGAAAGATGTATACTTAAGAAAGCTCCTATGCTTCTTGACCTTACATTAATATCCTGATTTGAATTGAAAACAATTTGCATATGTGGATAACTGAGTTTTCAGAAGCTTTGATTTTTTACTGAATTTAGAACAGGAATTGCCTGTTACATTTCCTAGTTTTGACGTGATAACGTCAATAGTAGCGTTGTAGCGTAACGTGACGTTATCACGTATAAAATTATCGTCCGTGAACCGAATTTACAGATAACCATTTTTTTTTGTATGTATTTTTTGTTTGGGTAGGCGAGAAAATCATGAAATCATTTTAGTTTCAAGTAAGTACTTAAATATTATACTAAAAATATTGGTTCTTAACAAGCTCACGTAAAATATTAGAAACATGATATTCATTTATTTTGTCACCAATTCCATTTTCTGTCGAGAAATAAATGGCGTCATATAATCAAAGCCGGCAACCACTAGTTGCACCCTAAAGTAATTATGGTTCCCTTAAATATTAATGGCATGGCCCCCTCGAGACGGTTTTGATTAACTTGCATTATTTATACACTTAATCGCAACCAAACTGTGATTTACATTTCGCTTCCACTCCAGTTCATCAAAATTAAGCTGATTATGTATCAATTTTCAACGTCAGATTAATGCAATAAATTCCATGCCTGCAATTATTGCTGCTGTCTGTGACCATTTGATTGATTTGCCTCTCACATCATGAATGCATTACGCTGCCAATTGCACGGAGCCTGCGGTTATGTGGACGACATGATAAAATGACCAGCATGCATTTTGGTGATATACACACGTGTCATAATAAGTAGTCTCGATTCTGATTGCGACCGAGCACTACGTGGCCGCTTGATGGTAAGTGGTCTCTGCGGAAATAAGAAATCATATGATTCCGAATGAATTGTCAACCATGAGGCCTTGATTGAATGCCACCTATGTCAGCGATTGCTCCGACTTTCTGTTACCTTACCTCTTTTCACTTATTATTATACAGCCTATATAGTATCCTGCTATTGGGAAAAGCCTACCTTCTTTTTCGGCACTACCCTTCTTCTCTTAACTACTTAAAATTATTGTTTTAGTATCTGGATGGCAAAATAGTCGTCATGAAAATGTAGGGGCTAAAAGAAGGCCTAGTCAAATCTGGTATTTTGTATTCGACATTACCAGCAGGCAGAAACTGATGATAATTTATGTTTCTCATTAAGTAATTTGAACGATTGAATTTAATAATTTATTCTGTAAAGTAACTCGTAAGTTTAAACAGAGTTTGTGATGGATATGATAGGTACTCGTTCCACACAATGATGATGTCCAGAGGGCCCTAGAAAAATACTAAATAACTAGATACAAAAATCACACTTCAACTGACGTAAAATAACGTAAATTCCAAAAACGCTATTAGACTGAAAAGCACCTGTGAGCATTGATTTGTCATCATCATGAATGCATTACGTGCCGATTGCACAGAGAGCCTGCGGTCGGCACGGTGAAATGCATTTTGCGATTGGCATGGAAATATGGAATCATGTGCGAAGTAGCACACGCAATGTGGCTTTTAATAGAACCCAGCCTTGTAATATATTGTTACTTGTAGATTTTGGATTTTATTGTTTAAAATTTATACTGAAATCAGACTCAGTTTATACTTAATTACAATTAAACGTCAAATATGTAATTTCAAATCAAATCATTATCACAAAGACGATTTCACTCTGAGCTTTCATCGAAACGGTGAAGAGCTTCGTTTATATTTGATATCGACCCAAAATCGTAAATGAATATTATTTTGTACAAGTGATTCATTTCAACTTCTATGCAGTAAAAACGTATCCAATTTGTGCTACAAAAATTCTTGCATAGGCTAACTAATTTATGTGTGTGTATTTATTGATATAAAATACATCCAAGTTCGGTCTTCAATGAAATTCAATATTGAAATTTCATCGTCGTGTAAGGTAAGGAATCACAGTCAATTAAAGTAATCCTTTTCAATGCTATATGGTTTATTATGTCCCGTTTTCGACGGGACAAAATGAGAGAATATATATAATATAAATAGTTTTTACGCGATTAAGTCCCGGTGATAGTGTGTTTAATAAAAATGAGAGAAGTTTCTAAGTTACAACATGGACTTCTAAGATGCTAAGAAGGATGTCTCATAAGTTATTGAAACTGACAAAGAAACCACACCTTCTCGGTGGATTTAAGCCCATACAGTCGCAGTATTAAAAGTAATCCAGGAGACCGTAACGATGCCAACTAATAACAGAAAAAAGTTGATTCATTCAAGGGCCATAATTCCGTTTGGTATATGAATGGCGCTGATTTTGAAGCGTGCATGAGCCCAATCGAGTTATGATCCGATTCAGATCTGATCCATTCGAATCCGAGCATTCGTTGCGGGAACTTCGTTATGAAAGGCGCATGCAACTAGAAAAGTTCTGGCAAATAATATTCTTTTACGACAGGCACTAGGATAATGAGAGTATTCTAGCGAAGTACACAGTCACAGGGCGGACACGGCCTATAAAAACATGATTTCTAACACAATTCCAATGAAGTGGCAATGTTTGCGTCTGTACACTTGTAAATGTATCTCCGGATGAAACAAATGTCGGTAAGGGCGATTTGCGCGCAGGCTAGATTCAGGCCGGTGATTCTAATACTAGGTAATTAAATATTCTGTGGTATAGCCTCCTGAGTGAGACCCAGCCCTTTTTTCCGATGAATTTAAATTCTTTTAAGATTAAAGTATAATAAGTTGTTAATAATTTGACTTTGTCTTTCATAAAGGACAACGGATTTCAGGAGCGTATGCATATAAAAAAATGGGAACTTAAAATAAAAGGTAAAATCTAGAAAAGCCAAAAACTTAAAACCCCTTAATCGATTTTTAAATAGAGCTAAAATACTCTGCATTAAGTCAGTTATTGAACAGAAATTAAATCAAAAACGATTCATCATTTGCAGAGCTACGAGGTCACAGACAGACAGACACACGTCAAACCTATAACCCCCTGTGTGGGGTTTTAAAAATGAATAGAGCCTGGTCACTGGTCAATTTTACGAAGATGATAAAATGCTCACTATTGATACCTATTTTTTTTTTTTTACATATACGAGTCTATTTTATTAGCTAGATAAGTTGGTACTTAGGAAGTTTGAAAATTAAGGCCACGTATTTTTTTCTTTTTCTCGTCGAAAGTCGTAAATTTCATACTTAAAACAGAAAACTCTCATCCGTACAGAGAAAGAGCTAGACGACATCAATTGGTCGTCACCCACCATTGCAGTTACCACTAAACACGATTTCTTTAAAAGTAATGAACAAAAAAATCTGAAACGTTCGTATTGAATACTTTTGACAGTGATATACCGTCGGTTTTCGAATCACGCCTTACTAAAAATTTGAAACGTTGTCAATCATAGACATAAATAATACTTCGTATGGACCCGGCCTAACGTAGATACATGTCATAATGTTTCCCCACTTCATTGGTGTCTAATCCAAAGTTAAACTTACATCGTGACACTAAAGCTGGGTCACATTTTTTCAACAACGAGACAAGTTTTTAGATACTGAGAAACAGTTTCGAAAAAAGTTTTTTTAAAAACGCTTATTGTCACGCACGCTCGGTGACAGAACTTTGGATTGGACACCGTGGAAGTGGGGACATATTACGTGTACATTATACCGGGTCTATATTATTTACGTCTATGTTGTCAACTACACTATTTTACTTTACATTCTTTTTTTCTTTACATTTATCATCTGATCCCTTCAGCAATTAACTAAAAACCTTTACTTACTTGTTTTATTTGTTTCCATAACAAAACTCGACTTCACTCCCTTAATCCTATTAAAGTAAAGCACCAATTTGCTCTCCGATATTTTCAAGGGTTCCAATCCAGTATTAATGAAATTTGATATGGTACCCTTAAGAGGCTTTCATGGAGGCAAACTAATTACGTAGCTAATCTCATGGCCAAATAAAGGTTAATTTTGTATAAAATGAGCTTGCAAATTTTATCAAAAGCGATTGAGGGGTGTGTTGAAATTTACATACGCTGTTTTAAAACTATTAAAATGTATTTTTTACAATATATCGACTTAGGGCCGGTTCCTATATCCACGTAACGCCTCGTTTTGCCTACGGACGGTTAAAATTTGACAGATTCTCTATGGAACAAATGTCAAAAATCAACCGTCCGTAGGCAAAACGAGGCGTTTCGTGGATATAGGAACCGGGCCTAAGAGTTTTAAAATGCTGGAGTTTTCGATTTTTTTAATGTAGCTAATTGGGCATAGAGAACCAAGTGTTTGATTTTATTTAAAGATAAGAATAACAGTCCGTATCAAGAGAAAAAACATCACAGGATTTTAGGTGTCGTAGATTGGGTGTAAAAAGTAAAAATGTTATTGTGGCATGACGGTTGTTCGTCACCTTTAGAAGGTAGCCGCCACCAGACTAGAGAATAAGATGAGAAGATCTTTTTTTTTGTACCACTGCTGTGCACATAGCCCCTCTCATCACCAGAGGATTTAAGCTGGACCCCTTAGCTACCCCTAGCTAGTACGGATTGAGGAAACCACAGTAGATATTTTCCTTCATCGAAAATCTCTGTGGTAAATTAAAAATGCAATAATAATTATCAGCAGTATGCAAATACGCTCTGAAAAAAAGTGAAAACAACCTACCAACCTGCTCGGCCTTTCCAGCCAAGTCTCAGTAGTTTTCATGGCAGCTAATTACAATTGAACCGTGTAATACTAGCTCTGGACTGCAGCCAGGAGCCAAGTGACCGCAAAACCGAACAGTTTTGTACATTGAGCTAACTTGGATTGCGTTTTGAAGAGCTGTTAAAACTTTTAATTAGCGTTTGACTTGGCTGCCACCTTTATCGACTTATAAAAGTACTCATTGGTTGTAGCCTACATCGGTACTTTGACTGTAGAATATAGTAACACGTTGGCTCGCTTTAAACTTTTTACTAAAGCTAAGAATAAAGTATCTACCTACAACTGAATTTGATATCTCATTACCGGTGGCATAAGCGTTGAATTCCCTTTTTTTGTCTCGAAGATTTTTATGAAGTACTAGGTATATTTCTCTTTTAGGTTTATTTCATTGACACTAAACTACCATTTACAATAAAGTGACAACATTTTCGATTTCCATAAAATTGACACCAAAAATATAAACATCATTTTCAGACACCGTAACACCTGGTCGCGTCAAATATATTTGCATTTTTCTGACGACTTTTCGCTTGATTTTTCGGCGTTATACAGCATCCAACCACGTTGTTGTTTTTTTGTTTTAAAAAAGGAGCATGTCCGTCAAATTTTTGTGTGAATGGAAAAACAATCGCGTTTATTTATTTGATTTTTTATACAAGTGGCTTAGGGATAGCATGAAATTGGCTGGCGGATAACATCTTTCTGCTTTAACTTGGTGAACCTTGGCGCCAGAATAAGATAGAACGTCGTACAAATAAATTGAACTGTGGCCCATAAACATTTCTTTTAAATCCGTTAAGTAGGTAGTGCGTGAAAAAGTGACAAAATAGCCTTCATCGATGAAATTCATGTTTGAAATAGCTGATAATCTTTTATCTTCTTCTTATATATAATAAAAAAAAATTGCCGTGTGTTAGTCTGGCTAAGGCTTGAGAACTGCTGGAGCGATTTGGCTGATTCTTTTTTGTTTTATTTCCTGGGCTTCTGGGAAGGTTTAGAAATAAAAAAATGCAAAAAATGTAAAGGAACAGCTAAAAAAGACGAATAACTTTGTATGGGAATTGCCTTCGGGTGGTACGAAGTGCACCGGGACAACTAGTTGATCAATAGATTTTAAATTTCAGTTAAAATTGGCATTTGAGAAGTAATCCAATTACTAGCCAGCGGCCGGCCGCTAAAATATTAAATGCAAGGGGCATCGGCACAAGACCGGTCTGAGAGGCGAGCCTCGGGGGAGGCCTCGGTCCAGCAGTAGACGTCTCTCGGGTGACACGATGATGATGACGATGAATCACACGGTCCTGATTCGGCCAAATATTCAATGGAAGCATAAAAATATTGTACATTTTTGTGGACGGCCGGAATGGTCCAGTTGTGAGTCACCCTGCCTTGTTCCGATGTTCCGATGGTTGCGGGTTCGAGTCCCGCTTGGGGCAAACTTTGTGTGATGAGCACGAATGTTTGTACTCGAGTCATGCATGTTTAGTATTCATATATATATATATATATATATATATGTATGTATTTCTCTAAATAAGTATTTATATCGTTGTATAGCACCCATAGTAGGAGCTTTGCTTAGTTTGGGGCTAAGTTAATATGTGTGAAATGTCCCAAGATATTTATTATTTATATTTATTTATTATTTATTCGAAAATCTGCTACCTTTTCATCATCAAACCGCTGAACCTTCTCACTGTAGCGCTGGTATAGTATTCAAATACACAGTTAATCTATACATAATTAATAAATGCCAGTAAGTAACTCTGTCTGTAGGTATGTCTGGTATCTACCGATTTAGTTTTTTTTTTTTTTTTTTTTTTTTTTAATTTATTTATCAGAAATAATATACATGGTAATACATTTTAGATTTTCGCCAAACTGCATAACAGTTTGTTGGCGAATAGTACACTCTTACATTATAAAAACCTGCTGTATACTGCGTACCTCACTGATTCAGAAATACTTAATAACTATATTTAAATATACACTAACATGCATAATACTAACAAAAAACTAAACCTACTGAACCGGTTTTGATGCAATTTGATATAAAGATAGTTGGAGTCCCGCAGGAACGCGACTACCAAACTCCACGCGGACGAAGCCGCAGGCAGAAGCTAGTTTTAATACATTGGTAACTAATCATTATCATCAATAGCCTCTAGTAAACATTTTTTTAGTTTTCCTTTAAATATGGACTTTGTAAGACAGTCTGCTTCCAAGATAATGTTATTGAAAATTCTGGGTATCATGTATGACCTTGTTCTCTGCCCGAAGTAATTACAGGCTCCTGGCTCAACAAACCTGTCGCGTATCGCTATTCGAAGATTACTTTTATAAGTTCTTACTGTTTTAAAATCCGATCGGTTGTATTGTTCCAAGGCCAGCAAGTACTTGACTTTTGCATGTACTGGTAGTATGCCACATTCTTTAAATAATTTTACATAATTTTGTTTACAACTTGCTTCTTTTTCTTATTTACGAGTAGCTTCAACATTCTAATTTGTAAATTACATATTTTATCCAAGTGTGTTCGAAATGTCCGTCCATACGCTATAAGACCATAGCTCACAACTGATTCCGCCAGCGCATGGTACAATGTAAAAAGAATAGATTTATCTACTATATATTTTAAGTTTTTCATTTTACATAAGATTGATCGCATTTTGTTGCAGACCGAGTCTACATGTAACTTCCAGTTGAAATTACAGTCTATTGTTAACCCTAGGTACCTATAGCTACTTACTGTTTCCAAAGATGAACAGGTGCAGCCCACTAAGCTATTATGGAGACAATCATACGTAGATGAAATTTGGTATGAAGATAGTTGGAGTCCCGCTAAGGATATAGGCTACTTTTTATCGCATACTTCGAGAACGTGATAACCGAATTCCACGCAGGAAAAGTCACGGGCAGAAGCTAGTAAATTAAAAAAAACTATCTTGTAGGTATTAGTATGGAGTGTGGAATGTGTCTTGGTAAGGAGCGCAATCTTATATGGCGAAACAGTTGAAAACGTGTCTCTAGCGGATTTGATGAGCAACAAAACAAAACACACTCTCCTCACAACCGTTTCGCTGCGTTTTCGCCTCAGCAGTACCGTCTGAAGGCGCTACTGCAGACTATTCGCCTAGGTAGCTTGACTGGAGTGGCGACCGCCGCGCCCCCAAACTACCCGATTTGGTGTCCACTTTTGGAACTACTTATTAAGATTGCGCTCCTTTAATTCAATCCTCCATACGTATTAGTTTCACTTGAATAACTTTTCTGAGTGACGGCCAGTATCAAAAGGTATTTAAGTTTTCAAACAAGGCTTTAACTTCCGCGCCAACTATATGAGAACATTATGGAACTGTCTACAGAGTTGACATAAAACGAATAAAAACTAGAGCCTGGACTAAATAACAAAGAACTTAGCTAAGTTTTTTGTAGGCTTTAAGTTTTTCAGGTTCGGTAAATAAAATCGGCTTTGTTTGTATTCTATTTTTAAGCCACCCGCCCCGGCTACGCACGTGTAGTAGTTTTTAACATTTATTATATCTCAACACCTTCTTCATGAACCACTCTATTATTGGAAACCGCATGATAATCAGTTTTTGAGTTTATCACGCACATACAGACGGACAGACGCGGCGGGAGACTTTGCTTTATCACCTAAGTATCTTATGTATATACGAAATAGATCTTCACTTATCACGACCAATCACGACTTTTAAATGAACTAGCTTGCATTGCAATCATTGACCTACAATAACATATGGACGAACAGTGCCTAACAGAATATGTCAAAATATAAGGAGCAAACTGACATTAGAAAATACGTACCAATATGCTAATAACGCCTCTTTATAATATGTGTCAAGATAAATATTTTATACAAAAGTAAACCTAACACTGTAAGAATTAAGTGTCAAATTTACTGAGCGCCAAACGGGTGCCCGAGTTGTTCGGGCCATTTTTCTCCGGATGATTGTGAATCCTTACTTATAATAGTTATATATATCAACTAGCTTTTCCCCGCAACTTCGTATGCGCAGAAATATTAAAAAGTAAAATCCCGATTTTTCCCGTTCCCGTGGGAATTTTGCAAAATCCTTTCTTAGCGGATGCCTACGTCATAACATCTACCTGCATGCCAAATTTCAGCCCGATCCGTCCAGTGGTTTGGGCTGTGCGTTGATCGATCACTATATCAGTCAGTCAGTCAGTCAGTCACCTTTGAGTTTTATATATTTAGATGATTGCAATACAATCATATCAGACAATAACAGTACACAAGCCACATTCAATTTGCCACATTAGATACGACGCGACTATGATATTCTCCGGCCAAACACAAACATACCTTGATACTGTTACAATACTGTTGAAAATTTATCCAAAGACCGTGACATTCCCCTGCTGAACTAAAACACACCTTGGATCCATAACAATAGTGTTTAAAATCGAACTGATTTAAAGCCCTGTATAGCACGACACAACTGATAAGGCGTGCGGGGAATCACTTGCGCCGTTGACACAGAGCCCGTTATTGCTTAATCCGCGCGCCATGTTAACTGTGTCGCCCTATACTCCCAGGACCGAGCTGTAAAGCCTAAACTAGACAGCGGATTGACTCGCGCTGCAGTTAACTGCTTTAGTGCCGCGCCGCACAAACAAGCCTAATGGAATATTGTGTAACTGGGCTCGGAAATTTAATCTGTAATGGTTGTAAATTAAAAGATAGTTCTCCGTTAGAAAGAGGTGAAAGAATAATTTGGTAAAGTGGAATTCGGCATTGAGCTAAAGATGGCCACCAAATCTATAACTTTCGAGATTGACTACTCTACTACTATCTAAATTCTTCTTTGAAAGAATTTCCAACAACAACACCCTATTAATTTACGTCCCACAGCTGGGCAGATGCCTCTTTTCATCGTGAAAATGTTCGGGCTGACAACGATAAAACACTAGAAACAATTCCTAATTTACCAAAAAAAAAAGCTTTCAAATTACTTACAGAATCAGCGTAATTATTTAGGATTTATGTTTCCCCGACAAACATTTTCGTTTACGTATGTTACTTAATAAAGTGACTTGCAACATTTTAAAAGCTTTGCTGCAGTCATTTCAATAAGTTATTCTGATAGATGAATACTCGTATTTTGTTGATTTAACGAAAAAAAAACATAGATAAAATATTTAATGCACTAAATTCTGAATAACAATAATAATTATAAGAACCGAATAACATTTCTACGAAAACAACCATCTCACATTTAACAAAATACCAATTTAAAAATAACCTATAGCACTACCATGAGTTTATAGTGACCGTAATCGCTAGCGACTACGTAAACGATTTGTATGAAGAATAGTACAGCGCCCCTGGCGGTCACTCGTTGAACTAAAATTCTTCATACAAATCGTTTACGTAGTCGCTAGCGAGGTCGGTCACTGTAAACTCATGGTAGTGCTACTGAAGGGCATTACTCGATCTATACAGTTGCTATCGAATTTATCGTAGCTGACGAGGTGTTCATAAATTTGCACTGTAACGTATTAACAAAAGTCATGATCTGATATTTACGGCTACCTTGTTAGTTCCTATACGTCTGATGGCGAGTGTACGTCTCTATGCATTGTGAACAGTTTTTACAACAAAAGGTAAACAGCAATTGAATTTTTAAACTGTCCAGGACTCGACCTCTCTTAGTTTCGGAATTGAATCATGTTCCACTTTTCTCGCACACGTAAAATGGAAAATAAAAACAAACGTGCACGTTTTGTACACGTTTGTATGAAGTATTTCTACTCGATAGAGTATCTTGAAAATACCTGTTACCCACTTCTCACAGAATTTTGGGATCCATATCTGAAATTACTGGACTAGAATATTCTCTATTGACTTCAATAAAACTTACGATTTTAATAGCGTAAAAAGTAACGAGATGTGAAGTATTTTTCATGTTTAACGCATTAATTTTGATTTTAAAACTATAATAATTATTTTAGATACTATGTGAGATTTTTTTTTTATCAATTTGCATTTTTGTAAAAGAACAGGATAATTTTTGGTTGATTGTTCAAATATATAAATGAAACCTGATTTATCACTACTATTTAATTCTCCGTATTAGTTAAAGATCTGATAAAAGGTTCAAAATACCTGTTACAACGAGTATTTTGTCGAAAAGTAAAGTGTGTTCTCTATTTGGACGACAAAGGATTGAGTCCTCGTTCGTTTGACGGTCGGCTTTGTTAAAAACAATTTAATAGATCGCTTCACATCCCGGTTAGTTTTCTTTTAGAAATGATTCTATTGTTAATAGCGTAAGTACCTAATTCTTATAAATCCTGTTCAAGTTTTTCTCAGTAGGTATATCTAATATACATTGTCTCAAACTTTCGCGATACACACTCATATTAAACACACTATTAACGTCGAGGTAAAATATAAATAGTTTTTTACCCGATTAAGTCCCGTTAAAAGTGTGTTTAATATATCTAATATATAAAATTCTCTTTGTAACCAAACTCCTCCAAAACGGCTCGACCGATTCTTATGAAATTTGGTGTGTATGTTCAGTAGGTCTGAGAATAGGACGTAAGCTATTTTTTTATTTATTCTAAGGCGGTACGAAGTCCGCTGGGTCAGCTAGTAATCTATAACATCTCTTCCATTACTGACAGAACGTGACTGACTGACAGGCATTTAATTTAATTTAGCGGTGGTAAAGTGTAAATGTAATAGTTATGTAGGTAATTATGTGTATGTCTGTAGCTCCTATTTCAACTAAAAACCCTTGAATTAATCTTAATGACAAGACTTTTTTACGAAGCAAATTATTTAATGGTACTTACCATTGACCTATAATAACATATGGACGAACAGTGCTTAACAAAATATGACAAAATATATGGAAGCAAACTGACATTAGAAAATACGTTCCAATATGCTAATAACGCCTCTTTATAATATGTGTCAAGATAAATATTTTATACAAAAGTAAACCTAACACTATAAGATTTAAGTGTCAAATTTACTGAGCGGCAAACGGGCGCCAGAGTTGTTCAGGCACCCGTTTTAACGGGCCATTTTTCTCCGGCTGATTGTGAATCCTTACTTATAATTCCGGCCTTGACGGCCGGATTGGTCCAGTTGGTAGTAACCCTGCCCTCTGTTCCGACGGTCGCGGGTTCGAATCCCGCTCGGGGCAAACTTTGTGTGATGAGCACAAATGTTTGTACTCGAGTCATGGATGTTTAGTATTTATATATGTATGTATTTCTCTATATAAGTAATTATATCGTTGTCTAGCACCCATAATACAAGCTTTGCTTAGTTTGGGGCTAGGTCAAAACTGTGTGAAATGTCCCAAGATATTTATATTTATATTTATTTTATATTTAATAGATCAATGGTACTTACTGTTATATAACCCCTTTCTTGCGGGCGAAGAAGCAGACACAAAATGACCTTGTCTTGTAGCTTTTCTTCGATTTCGTTTTGGAAAGTCTTGGAGGAAGAGTTATTTGAGGACTTACGTCACATCAACGTAGCCTGTCTGAGCGCTGTAGTCAGAACCCCGAGTTACCTCCTTTATGAAGTCAGACCAGGGGTTTAGGTAGGTAATCATACTCATACTCATTTATTGCTATGCCGTGGTGTTTACAAGTTGTTACATCTATCTATCTATCTATATATCTATCTTCTTCTATCTATACTATAATAAAAGAGCAGAACCCGGCGTGTCTATTTATACATAGAAAGAAAAGTTCAAAAAAAGGAACGGGGGGTCTAAAGATGTATGGTAAACCACAAAACAGCGATTTATTGAAATCTTTTCTGTCTGTCTGTTTGTTAGAGTTAATCTCCGAAACTACTGCACCGATTTCAATGTAGTTTTCAAGGGTAGATAGAACATCACTTGGAGCATCATATAAGCTATGTTTGATTAAAATCGGATGTTGGAAAGAAAAGTTATCGGCAATTTTATATTCCACGCAGATTGTCGTGGGGCACAAGTAGTTTATCATAAAATCATAAGTAGGCAGCCCGCGAATCATTTTCCTCGTACCTACATATATCTTTCCACATACTTTTATTAAATTTACATTAGTAGTAAATGAACAAAATGTATCTAAAGTCACTAAGAACATGGTTCTCATCCAGACTCGAACCTACGACCTCGAATAGCTGTTAACCGCCCAGCCGCGCCGCGAGCCTTGTACAGCACGACACAACTTAGAAGGCGCGCGGTGAAGCACTTGAGCAGTTGACGCAGAGTCTATTTTTGCTTAATCCACGCGCCTTCTAACTTGTGTAAACCTGTACTACAATATCGTTTGGAACTCCGCCAGCTCTGAATTTAAGTAGCTACCTCGTGCCTGACTCTGATGGGTTTATAATTTCCTATGACATAAGCTTAAGGCATTAAGGTATTTGCGTTTAATATAACCCGTATAGTAGCCGTGGTGGCCTAGTGGTTCGACCTACCGCCTCTCATGCAGAGGGTCGGGGGTTCGATTCCGGCTCGCACCTCTAAGTTTACTTATGTGCGACATTCAATTTGAATTGACCGCTGCGCTTTTCGGTGAAGGAAAACATCGTGAGGAAACCTGCACGCATCTGCGAAGTAATTCAAAGATGTGTGTGAAGTCCCCAATCCGCATTGGGCCCGCGTGGGGACTATTAGCCCAAACCCTCTCGTGATGAGAGGAGGCCTATGCCCAGCAGTGGGACGCAAATAGGCTGTAGTAGTAGTAGTAGTTTAATATAACAAAGTTGATGATATTTTTACATACCTAAGTATATACCGGTTCTGCTTCCGCTTGTAACTTCATCCTGAACAGTAACTGCAACGCGATAGCCGTATTCCACGCGGGAAGTCGCGGGCAGAAGCTAGTAACTAATCATACGGCCAATTAGATATTTGTAAACTATACCTATTTCACTACGTAAATTGCCTGTACCATTTTCATTTCAATTAATTATTACAAAATAAAAAGCCTGACAGCAGGTAAAAGTTGAAAGCATTCCAGTTTTTTCATGACATGCGTTCGTTCATTTTAACAAACACGTGTAATATCTTTTTGCACTGTGATTTTTACAAAGAAGTAAAACCATATTTTGTTGAGGTCGTATTTGCTAATACCTAAGTAATTTATAAAATACCAATAATCTCTTAACACTTAAACCGCTGGACCGATTTAGATGTATCAAGTTACAGAAAAAAATCTGCTAGTGGGTTCATGATAATCAAGCTACGAGTACATACTGGTCCCTTAAGGCATACAATATAGCTACTACAATGTTGAATCTCTTTTGTCACTATTTTATACTTTATTTCTTTTTCGTTGTGTTTGTTAGTGTTCAGGGGAGGTTTAAGTATGAGTAGGTACACCCGTGCAAAGCCGGGGCGGACAGCTAATCACTTATATTTTTCTGGTAGAAGAGTGCTATTCAAAGCAGAAGTCGTCCCGTCGAGATGCCAAAATGCCTGGTGCTAAGTGCCTTCAGCGTGAACGTTTGGCAAGAAACAAGTGCATTAATGGGTATTATTTATACGAGTATAATGTTGTCCTAAAACTTGTCATGAAATACAAAACCCATTGTTATAGTGGATTCAGTTGGCTATAAAGTGTGCTTTTAACATCCGACGCAAAAAAGAGGGGTGTGTAAGATGAATTTTACTTATTACACCAGATATTTTTTTGATAACTTGCGGTCATCATGGGTGTCATTCTCATTACTACCGAATTTTTAACACATCACGGAGGATTTATGGCCTGTTGACATTATGCAGACAAAGTTCTTAGCAAGTGTGAATTTGTTGTATTTTCATTTCTGGAAATCTTTTGTTTCGCGAAAATTGCTTTCTAACCAAATGGAAGACGAGGCTAGCGCTCCTATATAGTAACTGTTGAAAAATTACAGATTATTACAGTGTTCGTCGGCGAGACTACATTACTCTTGGACGTCTTTGGCCTAGTGATACCTGCTCGCAAAATTACATCCGAGACCTTGGGACCTTCCGGTATATTTAGAGTAATAATACATAGACACGCACCAGACGGCCGACCGGACAATTATTCTATAAATATCTTATGGCGATTTTTGATTGCAAAAATGTAGCTACAAATAAGGACTGTTCTCAAAATGCGTATAACGTTTCGAAAGTGGATTTCAAAGTTCATTTATTAAAGAATAAAGTTACAGAATAAGAGTCATTTCGAAGTCACTCCTTTAATGTATATTTCCTCTACACGGCAGCGATAAGCATTGTCATCTTACGAATCCATTTTCAAAAACGTAACTCATCGTGATTTCGTATAGCAAACATCGAGCGTTCAACCGAATTAACAGAGCTCATTATTGCCAAATCTAAGTTAGGTAGACGGTAAATTGATACGAGAAGTCAAGGCCATCTCGAGCGCAGATCGAAAATTGCGTGATCGAGCCCCTTTCCAATAGGGAACGTCTACCTGCCTCGAAAGTGGCATAAAGCAACTGAAATTATTAGTACAAATGAGCGTGCAAAATCAGTGGCGATTCAGCGTGGCGTGCAGTTCGATCGTGGCGAAGCAAGGCGCGGAGGAAACGTCAGAAAAATCGAATTTCCATGACGGCAGTCGGAGCTCAGGCGGCGCGGCGGCAACCCGCGACACAAGCGCCCGCGCGCGCCCGCACGCGCCGTTCCAAAAACTTTCACAACTACAGTGCTCAAAGTGCAAAGTGTTTGGCCCTTTTTAATGGTGCTGTCAGAGGTACATGGTGGGCTAATTAAGGGATTATGGGTTTGGCCGCGTCCCGACCGCGGGTCGCGCCGCCCGGCCACATAAATCCAACCTCGTTTGTTTCTTTATTAAAAGGTGACGTCATTACCGCGGTCATAGTGTTTTTGTGATTGTAAAAGTGTCCAGTTGCATCGTCTCACGTCTACTCATGTCAAGCTGATCGTCGTATTCGGCAAATCGACCAGTTCAATTCTTATTGATTACTTAAAGCATTGTTATCCATGCCCATTATTGAAGGCCTATTGCAGGAATACCCTTTCGACCTTGTTTGCAGATTGTTGTTATTTTCAACTTAGTTTTAAAGACAAATGAACATTAAATAAGTACGAAAGTTCTGGAACTTGTGTATAATATATTTGTAATAATGAAGTTGGGAACCGGTTATGCAGTATTTTGGACAGCAATGTGGCGAACACGAACGGCCTGGTTGATCGGATGAAAGGGTAGGTACGTCATAGATTTGAACTTATTCAATATATTCATACACATTTGTACGTAAGTTTCATGACAAAATCAGACCCACCCATTAAATAAACGTTAAAAAGACCTTGTCACAGAAAGTCGACCGGTATTTGTATCACCACATTGTTAAAGTGCGAACTTTGTCAAACTGATCCGAGTTTAAATAGCAGACTGTTTGAAATCATTTTCTGACTGAAAAGAAACTATAAGTACAATGTTGAATTATAATTGGATTCTAAAATCACCTTCAAAATCAACGACAGATGAACTTTGACTTCGAAGCTTAAAGCAACTTAAAGCCAAGAAATTAATATCACAAGGTAAAGGTGTAGTACAATCTCTCTTCCTCTGAATGATTCTTCTTTTCATTACCCACGCGGTACTTCCGTTAAACAGAGTAAAAACAGGAAATTTTTCTAAAGTATAATTGTTATAAAGGTATCGTAAACTACCTTACCATATTACGCAACGTACCTAGGCAATATATTGTATATGCGAGTGTATAAACTCGTATATACATATTACAAACACTCCATCAGCCTTCTTTCTCCCTAAACGAACCATATCTTGATCTAAGGCTTAATAAATACTATTAACATAGACAGCAAATACTAAATGTATATCTTTGCAGAAAGCCTTTCGACATTCAGAATGAGGATTTATATTTGCTTCCAGATATATATCATGCTCTCAGATATCACTGTCTTTGCCCTCTGCTTTGATTAACGCCTAGAAGACTCGTATTACACTACTAGGGTAGATTTAGCTGTAACAATTTTCCAAGTAGGTCAAAGACTATACTTGTTAACGGTTGTAAAAATGATAAATTATCTACAAGAATAACGTCGCTTATGTTAACTAAGTTAATATTTCTATTCGCAACGAAGTGAAGTAATAAATGTACTTCAAATTACACCGATAGCAAACAACTGTAATATTAGGTCCTTACATATGAAATTGGCGTTTCATATGGCAGAAATGAAAACGATTTTTTTTTATGAAACTATTTTTTTATTTAGTCAAAGTATGTACCATGGCTATCTATGCACTTTTGCCATCTCGAAGGTAGTTCATTGATTCCTTTACTAAAAAAAGTGTGTGAGCGAGAATCAATAAAATCTTTGAAGGCCGTTTGGACAGCCTCGTGAGAATTGAATTTTTTTCCTTGCATGAAGTTGTCCAAATTCCGAAAAAAATGGTAATCAGTTGGAGCAAGGTCCGGGGAGTATGGTGGGTGTCGAAGACATTCCAGTCGCAGCTCCCGTAGTTTTGCGGCCGTCAAACGTGCCGTATGTGGTCGAGCGTTGTCCTGAAGCAGCAGTGGGCTAGATCGATTGACCAGTCTGGGTTGTTTAATGGCTAGCTTTTCCATCATCGTTTGCAATTGTTGACAATACACATCAGCCGTGATTGTTTGCCCAGATCTTAAGAAACTGTAATGGATGACACCGGCACTAGTCCACCAGACACTTACCAGTACCTTTTTCTGAGTCAACTTTCGTTTCGGGCAGAATTTGGCTGGTTCACCTGGGTTCAACCATTGTGAAGAACGTTTCCGGTTGTCGTACAAGATCCATTTTTCATCACAAGTAACGATACGATTCAAAATGCCTTCATTATTGTGCCGGTTGAGAAGTGAAACGCAACACTCGACGCGTGTTTCTTTGTTTGCGTCGCTCAATTCATGCGGTACCCATTTTTCAAGTTTTTTCACTTTTCCAATTTGTTTCAAGTGAATCAAAATGGTTTTATCACTCACACCGAAGCCTGCCGCTAACTCTGACGTGGTTTGCGATGGATCTGCTTCCACAATTGCTTTTAATTCTTCGTTATCAACTTGTGTCTCCGGCCGTCCACGAGGCTTGTTCTGTAGGTCAAAATTTCCAGAACGGAAACGTTGGAACCAATAACGTACCGTATTTTCTTTTGCAGTAGCTTCCCCATACGCATTGTTAATCCTACGAGCCGTTTCTGCAGCACTAGTGCCGAGGTGAAACTCATATTCGTAAATATAGCGATATTTTAAGTTCTCCATATTGTGAACAGAACGATGTGAAAGAAAAACAAATGACGCGATAACAAATAAATTTCGTAATTCGAACACAGAAATACATGGTCTTAAATTTGAAATAAATTTGAATTTGGAATTCCTAGCCGAACGCCACATATTTTGAATCAAAGTTGCCAGTTCGCCAAACGCCAATTTCATATGTAAGGACCTAATATTATACTTGTAACACTAAATATGTAGAGAAACATATAAAATACTGATTAATGGTTTGACTCATAGGTACATAACTTATATTGAAACCGATAATAAATACTTAATTACCAATGTTAAGGGTCGGTTTTAAATCGTCAGATAAAATCTATTCTTCGGGTACTGTAATAGGTACTTGATTTTTTATATGACTAATGGAAAAAGAACTACTAAATCCCTTGTGTTTTTTTTTTTACTTTGTTAAGAGGGTTTACTCCGATAGTTGGCAACGTCGCAAATAGCTGTCAAATATTTCGTTGTTTTCATTAATTTCTGAATATTACTGAATGAAAATATGAATTATTGCTCTATGGTTGAATAAAACATTAAGTATGGATTGCAACAATTATCATAGGAACACGAAATCTTCAGGACTATGGAAGTACTATCTTTTGAAAACTTTTCATCGCATTTTCCATGCATTTTAATGTTATCGTATCATTTGAATGCCTAACCAACAAATATAAAACGACACACGTCATTCAACCATAGAATGATAACTTCTATTTTAATTCACTAATATTGAGAAATTAACAAAATCAGCGAAACATTTGACAGCTATGTGCGACGTTGCCAACTTTCGGGATAAACCCTCTTAAAATATCGCCTTCAATACTCTGATTCATGCTAACCACACAAACTCTGTCCGTAGTGTAATTTAAATCCAAATCTTTTGGCTTATTGACACGGTACATTATTATTTCTAAAACCATTGACTAATACCCTCTGGTTATCACTTGGAGCCCGTAGCTGTACCTACTTATGTACCTAGTTAAAATTTTACGGTCATTCTCCAGACGTACATTTTTGCTTGTCTTCACTCTTTAACCATATAAAATCATAGATTTTATCATGGTTTATATTTTTTTATCGTAGAAGGTATTTGTATTGAGCTGTACATGAATTTTCAAAGAGATAGTTAAAAGGCTTCGGGTGGAAAAAAAATCTAAAAGTCCCATTCTCCTAATAAACACGTCGCGTCCCACTACCAAAACTACTTACGTTCCAATTTTTCCTGATGATATACATAAAGAAAACCCGATGAAAACAAGTTTATTTCACAAAAGAATATATATTTTCACTGTACAAAAAAAATCTAGTCAATACAGTCATAAACCACAAAAAATTCAATTATAATTACTTTGTCTCGAAACGTATCCTAAATCACGCGTCGCGATCGTTTTTGACCACACCAGTGGTCGGAATGTAGGCACGGATCTCGCTACCGCATTTCGGTCAAGCAGTCAGTCGCGCCCAAAGCCCCGTGCGGGATGGTAGTGTCAGTTGTGTCCAGGCCGCAGATTACGCACGTAAGTATCTAATTCACGTGTTTTGGTTTAAGAAATTTCTAATTAACAAGCTTACATTTTAAAAATCAACCAGCAACTTTATTGCTATGAGAGTTACAGAATACATTAAAGGTCGCAATATTTAATTGATACTAGATTCTGTGATTTATTACATGTACCTTTAAAAAGTTATTTTGTGTTTTTCAAGAATCCCTAATTCACGCGTCTAATTAACGCGTCGAAAATCAACGCGTTAATTAGAATTTGTGGAAAAATATCGTCATATGTATAGTTATATTATAGTTTAAATTCAGAATAATAATTACTTACCGTAAGAATTGACCTACATGCATAGTTACATTATCATCACCATCATCACCATATTCTAATTAAAACGTCGTTTTTATAATTCACACGTCATGGAAAAGTGTAATATTCTAAATAACACGTCGTTTTTCTAATTCACGCGCCACAGAAATTTTAAATTATTTTTAACTAATTAACCGTCAATATATTTAATGTGCCCAATAAGGATTTAAGTTTTAATGATCAAAAAGATACTATATTTGAGATAAAACTCATTGAAAAGTAAGAGGAAAAAAAGCGACGCGTTAATTAGAATTATAACATCGTTCTGGAGAATGACCGTTTAATAGCATATCTTTGTAACTAACTATTTCGTACATATGTAATGAACTCCATTGAAGTTCTAACAAAGTTAATTTACATTTTCATGACATTTATGAATAATTTCTAAATGATATTCAACAAAATCTAATATGACAACTTAAACAATTTTAGGTCGGGTCAATGTACCACTTTTCATTACAGTGTATGCCACTTACATTTTAAATTTGCGAGCAATTAACGGTGCTAGTTTTTACATTTTCTACGACAAGTTTTGTATGAAAACTTCCACGTATCTGTTGCTCTCCCACCTCAAGGATGGAAAGCAATATTTTTACACCCCAGGACATCGCTACATTTTCTCGGTTAAAGTAGGTACGAAATGTGAATCTTATCATCTTATGCATATAATTTGTCAAAAATATCCTCGGGATTGGATTTGGAATAAATTCACACAAAGAAAAATGTGAAATTAAATCTTTAGATATTAATTTTATGACTTGGGTACGTCTACGTATGTAAAGGCACAGGAGTTAGAATTAACGACGGTTGTAGTAATAAGCATCTGTCATGACATAACTCTTTTATTCAGTTTCATTCGATATTAGCAAAAAAGTACAAGCCAAAGGACACGTGTCTTCTTTTAACAACGCTTTTTTTTGCTCTTCGAGTAACCATTGAAGAATAAACTGCACTTTATGCGTGTAACTAAGTAGCAACTCTATCTAAGGAATCTTGCAAGCTGAATTTGACCCACTTCTAATTGCCGTATCATGATGAAACTTGGCACGTATATGTAACTTGGATGACAATACATACATACATACATTGACATTAACGCAGTCACTTTAGGTAAATACAAATCTAAATATATAAAACTCAAAGGTGACTGACTGACTGACATAGTGATCTATCAACGCATAGCCCAAACCACTGGACGGATCGGGCTGAAATTTGGCATGCAGTTATGACGTAGGCATCCGCTAAGAAAGGATTTTGCTGTTTAATATTTCTGCGCATACGAAGTTGCGGGGAAAAGCTAGTTTTCCATGTTGCTAAAATAATATTTTAAATGCTGTGCCGAACTTTAATTTAAGTGTGTATTGTCAACATCATGGTTTTACTTATAACGCATAAATGCATTGTACACATTTAGTTGGTTAGCCTATTAAACATGGTACCACCGAGCTGATCTGATTGATGTTGGAGCTTGGAGGTGGGCACGGAAAAATCAAAGTGTTCTTTTAGTTTTTTTGTAGCTAACGATTTATTACTATAAAGCACAAAATACAGTGCTTATATAAGTGACAATAACATAAGTACTTTTAATAAATATGATTTGATATGGCACAGTGCGTGTCGAAAAACGCCCGAAGAACTTTCTAACTTCCTACGAAAAGCCATCGAAAAGTTTTCATTTTATTTCTCAAGGTCTGTACTATCTTCTACTATATAAAAATAAGTCGGGTTTTCCTTCCTGACGCTATAACTCCAGAACGCACGAACCGATTTACACGGTTTTGCATTCGTTGGAAAGGTCTCGGGCTCCGTGAGGTTTAAGGCGGTACGAAGTCCGCGGGGTCAGCTAGTTAATTATATAGCTAGGTACGAATTTCGTCGATGGAAAACATCTTGAGGGAAACTATAACGATGTTTGTAGAACAGTCCAATCGTAACGACTCAAAACTTCTCTGGTTGGTTTAATATTTAAAATGTATGCAAATCTTTCTGTAGCAAACTAACTTTGATCGCAACCAGTGTGCCCGAATGTGACCAATTTGTTGAACGTGTATGGAACTCGAAGCACTTATTAAAAAATCACCCAGGTTATGACGGAGTATTACTGCCCATTTTATGTGGCTAACTGAATTCAATCGCAATGAATATCGACCGTTGCCGTACCCGTTGCCGTGGTGGCCTAGTAGTTCGACCTACCACCGCCTCCTATGCAAAGGGTCGGGGGTTCGATTCCGGCTCGCACCTCTAAATTTACTTATATGTGAAATTCAATTTGAATTAACCTCGCGAGGAAACCTGCACGCATCTGCGAAGAAATTAAAAGATGTGTGTGAAGCTCCCTATCCGCACCGGGACTATAGCCCAAACCCTCTCGTGATGAGAGGAGGCCTGTGCCCAACAATGGGAAGCAAATAGGCTGTAGTAGGTAGTAGTAGTAGTAGAATATCGACCATAAGCCATTAGCCATGGTGCATGCTTATTAAACCTCTATTATCACCCTGGGTGACAATCTGTGTATCATTATCGAGGCAGCCAAAGTAATGACCAAAATACAACGCCTTTATAAATAATTTTGAGCTGTTAATTGGGTCACAAAATAAATTCCAGTTTGATTGCGTACCTAATTTGAATTTTGTATATATTTACTAGCTATTTCTCGCGATTTCGTCTGTATTGAATTTAACATTGAACTTTCACCCCGTTTTCAAGGGATGATTTGCGGGATTCGAATATTCCGGATCCTTCACTGGGATTTAAAACTTTTTTTTCCAAATTTTCGGTAAATCGGTTGATCGGTTGAGCACAAATAAAAAAACAGACAGACATTGTTAAATACTTTTGTTTTTTATGATATTCCGATTAATATAGAAGACCTTTGCGACCGAGCTTCGCTCGGGTGAAAATACCTAAAAACGAGTTTTCTCAGATATCACACTAGCTATATCGATTTGGTGCCCCCGTAAACCCCTATATTCCAAATTTCGATCAAATCGTTTGAGCCGTTAGAGCCGCTGAGATCGCTTGGATAAATAAATAAACAGAAAAATAACAAGTTTAGCGCGTTTAAAGTAGGTACAGGATAAGATTGATTTTTCCAATGATTCATCAAAGTATATAAAGTAAGATATAGTAGTTAAGATGTCACTTGTAGTTGACTTTAAATTAATCATAGCATAACGGTTTAAACCCAGCAAAAGAAAGCAAAAGATTTGAAGCGACGACCTGTATTATGGTTTACATTGATTCAATCAAAAATCAATCAATTCAATTGATTCCGTACAAGATCTGTTTTAAAAAAGCATTTTTACTTAACGGTGAAGGCATCTCACCATCTTCTACTGTAAACGAGCTAATCTTGTATATTGATTTCTACAAACTATCTCAGAAACGACTAACGATTTTGACGAAACGTGCGATAGTAGGAGTTCTCTCTGTGTCGTATCTCCTTTGCGTGTTCTTATTGTCTTGTTTTTTCTTTTTTTATACCAATGGTACAGGCAAACGAGCGCACAGCCCACCTGATGGTAAGTGGTCACTGCGGCCCATGGACACCGAAATCCTATGATCCCCACTAAGAAACCATAAGATCTCGAATGCGTTGCCTACCCTGAGGCCTAAGATGGAATGCCTCTGTGCCAGAAATTTCACCGGCTGCCTTACCCTCTACCGGAACACAACAGTGCGAGCACTGCTATTTGGCGGTAGGTTAGCGGGGAAAGACGGTGGTACCACCCCGGACGGACCCAGCACCAGGTCTGCATGTCTGTTGTTCTTGTACACGGGATGGTTTTTGTGGACATTTCTTACTGACTTGTGCCAAAGTCAAATAAATTTAGTTTCAATAGTTGTAGCTGACGCGACGTAGCTGGCAGTGATTATAGTCTGCAAAGAAACTATTGAGTTACTCACACACAAAACACAAAACACAAACAAATTGTTTTGACAATTACTTCATGCTTGCTAAGGCTTATAAATATTTTAAAAAGGATCCACCTCAACATATGTTGTGTAATGTATGGCTGCCGCCGCAAACTATACACCTATACTACTTAGCTCAATAATATTTCTGTGGCGGCTGCACTAGTGACCCCGGCGACCCACGTGGGGGATTTGCCACGCTTATTGCACCTCTCCCATGCAAATATAGACCGGACTTCCGATAGCGTTGCGTTACATTTTATTACCGCCTTTATAGGCTTGTATTACTGCTACAATACAAGTTATCTACTTATATGTATAAGTTTATAGAAACAAAATATTTTGCCCGCGAATTCATACGCGCATAAACATTTTAAATCCCATTTTAGCAGGACCGATTTGGTTGATTCTTTTTTGTATTCTTTTTTTTTGATTCAGGGGAGGTTCAGAAAGACGAAACATTGGGAAGAATTTTAACGAAGAGATAAAAAAGACAAGTAACTGGGTATAGGAATCCGTGATGATAAGTCCACCGGGCCATACATAATTAGCTCGCATTTCTATGGTACCCCAAATAATTATCTGGTACCTAATTATAATTAAATATTAAAAAAGTAATGTATTTTCAAAACGAATCAAACGAGCCCAAATTCGATGGGTTTATGTAGTTTTATTACGAAGTTCCTATGGCCACCTTCCAGCTCCATCATCAGATCAGCTCCATGTCATCATAATATTGCATTGTCACATGATTTACATATTCGTGCAAAATTTAAGCTCAATCGGAAATCGGAAAGTGGGTCAATTTAACTTGCAAGATTCCATTACATAGTTACATACAGGTCGATCTAACAGCGTGTTAAAAATACTTATTAAATGTTACTGTTTCATATTGAATAGCAGATTCGGTAGGCTCCAGTAAGCTTACTCTCTTGATGGTACCATTCAATCTTTGTACATATTTTCTTTCACCAAAGAAAAAATGTGTTTTCTTTGACAAAAGATACAGCGCATAAAAGCGTCGTTAAAAGGTAGATATTAATATCCTACGGGACAATCAATCAGTGTATTGTGAGATAAGCGTTTGTTCGCTCGCTGACATTGAAATAAGTACCTTGAAGAGAGAGAGTAAGGATCATTTTTCAATTTATTCTTTTAATATTTCTATAGTTTCTTCATTCGTGGTTGTATCAAAATTGAACTAGTCTCAGAAATTTCGTTACTGTTTCTAACATTGGCCCTTTTACATGGCGACTGCCGCCCGATGCAGTTTATATTTTTATTTTTAGTAACGATCAAAGCGATGGAGCGACGACCTCGTGAAGGTCGCGGGAAACCGGTGGAAGCAAGTAGCACAGGACCGGTCTGAGTGGCGAGCCTTGGGGGAGGCCTATGTCCAGCAGTGGACGTCTTTCGGCTGAAATGATGATGATGATGATGATGAACGATCAAAGATGATGATTGTATTAAATATAGCCTAGTGGTTTGACGTACCGCCTCTCATGCAGAGGGTCGCGGGTTCAAATCCGGGTCGCACCTCTGAAATTATTTATGTGCGAAATTCAATTTGAATTTACCTCTGAGCTTTTCGGTGAAGGAAAACATCGTGAGGAAACCTGCACGCATCTGCGAAGTAATTCAAGGATGTGTGTGAAGTCCCCAATCTGCACTGGACCCGCGTGGGGACTATAGCCCAACCCTCTCGTGATAAGACGAGGCCTGTGCCTAGCAGTGGGCCCTAAATAGGCTGTTGTAGTAGTAGTAGTGTAGTATCTAAATATATAAAACTCAAAGGTGACTGACTGACTGACTGACATAGTGATATATCACTGCACAGCCCAAACCACTGGACGGATCGGGCTGAAATTTGGCCTACAGGTAGATGTTATGACGTTAGCATACGCTAAGAAAGGATTTTGCGAAATTCCCACGGGAACGGGAAAAAAACGGGATTTTACATTTAATATTTCTGCGCATACGAAGTTGCGGGGAAAAGCTAGTTAAATATACTCCCCGCTTCACTGGGACTCACCGCTTCTGCAGCGTTACGTGGCACACGCGCCTATAATGCCGGTGCGCAGGAGTTTAATTTAAGTTTAGCATATAGTGTACTAACCGTAGCTCAAAATTTTTAACTTCTAATCAATATGAATTACGTCCGAAATAAATCATTTTTATTGTATTATATAGGCTACTTTTTATCCCGGAAAAAATAATGGCCTCCGCGGGAACGCGATACAATGAGATTCGTCTGTATACGTAACTGATAGCTATGCCGTAGCTGATAGCTACGCCGTAGCAGATAGCTACGCCGTAGCAGTGCTACGAAGTGGATATGATTCCAATATTTTCGTTTAATTCTACGACAATAAATATGATATATGCATATTACAATTATTACCTAAATATTTAAGTACTTGGGTTAGGTACGTATAACCATTATCACAACGGCCTATTACGATCACTGCTTGCCTTCTCTTAACTCGAGAGGGTACGGGCTATAGTACCCTAGTTTTCCAGTTGCTAATATTGTCTTTTAAACCTATAGCCATATTTAAATATCACACATTGTTACTTCGAGTTCTATATAAAACTCCAAGTCCACGTCGTATAAAAATAAAGCCGTAACCCAAATGAGGAATATCACTTAAACTCAATCCGTATGTTTATACTGCCAGGAGCCTTGTTGCGTTTGGCACTTGGCATCACCAACCGGTGGGCTTCGGAATCGGAATGGACTATCGAATATTTGTGTATATTCTTTTTAACCTCAACCTCAAAAGTTTTTCATCCGAACTATTTTTTATCTAAGTATTTATCATTTCAGTCGAAATACGTCCGCAGCAGCGCACGCTGCTGGACAATAGACCAGACCCCCACTTAAAATATTCTTATTTCTTGCAATAGAAAAACATAAAAATTGAGGAAGAAAGAGATTAAATAGATTCTACTACTACTACAGCCTATTTGCGTCCCACTGCTGGGCACAGGCCTCTTCTCAGCTATAGTCCCCACGCGGGCCCAGTGCGGATTGGGGACTTCACACACATCTTTAAATTACTTCGCAGATGCGTGCAGGTTTCCTCACGATGTTTTCCTTCACCGAAAAGCTCAGTGGTAAATTCAAATTGAATTTCGTACATAAGTAAACTTAGAGGTGCGAGCCGGAATCGAACCCTGACCCTCTACATGAGAGGCGGTAGGTCAAACCAGATATAGAATAGATTCAGATCAGAAAAAAACAATTATTCGATAACCGATCTTAATGTCTACCGATTTTTGATGCCAAGTGCAAAACCCAATAACTTATGCCCCTGGTTCAAAGAACGCTTAGATCTACGATAGGGCGGCACGCCACTAGCCGAATGTGGGGGCAAAACGGCTTTGTCAAAAACATCGCTACTTACCCTATTTTGATTGTCAAACAGTATATACTTACTCTTAATTATTTTTATTTCTTACATCAATTTAGGAAAAAAACACAGAATTAATTAATCTCACTAAAGAAACCATATTTATGCCAAGTAGATATAGAAAAAACGAAAATGTCCTGTAAAGGAAATTTTATATACGGACTGAGGAATTTGTCTTCATAATGACCAATTTACATGCTACGAAAAGGGTCGCATATTTTCTTCGTTTGGGACGTAAGTATGTAGTACTAGATATCTTACTATCATTATGAAAGGTGTGCCTCCATACGTATTCTTATAAAAGTGAATGTTTTTCTTTGATTCTTCTTATTTCAAAACTGAATCTTATTGTGAAAACGACTAGCAAGATGTTTACTAATAGGAATCATGAAATTTAATTCGCACACAGTGACATAAAAAGCAGTGATAATAATAAAAGAAAAATATTCTCTCAATTAACACTTCAATACTATTAATACGAAAATACCTAACTCCCGAGGAAGGACTTGAGGTAGGCTACTATCTCGGAAAACGCATAGTTTCTGCAGGAATATTACTTACCAAACGAAGTCGTGGGCAGATGCTAGTAAATTAAATGATTCCTAAACACAACATGTTCATCTTCGACTTTGCAATAAAATGTAAATTTCGTTTTTAAATAGGTAGTTTGTTGTATTTGTTATTTTAGTATCATATTGTTTGATTTAATAAAACAAAAACTCAATTGTCATAAAATATAATTCAGTCCATATTTGACATTAAACATGTTTTATGGAGGTTACTCTCTGAAATCTAGTTTTATGGGGTTGATTGGCAAAGGAGCACACAGACCTCCTGATGGTAATCGGTCTCTGCGGGCCATGGACGTAAGTAATTATATTACTTAAGCCTATGCATTGCCAACCCCGAGGAATGAGATTGAATGTCTCTGTGCTGGCAATTTCACCGGCTCCCTTAACCCCTCATAGGAACGCAATATAGTTAGCACTGAGCACTGACATTTGTTCCACGTAAAACTGATAATGTTGCCAATTACAGGCGTTTCGAAAATTCTCCGGAATATTCAACCATATTCTCAGCGAACATTTCCCATTTCCTGGAGCACATCATTACTGTGGTGGAGCACATCAGCCACTGACGGTTTTGACTTTGTAATACGAATACGTGCGGTTTCGACGTGATTTAAATGATTGCTAGTGAAATACACGGCAGGATACGTCGAATGCACTGGTGTCTATGTGAAAATGGAATGGTGAATTATTATATTTTTTCGATAGATATATCAAACAAGAAAGCAAAACAAGCCGTGGTCGCCTAGTTGACCTACACCACCTCTCATGCAAACGGTTCAGGGTTCAAAACCGGCTAAAACCTCCGCTTGTTTACTTAAGTATGTGCGAAGCACGAGCAAAATAATTCAATGATGTGTGTGAAGTCTACATACAATCCATACTGGGCCCGCGTGGGTACTTTATCCCAAACCCCAGCTGTGGGACGTAAATAGGCTGTAGTGGTTAGTTGGTAGTTCCTAAACCATTCTAAACGTAAGTTTTTGTTTGGTTCTAAGTTTTTGGATAGTATTACTTAGTTAACGTACGATAGTATACATACGTTACGATAGTGTGCACTGAATTACTTACTAGGCGGGATCTAAGGACTCGTTGAAGATCGCGAAAAATTTCAACTGCAGAGGATTCCTTTATCTAAACCTTTGAACGACGATGAAGATGATATTTAACCTACCTAGCTGTGATCAGGGTTCAAGTTACAACTTTTCTATGCTATAAGAACGACTTATGATTTTTAAAAGTAAATACATAAGTGTAGTAGTAGTGTCTTTTCGTCCAAATTACCGCAGTGTCTCAAGTCGAAAGTCTTCGACCAGTGTGCGAGACGTGGGCGCTCACGATGGGTCTCATAAGAAGGCTCAAAGTCACTCAGAGGGCAATGGAAAGGGCTATGCTCGGGGTTTCTCTGCGTGATAGAATCAGAAATGAGGATATCCGCAGAAGAACTGGGGTCATCGACATAGCCCGAAGAATTGCGAACCTTAAGTGGCAGTGGGCGGGGCACATTGCTCGCAGGACTGATGGCCGATGGGGTCGGAAAGTTCTCGAGTGGCGTCCGCGAACCGGGAGACGAGCTGTCGGTAGGCCTCCAACAAGATGGAGCGACGACCTCGTGAAGGTCGCGGGAAACCGGTGGAAGCAAGTAGCACAGGACCGGTCGGAGTGACGAGCCTTGGGGGAGGCCTATGTCCAGCAGTGGACGTCTTTCGGCTGAAATGATGATGATGATGATGACATAAGTATACTTTGTACTGATACCTCTAACATACATTATTCTAGTATTTCTAGCTAGTATCTAACTTGCATCCAAGATAATCGCGGGCTACGTTGAAATATCGATATTCCCCATTCACCTACGAGTATACTAGGAGACAAGCATATATACGCTCATCTGCTATTTGAGGCAACCCCAGTTTAAACTATATGTGACGAGACGAGTATATTAATAAATTGCTAGTGGATCGTCTTGAAATAAGTTGTGAAGTAAAAAAAACTCACTTTTACTACCTATATTTATCTAGGAAACCCGCTTGCAATTTATTAATCTACTCATTATCAGTTTAAACTTAAGTTGCCTGATATAACAGGTGAGGGTATATATTCCTTAGGCCGTATCTCCTACTATAAACCGTTTGAATAGGATGGCATTCAGAATAATGTATGCTAATGTACCCGTCGTTGGATCGGCGGGCCTTGATGGATCAAGCCTAAAGACTAAATCGTGTACGTTTCACATCAACATCATACATCAGGATTTGATAGGCATTGATTTAAATCTACCTGTATCGACATGGTTGATGGGTGAAAAATCCTTGCGTACTTACATTTTAATATAATGAATGAAACTAATGTAATAAAATAATAATATAATATTTTGGGACAGTTCACACAAATTGACCTAGCCCCAAACTAAGCAATGGAAATGATCTAATGTCATATTATTTTCAAGTTAAAATAACAAACGTGAATTGAGTTAAAGGACTAAAGACATATTTAATGATGATTGGACAGGACTGTATACGAGTTATATAATTTAAACAACATTACGAAATATAAAAGTGAAATAAACAAATCGAAAATTAATTTTATTAAATCAATTATTTATAACTAAACAATTTAACCTTTCAACATAAACTTTCAACCTTAACCTTAGATAAATGTAAATCAAACTCGATTCGAACTTAAGTGATATATTATGCAAATGAGCTTCGAGTGAACTTAGCTCAACATTAGCCTGGCTAGAGTCTCTAGACGAGACAAGTTTAATTGGACGAGCTATAAAAGTTTCCTCAGCGGCAATCTAAATTAATGAACCTGTACATAAGTAGTACTAGTATCACTTAACCTTAATATGCAACTAACGCTTTGTTACGTATGTTTAAATGGTACATTATGACATACCGTTAACACATTTCTAAAATGGGTCAAGGTTTTAAAGCTACTAAACGTATTACCTACCTAAATACTGCCTGATTATGAATACGAAAAATTACGTCATGTACCAACATAATTGAAATGACAACTTATCATCTACGTTTAACCTTGGCCGGTGTGTCAAATTTTGTCAATGCAATTTACTCGAACTTAGTCTCTTTTATGGAGCTTTCAGTGACGAAAATGACTAATACCAATTTGTACTATTAATCTTTTCCATTCGGTACCAGCGCTGTCAATGCATGACTCAACTATTAGATAATCAACTGTACCTTCACTTACTAATATGAATCAATCTAACCCTAGGTGCCCACGATTAGATGAGGAGACGGCGGAGCTGGGGCGGCACGCTGTGAGCGACAAGCGATGCCCGCTAGCTGAGCGGAGCTCGGCGGCGGTGCATGTACGCAGCGGCGGGCGGCGCGTCGCTTGCGGGCCGTAAGGTAAGCGCCGCCTATAGACACGATCGCTTAGCTAACTAGATCAACAAGCGATAGCCGTTAGCTGAGCGGTGGCGGCGGTGCATGTACGCAGCGGCAGGCGGCGCGTCGCTTGCGGGCCGTAAGGTAAGCACTGTCTATAGACACGATCGCTTAGCTAACTAAATAGACAAGCGATGGCCGTTAGCTGAGCGGTGGCGGCGGTGCATGTACGCAGCGGCAATTGGCGCGTCGCTTGCGGGCCGTAAGGTAAGCGCCGCCTATAGACACGATCGCTTAGCTAACTAGATAGACAAGCGATGGCCGTTAGCTGAGCGGTGGCGGCGGTGCATGTACGCAGCGGCGGGCAGCGCGTCGCTTGCGGGCCGTAAGGTAAGCGCCGCCTATAGACACGATCGCTTAGCTAACGAGATAGATAAGCGATGGCCGTTAGCTGAGCGATGGCGGCGGTTTATAAATTACTTACGCAGCGGTGGGTGGTGTGTCGCTTGCGGGCCGTAAGGTAAGCGCCGCCTATAGACACCATCGCTTAGATAACAAGATATACAAACGATATGATAAAAAAAATATCCTATGTTATGTTATTCCCAGGGTCGGTCAAGCCCTTTCGACGTGAACAAAGGACAAACAAACAAACAAACAATAACACTTTCACGTTTCATATGCTCTGACTTCCATAAATTATTTCAGGTAGCTATGATAAAGGATAATGTTTGTTCCCAGGCGCGCCAGCACGGCCGCCAGCCCGCCCCGTCGAGCCCGGGGCACTCCCCCCCGCACCCCGCGCCGACCGGCGTCCGCGCATACTCCTGTCAGCACTGGGAGGCGCGCCTCCAGGCTCCGCCGCGCCCGCCGTCCGGCGTCCAGGAGCTCGGGGGCGATGTCGTCGAGGTAGCCTGTATGCTCCATGTGTGTTATAGCTGTAAGCATGAAGGGATGAACATAAAACTGTGACAGAAATATGCCTCGGCCACTACTTGAGCTTTTGTTTAAAACATTGCACGATCGTGAGGCGATGGTTGATTTCGTAGTTCTGTGTTCATTCCCTGAATAGATTGATCTCAAGTAGGAGCTAACGTTCACTCTTAAAAAGTGGAATTAAAATGGAATTCAAATAGGATACCTCCTTGAGGTCGTTCTATTAATATATAAGTAATGAAATCAAGCATTTGAATATCAGTTTTTTAATAGCAGTCTTCTAGACGGATTAATTTGGCGCTCTTTGAACACGAGTTAAAACTTAAATTCAGCCCACTATGAAGTCATTAAAATTTAGTTTGAAACTGAAATCGAACTGCTAGTTTTCAGTCAGTGTTCGTCATTTGATGTTGATCTTCGATAAATCATTTCTTTATGCCTTTTAGCGTGTGATTAATCGAGGATTAACGTTACGTATAGTTTAATGTGTTATCGATGTTTTGTATTGTATGTTAGGTTGAGAATGTCAAACATGCCTGTCCGTATTCGCTGTAATTACGTAAGTAAATGTTAGCTAACTGGTGTTATTTGTAAGCATGTATAGGTGTTGAGACAATGCAACTGTTTAGATAGGTGTGTAAATTCTCTTAATTCCCCACTTGACGTACCATGCCGTGGCTTCTAGTGCGTTTTTCGAGGGATCCTACAGTATGAACGGGAAAGTGCTTAAAGTGACAAAAGTTCGGCCATGAAACATCGACAAGTCGCGACCGTCCGATGGAAGGTGCCCAAGAACCAGAGACTGCGGCTCGACGTTCGGAACGCAACATGAGTGACTGTGCATAAACAATAACACTAAAAGTTCAACAACAACGCCAAATTGCGCTTGCTTCCATTATTATCTCACTAAACATATCGATTTACAAACGACCACTCGTAACTACGTTCAATTAGCTATAGTTTCGCCTTTCTCGTGCCTATCTTTATCCAATTCTAAGTGAGATTAATCGGAATAAATAATTCTGTGATGGAACTATAAGAGTGATCGACGTTAATGGTGTAAATAAGTAGATTTGTAGCATAAATAGACGGATAGCTAATAGTCGCGCTAGCCGTAGTGTTAGTGAATTTGCTCGAGTTAATTTTAATCGCGAAACGAAGTAACTTAAGTGAAAACCAAGTGTATCGGAGGGCACTGAGTGAAAAGCCTCGGGCTACGTTTTTTGCACACACGTACCCCAGACCACAAAGCTGGCAGGTATGCAGGCAGCTCTTATGCTAAGAAGTAAATCGCGGGAGAGAAGAAAACAGCGACTAAAGAGAGGAATCAAGCACGACCTTCCGAGCAACATCGCGACCAAGTCGATCGCGCCCTTTCCCAGATACCCACCGGCTTCTTGGGTATGTAGATAATGTTAATTACCTATCTTTTTCTTATACTTATCCACAAAACGCCTCGGACGGTTAACATTTGACTCCATATAGAATCTGTCAAATGTTAACTGACCGTGGCCAAAACGAGGCGTTTTGTGTATATAAGAATCGGGTGTAAGTGAATAAAAAATAACTGCAAAGCAAATGACAGTTTTTATAAATTCATGACAATTATTAACTTCCAGTTATTTTCTATTTAACAATTCAAGTGTATTGATAAGGCACACCAATCCGCTATAAATTCTAGTCACACACGATGCTGAATATTAGTCCTTTTCAGGTTTTAAATTTTACATCACGACAATGAAAACCTTCCTATGCAGATGAGATAAGAGGTTGCTATTGCTAATTTTGACACTGAAAAATCGCGAAAAGCATCTGATTTCAATTTGGTTTACGACATGCCTTAAATTATAACTGAGAAGGCATCCTGAGTAATTTATTTATTCAAAGAACGATTCATTTATGTATTCATAGGATTTCCAACTATATCCCAACTTAATTAATACCATTTTAATTTCAACTTGAAAATACGCAACAAACCTTACCAACTGCAGTTTAAAAAAAAAATGGTGTAGGTATTTTCAGCCAGCAAAAATAATATGCATTTGCATAAATTGGTGTGGTTTTCGGTACATAACGTTAAATGTTAATGTCGTGTTGAATTGGATTTGCATGTATTTGGTTTGTGGTAGAAAGGTGAAGGTGGAGGCTTTGGGATTTTTTTCAGTGTTATCATAGAAACAGTAAGGTATACTTACCTAGAATGACAATCTTCATAGTAATCAGCGGACGCCCGAAATAAGTGTTAAATGCAATAATAGATGTCGCTGCCCTAATCTGAAGCCTGCATAATCTGAAGCGCACTTTGGGTATTGCTCACATACCTACAGAGCTGTACCGATATAAGCCACAATGTAAGGAGATTGACGGTCTATATGGGGTCAAGCTAAACTTTGTGACGATATTTTACCCACAGAATCAGCTATCGATTATAATTTCTAAGCATGTTTTTTAGGTTTTAAAATTTTTTCGAGTTGGAAAAAAAGTTTGTGTGGGACACTCGGGCTCGCTCACACCATCAATCCCATACCGGGCCATTCAAAAAAATTAACATCTCGAAAAGAATTAAAAACCTGAAAAACATGCTTAGAACTAACTGAAACTGTGGTTAAAATATCGTCACAACGTTTTGCTTATTATAATTAGGTATCTTGTCTGGTTTTATTTCTGTCGTCGTAAAGAAATGTCAATACACTGTGTGCAATATAGGTAATTATTGCAAGCTAACGAAAATCCATGGATCAATCATCATCATCATCCCAGCCGAAAGACGTCCACTGCTGGACATAGGCCTCCCCCAAGGCTCGCCAATCAGACCGGTCCTGGTGCTACTTGCTTCCACCGGTTTCCCGCGACCTTCACGAGGTCATCGTTCCATCTCGTTGGAGGACTACCGACAGCTTGTTCGCTCCCGGTTCGCGGACGCCACTCGAGAACTTCCCGGCCCCATCAGCCTAAGTCCTGCGAGCAATGTGCGCCGCCCAATGCCACTAAAGGCTTGCAATTGGCTATGGGTGAAAAATGACAATGTGCTCGATTCTTTTTTTATGGATACGAATAACCTTCCGTATCAAGAGAAAAAAATCTCATAATTTTCCGTGCCGTAGATTTCGCGTAAAAAAAAAAGAAATTGATTTTGTGTTAAATGAAGTGTGAACGTGTTATGACGATTGAAATAAAGGTGTTTCCTTGGTCCAAGTATGCAGCACTACTTCTTGAAAAAATCTATAATGTCAATAGTGTCACTTTTTTTCTCTTGATACGGAAGGTTATTCCTATCCTTAAAATAGATAATCGAGCACATTGTCATTTTTCACCCATAGCCAATTCTTCGGATCTTCTTCGAAATATGGATCAATACTTTAGGTTTATTACTGAGACTGGATTTTAAATAAGTAAGTATCTACTCGCTCGTGAAATCTACTTGTTTCGTATGACATTTTCACTTCTTGTTAAATTATTGCCTCCGAAATAATCTGTTTAAATCCTTTGGGGTTATCCTAACTGGACACAGTATAAGTAACTACTGGGTAGGTATGTGGAACGCTTTACAGGCGGTAAGTTCCTTCATTCATGAAAGGATCTATTTTTAGATTCAATTCCGTATAGTAAGGCCAGGCTTATGGCACACATTTCCGATATTGCATTTTCTGTGACGGCAAAATTCACGGTGCGCCCAATTTCATCACTTGGAGATCGCGTCCTTTCGTTAAATATTTATTCGGTACGAAATCCCTGATTTAGTATTGAGTTGATTATTTTCTACGATTATTTTGTGTTCTTTTCTGATTAGAATTGATCAAAGCGCATTGAGACACTTTATTTAAAACCTGAGTTACTATTAGATACCAACCTGTTACTCTGAAAACTTTTTCTTAAGCTTCAATTAACAATTAATGCCTAATGTTCGTCAGAAAAATGCTAAGCAGTGATCAAAACAACATCATAGATACCTGTCATCTACGTGACGTGTACATCGATCGAATCGTATACTGTTTTTTTTTTGCGACTTTTTGCGACCATTTGTTCATTTTAATAACGGGTACCACTTGTGAATTTACTAACACACGTATCATCATTTATTTTAATTTCGATAGCAAACCCCTGAATTAGACTGTTTTTAAACTGGGTAAAAACCATAGACGTAAATAATATAGACCCGGTCTAACGTACACGTAATATGTCCCCACTTCCACGGTGTCCAATCCAAAGTTCTGTCACCGAGCGTGCGTGACAATAAGCGTTTTTAAAAAAACTTTTTTCGAAACTGCTTCTCAGTATCTAAAAACTCGTCTCGTTGTTGAAAAAATGTGACCCAGCTTTAGTGTCACGATATAAGTTTAACTTTGGATTGGACACCAATGAAGTGGGGAAACATGACATGTATCTACGTTAGGCCGGGTCCATACGAAGTATTATTTATGTCTATGGTAAAAACATTATAATGACACAAAAACATAATAACGATTTGACTAGTATTATAAATTGCGCTTTTCTCTCGAGACTTAAAAAAAAAACTAGAAAGCGAATCTTTACAATATTGCAATGTTTAATCATTATTAAGCCGTGGTAACCTAGTGGCTTGACCTACCGCCGCTCATGCAGAGCATCGGGGGTTCGAACCCGACTCGCACCTATGAGTTTACCTTCGTGCAAAAATAAATTTGAAGTTATCACTGAGATTTTCTGTGAAGGAAAAAAATTACAAACCTGCACGCATCTGTGAAGTAATTGAAGGATGTGTGTGAAGTCCTCAATCAGGACTGGATCCACGTGAGGAACATATTCTTAACCTCATGATGAGATGAGTGGTGGCCCAGCTGTGGGCGAAAATAGGCTGTTGTGGTGATGTTGGGATTCATTAATTATTCCTAGAAAGTACCTAGTAGTTAATTCGCCCGGCTGTCGGCCGAGTTGGACAAAAAACAGCGAAACGTCGCAAGTTTTAATTCATCACGGGCCTTTTTTGTCCGCTTCTCCGAACATTGTTTCCTGTTGCGTTAAATGTGCCGTGCAATGTGGAAACTTGGGCGGTTAATAGAGGCTGTAGTCTTCAAACCACAATGAAGACTCGCTACAGGTTTACGTAACTTAGAAGGCGCGTGGATTTAGCAATAATGGACTCTGCGTCAACGGCTTAAGTGTTTCGCACCGCGCCTTCTAAGTTGTGTCGTGATATACCTGTTGATGACACCGAGCGATATGGTTTGAAGAAAAGGCAGATTCTTTATACATTTATGTCAGAAACTATGTTAGTCAAGATTGCATTGTTATTAAATTAAACCAAGTAATTATTCCATACGCGCGGCTATATATTTGTGTCGTATGGAAGGTCGAAATGTTTGATTAAGTTTCTTTGTTTATGGCTCTTACTTTTTTCACGTATTGTTTTTCAATTAACTTCCCTGACAATATTAATAAGTACTTATTTGAGTATTTTCTACTATGCCACCAAGACGTCGACAATTTGAGATACAATCTTCAAATGTTATTCAGCTTTCAAGCGGATCACTGACGGCTCTATAAGAAACGATTTAAATTTTAGCTTTTACGAAAAATAAAAAGTTGACCTATGAATATCTGGCGTACTAACTATTAATCAAGATAAAGTAGGCAGCTTGTTTGTTTTCCTCGGTCTCGTAACAGATGTGTACCTAAGCTTCAATAATGCCTTGACTTCGCCAATTTTACGATGTCGTATACCCCGTCCCGATCTGCATGTGAGATTATAATAAAACGCGTGAACTGGGTCAGGCGGCGATCTTCGAGAACATATCAAGGACTCCACAATGGGAGAGGGAAACGCAATTCGGGTCCTGATTTTACTATTTGATCCGATGAGATGGAAACATGGGGATAAAAAGTTATGTAGGTATACTTATTTAGCGAGGTCTGCGAATTATCTACTACTACTACTACAGCCTACTTGCGTCCCACTGCTGGGCACAGGCCTCCGCTCATCACGAGTGCGGATTGGGAACTTTACGCACATCTTTGAATTACTTCGCAGATGCGTGCAGGTTTCCTTACGATGTTTTCCTTTTCACCGAAAAGCTCCTGGTAAATTCAAATTGAATTTCGCACGTAAGTAAACTTAGAGGTGCGAGCCGGAATCGAACCCCCGACCCTCGGCATGAGAGGCGGAGGTCGAACCACTAGGCCACCACGGCTTCATGCGAATTATCTAGAAAAGTTTATTTATATTATACTAGCTTCTGCCCGCGACTTCGCCCGCGTGGAATTCGGTTATCGCGTTCCCGCAGGAAATATGCATTTTTCCGGGATAAAAAGTTGCCTATGTCCATTCCCGGGACTCTATCTCCATCCATACCAAATTTTATCCAAATCGGTGCAGCAGTTAAAACGTGAAGAGGTAACAGACAGACAGACAGATCGAGTTACTTTCGCATTTATAATAATAATATGGATATGGATATCCATGTGAAGTAAGATATTATATTAAACCTCCGAGTTACATCAACGATGTAAGACATCAAAAAAGAGCCGATAATTTTCAAATCACTTAACTAATTTGATACAAATATAATATAGCTAACAAAATAACTAAAATCTCTCTCAATTCGATCAAAATCTGTTTAGACATCCGTTGTGGAGCCACGGATCGAAACATAGACAAACTAGCTTCTGCGGCGAAGTCGCGACTTCGGTTATCGCCTTCCCGCGGGAACTATGCGCTTTTCCGGGATAAAAAGTAACCTATGACCTTTCCCGGGACCTCAACTATCTCCATGTCAAATTTCATCTCAATCGGTCCAGCGGTTGAAGCGTGAAAAGGTAACAAACAGACAGACAGAGAACTTTCGCATTTATAATATTAGTATGGATTATATTTTGCAACATCTTGTATCTTATTTAGCATTTTAGTAAAGTCGGCACTTTGAACCCCGCCCTCCCCTACAGCAATAAACTATGACTATGACTATAACCTAACCATTGCTAGACATTAGTACATATGTGTATTCATGTGCATACACCGACACGCTAAGCACTGCCTGAATACTGCATTAGGCATAATGGGAGCCTAACTAATTAGTGCTCAGCGGATTATGATGCAATGCGGCCAGGTAATCGACTTCCAAGTATCGTGTCTCTACAATATAGCACGTTTTGATGGGATATGCGGATAGCATAATTGGGTAGGAAGTTCAATTACCTACACAGGATTTTACTCGGTAGGTACAGTTTGGAGAGATCCGAATCCATATGAGACAGAAGAAAACTGTCTTAGGAAATATAAGATTATTTGTTTGGTCAATCGCAAGCTGTGATTAAGAGTTGAAGGTTTGAACATTCACGCTATTTATCATGCTGAAGTAATCCATACTAATATTATAAATGTGAAAGTGTGTTTGTTTGTCCTTCCCTCACGTCGTAACGAGTGGACCGATTTGGATGAAATTTGGTATGGAGATAGTTTGAGACCCGGGCAATAATTTATCCCGATAATTTTTATCCCGATATTTCAACGGGAACGGGTTTTCCACGGGGCAAACCATTTTTTTAAATAGTACTATAACTATAACTGTCTATATGTATAGCCATCGGGTACACAAATTCTAAGTCTACGCGGGACGAATTTCGCGGGAATCGGATAGTAATTAATAATAACTTAATGAATAATTAACGTAATTAATAAAAAAATAGAATAAAAGGTAATTAATTTAGGTACTTAATTAATTTAGGTAAGTAAATTTAAAGTTTTTAATTTAAAAAAAAGTTTCTAATTTTTGTAATAGGATCTAGTTTTGTTTACCGACCGAACGGATGTTAAGTACAACATTCTTTAATAAAATGAAATATTTAGGCTTTGCATTTCCTCCAGCGCACTTGGTTGATACTCAGTGGGTGGTAAATGCCTCTAAAAAGTTCTTAAACAAGCTATTTATTAGAGAAACTTCTTTCAAAAGTATACAAATCCTTAACAGCATCTAATAAATTGTTTCAAAACACTGTGCAATTTTGCGTAAAAGCCTGTCAGATTTGTGAAACATTCTCGTTCTTATCAATATTACCAGACATGTTAAAGATCACTCGATTTGCTTGGCAACGTTTATAAAGCGAGCGGCTGTCGGCGCCCATTCAGCTATCATGCGGAAGCCATTACCCCCCCCCCCCCTTAAACGCACCTTCGTTACCACTTCAACAGAACCACCGCATATCGACCACCAGTAAACACCACTTTGAAACCCATGCACCGTAACACGTCAGAATAGGATTCGAGTTTGCTGTTGAATGGAAGCTCCAACCGCAAATTAGTGAAGGCGAATGATGCGACAGAAGTTTCACTTCGGTGTCGATAACTTCATGTGGAAGATCGAACGTTTCGGTGAATATTGCCGCTATTAGGAATGGAGATTTCATGATTGCGCTCGTTTGACATTTAGAAGCAAGACATGCCGAATTTTGTTGGTATCTACGAAGATTATGACTTACTAGCTTCTGTCCGAGCTCTTAGTTATAAGTACCGGAATTAGGTTTCCGGGATAAAAATGTAACCTATGTCATTCCAGGCGGTCTTAACTAGAATAGTACTTATACTTATTAATAAAATCAACTTAATGGTTTAGCCGTGAAAGATTATGCAGACAGAGTTACTTTCGTATTTATAATATCTACTAGTACTAAAAATAGGAATGTGACTGAAAATAAATAAATTAGGTCGCGTTAAGAAACTTATTATTGAAAACAATTATCGACAGTTCATCGCTTCACTATCTAGTCATGCACGGCATCGATCGATTCCATCGATATCTGCATAGCGCAGACCTTGACCCGCTGCCCTCGGGACAACACTATCGTGTCAAAATGAGGACACTTTTTTACTATGAAAAGTATAATAATGATAATTAAGTCCCAGCACGCACATTTGCCAAAGGTCTGTCCATTGGCAGCTTAATATGGCTGAAAATGAGTGTGGGTGGATTGAAGCGTGCAATGAATGTCGAAAGATAAAGCAGTCGAGTCAGTTTTATTGTATTAAAAAACCGGCCAAGTGCGTGTCGGGCCACGCGCAATGTATAGGGTTCCGAAGTTGACGATACCCTTAGTACCTTTCTAAGACTGCATCTTAGCTAGGCTGCGGTATGACGTGCCCGCCCGACGACGCCCCTGCCGCTCAGTATGTATAATGGAATTTTACTTTTCCGTACCTACGCATTTTTGCTTGCTTGCAGTTGGTCGACTATGACCCGGAAACTTGTATAGCCATCTTAGCTGTGATAGTTTTCCTTTCAACTACGTTATATATGCCACTACCATGAATTTTTTCAGCAACCTGAAAACCACCATTTAGCTGCCAGGGGGGGGGGGGACACACTAAACTCTACCAAAAAATATTATCATTATCATTATTATCCGAATAATAGGCGAGCAGCAATCTGGTGCTGGTATGCCTATATCACAATGTTCAGTATAGCACTTTAAAGCTTAATATTTCACAAACGCATCGTTTAATCAAAAAATGGTTCGTTTCGTTCAAAACCTATTCAACGACAACCCACATCAGGGGGTACGCTAGAAAAAAAATTACATCCCCACGTTACGAGTAGAGGAGGTACCCTAAAAAAAAAAAAATTATTGTACCACTTTGTCAGCGTAACTAATATATATATTCACGCCAAATTACAGCTTTCTAGAACTATAAGCATCTCCGAGCAATAGTGTGGACAGAGGGACGGACGGACGGACATAGCGAAACTATAAGGGTTCCTTGTGGAATTCGGAACCCTAAAAATTAACTTTTTTGGTAAGAAATTACATTTTATTAAATATATCTGTCAATATAAATAAATTCAGTAACACTAGAACATAAGACCGCCTGGCTGTATGGTATACTTTTTGTCTACCTAATTAAGTTTATGTATACTGTTCCTTGACTGTGTGGTGTTCAATGAAGTGTATTGTGTTGTATAACATAGGTAAATGCATTGTCTCAAACTTTCGCGATACACACTCATATTCTAATTATGTTTGTCTCGTGCTGTAAGATTATCCTCTCGTAAAAGAAAAGGGGACGATACGCTCCTTGAATACTTAGTCGTCGTTAACTGAAACTTGAATTGGTATATTTTTCAATAAAGTTTCTGAACAAAATTTTATCATTGTTGCAGCACAATGAGTAGGTGAAAATAGAGAGGTTAATGATAGAGATTTATAAAAACTTAAAAAAAATGGCATTAGATCTTTCTTAATGTCATATGAGAGCTTCCAAATATTTGCTCATAATTAAAGAAAAGAAAAGCATCAAACTAAAGACAAGTTTCAGGATAAAAAATATGAATGTGAAATGAAACTTGAACATTTATACACAATAATCTATGTTAGAGCTATTTATATATGTGTAGTATGCAATCCAAAATTTAAAATGAGCTGAAATTAGGTACTATTAAGAAAACTCAGATTCGAACTCACGACTATCAGCATGTGAAGCGGTAGGTCAAACCATTAGGGAACCACGGCTTCTTCCGCCGCGCCGGGTTCCTATATCCACAAAACGCCTCGTTTTGGCTACGGATGGTTAAAATTTTATAAAATATCTATGGCACAAATGTCAATTTTCAAACATCCGTAAGTAAAAAGAGGGCGTTTTGTAGATACGGCCTAATACTACCACTATAGCCTGTTGAAATCCCACTGCTGGGCACATCGTCTCATCCTCCTCTCATCACGAGAGGGTTTGGGCTATACTTAGTCCCCACGCAGGGCCAGTGCGGATTGGAGACTCACCAATGAGCTTTTAATATTCAGCGAAGTTCTACAAATAGCATCTAATAATGTCATCCAATTAAAGTTGGCGTCGTATCGTAATTGAATCAAACATCAAGCGCGAATTCGTACGAAATCATAAAGAAACGAAATTATATTTCGCACCGCAAGGGTTTTGCTGCCTTGAAAATACTGGGTTGAGCTTCCATGCATTCAGAAGGCGAGTTTCATAATGAGATCACACGAGTGCTTTAATACCAAATTATGTACAGTTGCGTACACAACTTTGTCTACAATCCATATTAATATTATAAATGCGAAAGTAACTCTCTCTGTCTGTTACCTCTTCACGCTTCAACCGCAGGACCGATTGAGATGAAATTAGGCATGGAGATAGTTTGGGTCCCGAGTCATAGGCTACTTTTTATCCCGGAAAAACGCATAGTTCCTGTGGGAACGCGATAACCGAATTAAAAATGTAGAAAAAGGATTCCTACAGTGATATTACCCACAAAAGCCAATTTAAGTCGCACTGCTGGACAACGGATTCTTTTTCGTTCAATAGTCCCCACGCGGGACCAGTTAGGATTGGGGACTTCATCCACGTCTTCGAATTGCTTTACAGATGCGTACAGGTTTTCCTACTGACGATTTCCTTCACTGAAAAGCCCGGTGATAGATTTAAATTGAATTTCTCACGTAACCTAGAAGAAACCCAAGACTCTGCATGAGATACCAAGACCAAACCACTATACCAAACTGATAAGTACGATGAAATTGTACACTTTTTTCTCTCCCTTGTAAAAACTCTTTACTCGTCATTTTCTACAAAAGTGAGTAATTGCACTCGTAAATCATAATACAACCTGTTAGCAACTCAATGAAAAGAGTTAATTAATAATTATGTACGAGTAGGTACTTATTACTACCTTGTACAACTGTTAACAAGGCAGCTAAACACCAACGAGTACGGAGTATTACTTAATTATAAATACTGATTACAGCCCCACATTAGCAGTTTAGCAGTTGTTTAAGTGTTGCATTTCTAAATATATACTAAAGTTTATATAGTTTATTGATACTTATTGAGTTATTGAGATAGATTTATGAGCGACGTCATCTGCGTGTAATTTCTACACTTCAACTTACTTTTTCACTTTCTCAATCTACGTTCAATATTTTTTTCCATTTCAATTGGTTCAGGCGGTTTGGGCGCTTTAATACAACAGGATGAGTTACATTGTCCTATGTCCAACAGTGGACGTCCTTCGGCTGAAATGATGAGTTACATTCATATTTGTAGCATTAGGAAGGATGCGTAAACGTAAGACTAGTGAATCATAAACGTTTTCAAGAAAATGCTGAATGAACACAGAAATAAGACTTTAATTCATCATCATCATCATCAACCGAAAGACGTCCACTGCTGAACATAGGCCTCCCCCAAGGCTCGCCACTCAGACCGGTCCTGTGCTACTTGCTTCCACCGGTTTCCCGCGACCTTCACGAGGTCGTCGATCCATCTTGTTGGAGGCCTACCGACAGCTCGTCTCCCGGTTCGCGGGCGCCACGCGAGAACTTTCTGGCCCCATCGGCCATCAGACTTTAATTACCTTATTCGAAACTTATCTAACTTATCTTACACTAGTTTCTGCCCTTGACTCCGTCCGCGTGGAATTCGGTAGTAGCGTTCCCGGGTTAACTATGCGTTTTTCCGGGATAAAAAGTGGCCTATATATTGACCAGTGTGATAAAATTTCCAGCAGTTTCGGAGTTAAATGCGGACAATTTTTATAAAAATCGTTATTTTGTGTTCAGTATCGTTTTAATATTCCCGTTTTGATAATTTCTTCTATTTTTCAAGTTACAGACGCGAATTCTTAAACAGATTTATTATTAGTATAGATAAGTAAGTGTTCAGATTTCAAGTCGTCTCCGGACTAAGAATGATGTTGAGTAACTAATTGCTAATTGCTCTTGCAAATTGCGTGGGCGATGAATACGTTTTTCACAGCGCTATCAAACAAGAGTCGGTTTCCCATGCAAAGCAATTAACCTCCTAAGACCATCCATGTTACAAGGAAAGGGTACGATACGACTAAGCCATATCAACTACCTTCGTAGCCGCGTAGCATGGTTCGTAGCTTTCCTCTACAAAGCGGAATATCGATTGGCTACGAGCGACACCGTAGCAAAATTCTGCAACTTAAAATGAGAGTCACCGCGAGTGATAAATCCGCTATGGGCTATGTGTCGTGCGTGTGTATACTTGTAATTTTATACTGAGATCGTTTCCGTGTCGTCCACCGACAGTATAAAGCAGTGCTCCCACGCCTGTCTCATATACTGCTTAGGTAATGAACTACTCATTACGACCTACGGGCTTGCATGCTATTTCCTGCCTTGAATACGCGTGAACTCGCCGTGTTCTTGTTTTCTGACACGGAATCGTCAGAACGTATTAGCTAGCTCGCAATCAGTGGTTTTTGCTGTTCATTAGTATGCTCTAATCGATTCTAGTTCTGTGGCGTCCTTCAGTGTCTATTTGGAATGAGGTTTTAACTAGGCAGTTTATATTAACCTCAGCTCGCTTTGTCTGTCTCAAGGAGCAATTAACTACTTTGCTGCATTTTTTTTAATATTTTTGAATCGGAGTACAGTATATTTTCAAAGTATTTAAAAAGTACCACCAACACTCTCAACTTATGTTTGACGACGATTTTGACGACAACAATTTTGAAACGTACTAGCTTAGTACTAGCTTCTGCCCGCGACTTCGCCCGCGTGGAACTCGGTTATCGCGTTCCCGCGGGAACTATGCGTTTTTCCGGGATGAAAAGTAGCTTTTGTCCTTTCCCGGGACCCCAACTATCTCCATGCCAAATTTCATCTCAATCGGTCCAGCGGTTGAAGCGTGAAGAGGCAGACGACAGACAGACAGACGGACGTCACAGAGTCTAGACAGAGTTACTTTCACATTTATAATATTAAAAATATGGATATCCTAAGATCTTTTATCACACTTTGTTAGATTCTCAACTAGGCATGTTTCGTTTAAGCAAAGTAATAGTAAGTTCATTGAGGAGTGACTTATTGAATGAGCTCACAAAGTCATCCGACAATTGAAATAGATATTCAATCGAGGATTAAATCCCATTTTCCGCCAATACTTTGAAAAGTGTCCCGACTGCATCGCCAGTTGATTTCTCGTTCACCTTTGAGCTTCATCCAATTTGTCTTTAAAGCGAGGGCATCATTCAGTTAGCTAAACGGCAATTTTGAAGATTGATTACTCCGCGTAGAGACGGACTACCTGACGTATGTAAATGATTCTGCACTTCACTATTTCCTCTAAAACAGAAGCTGCGTTATTAGTTTTTGAAGCGGATTTGTGCAAAGTTTTGAAAGAAATAAAAGGTATTTATTTATTTAAACTTTATTGCACATAAAGAAAACTTAGTGTACAAAAGGCGGACTTAATGCCTTGAGGCATTCTCTACCAGTCAACCTTAAGTAGATGATTTCCTAACAACATTGATTGCATACCTTTTCATTGTGATGACAACTGAGTCATCGTCGTATTTTTCTCAAGAAAATGAAAGAGGTAACTTTGTTGCTAACTTTGTATGGCAGTGTAGGGCTCGGGTGAACAACTAATAACTCATTAATTTGACAGTTTTATTGCTAGTGGCAAAAAGTAGTGCCATGATTCAATGAAATAGAGTCGCGTGTGCAACCGCCCTTACAGCTAATTGTTGATTAATGAGCGTATGTTACAGGAATTTCAAAACTTTGCTTACCTATTTATTTGCTACTGTCAGCAGAATAGGGATGACGACAACTTTTTTCCCTTAGTCTATCAGGAAGATTATTGAAAATTATTGGACATGTATTTTTTCTTTTTTCACGTAATCAAACTTATACGGAGAAATATTGAGTTGAAATGTCGCGCGCGGTTAGGTACGATTTATACCTAACGGTGACGTAGTAAGCCCCCACTCTCCAACTTTAATGCGTTTTAACATAGCCATTCTTTGTTAATTTGATAAAACAAAAAACTCGTGTTTAATATTTTTTTATTACCTGACTGACGGACTAATTAGAATTTCGATTTCTTCACCCTGTCGTCATCCCTATTTAATAGTAAACTCCAAGTGTGAAAAATCAGACTTTATTGGTTCTTTATATCGGTTTGTTTTCTGCGCCGCCGCAGTCCGGGACTTATGGAAAAGGATGGAGAAGGCCTATGTAAAAATATGGACAACCCAATAGATATTTATTTAAAAGACAAAATATAATTCAACATTCATCACAATAATTTCAGCCGAAAGTCGTCCACTGCTGGACATGGGCCTCCCCCAAGGCTCGCCACTCAGACCGGTCCTGTGCTACTTGTCACCGGTTTCCCGCGACCTTCACGAGGTCGTCGCTCCATCTTGACATCATAATTCAACATTAATCAAATTCAATTAAATAATAGTGTAATTAAATTCTGTAAATAATGTAATTAATTTAATCTGTGTATAAAAAGACGCATTTATTCTTTGTAAGGCCTTTCTATTTCCGATTGAATCATTGTTTTGAACTACGAGCTCGGTTAACCATACCTCCTTGGTAAAACACCGCTGTGCCCGTTTAGGTCCACTTTCACGAAGCTGCTAATTTAACTTCTGGTTAACCGCTTAGCTCTTTTATTTATTTTTATGAATTTAACGTGAGTTAGAGGCTAAGCCGATGTTAGCAGCGTTGGTGCAAGCCTTAGACACATTTGAAAGAAAGTAAATTGATTAATCATAGCTGAGTGCGAGTGACGGCTTTTCAATTTCCTCGTCAAATAAGTAATCTGAAAAAGATAGAGCGTTGAAATGGAAGTTTTCCATTTATATAGGTTAGATTTCTTTATTCCTGAAGTCGAAAATCGCACTATACATCCCTTCAATGTAATTGTAGTACGTACCTATATGTATATTTTATACATGTAATGTAAATGTTATAACTATGTGTAAATTTTGAAAAAAGGCCTTCTGCTTGAGTTTGTTGCGGCGCTTCTTCTCAAGCAATGGGTCTAGGAAGCGCTAGTAAATTCTTTTCTGACGTGTAAAAGTGCCCCTATGTGGCCAATTTGCTGAATAAATGATTGAATTTTGAATTGAATTTTGAATTTTGCACATGCAAAGTCAAGGCAAAGTCAAGACCAATATTGTGATAACTACTACTACAGCCTATTTGCGTCCCACTGCTGGGCACAGGCCTCCTCTCAAAACGGCAGGGTTTGGGCTATATTAGTCCCCACGCAGGCCCAGTGCGGATTGGAGACTTCACACACATCTTTGAATTTCTTCGCAGATGTCTGCAGGTTTCCTCACGATGTTTTCGTTCACCGAAAAGCTCAGTGGTAAAATCAAATTGAATTTCGCACATAAGTAAACTTAGAGGTGCGAGCAGGAATCGAACCCCCGACCCTCTGCATGAGAGGCGGTAGGTCGAACCACTAGGCCACCACGGCTTATTGTGATAACAAAGGTCTGAAAATAAAGCGAACTCACCTCACCTCGTTTTTTGAAAGTCGGTAATTTAACGAATAACTTTCGCGTAACAAGCTACCTTTAGCTCATAAACTGAAAGGGTTGGATAGCGTGATTAGCATGCACAGCGAACTAAATGTAATCTGTCTGCTTGCCAACAGATGCCGTTCACCCTTATTTAGGTACCTAGCATGTTTTTGCACAACGGCCTTGCGTTGGGAAAGTTTCAATAACACATTAAAATTCATAGACTTTTTCGAATGAAAAAGAAATTACTTTAGTGCGATGTGCGATTTCTACAAATAGGGAGTTCAATACAGTGAACCTTTAAAATTTCGCAGAGTGAAAATTTCTACCACTGCTCGAATTCTCGTGTATAAGCTTAAGGCTTTAAGCCATTTATCAACAAAAATGACATGACAAAATTATCGAACGTCCGCAGGGAGCGTTGTTACTCAGCCTTTATTCAGTCATTATTACTCTGTTCACTTTTGAAGATAAAATGAATTCACATTTACCTACTTTAGATATTACATATTTCAGTAGATAATAATTAAATGTCCCGAAGCAGTATTACCAGGAATCAGAAATAAAACATTCACCAGTGGTACAAATTTAAAATATGTTTGCCAACGAACCAGTCCACATTTTCAGAGGCGTTTTTTTGGTGTTCTGATAGCTTCGCCCACTTCCTCTACCGAATGCAAACAGCGGCAAGCCGTGGAAAAACGAAACAAATAGCTGCAGCTACCAACATAACGACTGAATTTATTTTTAAAATACTGGCTGGTTGAATTTTCTAATTGCAGTGAGTCTATGATTTATTTGAAGACCTTAGAAAGTATATGAAACTGTCATTAGTTTCTTAATTATTGTACAAACTTTTCCGGAGCGGCTCATATACTTTTAAAATATTTATACAAGGTTAATAATCATAATATATTGTTATGTGAATATGTAATACCTCCCTCGGGTTCGACTTTTATTACTCTTTTTTTCAATTGCGGATGGACTTTTATAGGATACTGCACGACTAAAAGTACATATAGGTTAAAATATAGTATATAAAAATAGGTATACGCTATGTAAATCTGAGAAATCAAAACTTTGCCATTCAAAAAATAATACTTACATACCTGTTGTAACATTTCACGGTGAAAAACGTCACGAATTCAGAAGTGACCCGTCACGCCATGGTTCCCATGGAATTTACAATTTAAAATAATTCCTAGTGTTGCCAGCTGTCAAGTGAAGCTGGCATAAACGGGCTGAACGCCGCTTCGACAATTTAGGTATGTAGCTAGCCATACAGCTGTATTAACGGCATTCGTGACCCAAATTGCCAAGAAACACAAATTTATTTTCCCTTAAATTACTACTGAAGTGAAGCCTGCACCATTCGTTGTTATAACTGGATATAATCCAACCACCAATTACCAGCGGTTAGCCGCTACGAAATTCCCATAGAGTGCTTTCTTGTTAAATGGTTATGTTCGAATTTTCATACTTCAGGTTCCTTTACAATTGCGTTTTGGCAGTTTTCCATAGTGAAAACCAATGACACATGTATGTAGCTATGTCCATAATGTATGACGCTACGGGGACGCTCTATAAACCGAATTCCTCGCGGACCAAGTCACGAGCAGAAGCTAGTTAAAACATAACTCTTCTTTGATTTGAGTATCAAAAGACAATCTACATCGGTGAACCGAGCAACGCAATGCAGCTTTTATTTTTTAAGTAATTTTTTTAAATGAGCCAATTACGGGTGCAATTACATTATGATCGAATCTGTTTTAGGGCTTTCAAATACCTACTGAAGTGGTTTGCGACAAAATCGAAGAAAAAGGTCGTCGACTGCCATTTGAATTACGCAGCTACGCCGACGGGGCACTATCAGGCCTAAAAATAAATCATAAAAGCCTTGCCATGTGGCGAAATATGTACAACAGTAAAAATTTTGTAGATCAGCGAATAAACAAAGTATAGGTACATATATTTATATTCAATTGAAACCAGTTCATTATCTGGTATACAACAACTAAGTATATTGAGAAGTTATTTTTATTACTTCAGTTTTACATACATGAGTCACAAAAAAAGTTCAAAATGTACATTAGTAAAGTGTACGTAAGTAATGTACGTAAGTCAGTCACGATAATTTCGTATCACCTCTAACACATATGTACGTCGCATATTATGGGCTACCGAACTATACATAGCTCAACGTTAGAAGCAACTAGTGCAAACTGCCTTTAACTAGATCTACGGGGTGGGCGAACTACGGAGAAGTCCAATTAGCAAGATCTCTCGTTAGCTGATGTGTGATCTAGGAGTTTGACAGGTACCTCCCCTAACACGGATAGCGTAAGGGATATTTGAATCCGGATTAGAATACTGGATTTGGTGTATACTGTTTTTGGGAGGGAAATTGAAATTGAAATTTTGAAATTTTACAATAACAATGTATATATACAAAGTGGCTCAAAATGGTACCTATATTTATCTAATGTGCCAGTTGTGGAAGAATCCTGTACTTTCAGACAGGTTACAACTTAAGTATATCTATACAACTATAACCTTTGTGAAATTGCACTAAAAACGAAAGAAAGATAACAAAATTGGTCCATAAAAGTTATTAGGTACAAACAATTTCGGCCTGTTTGTGACACACGAACGAACATATTAGCCTGAGAAACGCCGTAGACAAACCTCGTCTTTGCGAGTACTTTACAAGATCGGTGCTGGGGGATTATGCTGAGTCCGTCCAGGGGCTCTAATCGAAACGTTACACTCTCACGAGCTCACACGTCGCGGCTGAAACCGAAAAATAAGCAGCAGCTAGCTAGATTTAAAATTAAATTTGGGCGCTGTGACGCGTTAGCGCAGGGATTGGGAATCTCCCTTTCGGTATGTTACGTTTCGAATAGAGCTCCAGATGGCTATCACTATCTTATCACCTACTAACGCTCGTAGGTACCTTTGTTGGGTTCCGATCCTCTCTAAGCGCAAGTGAAAATACCAGCAGAGGCAAACGAAGTATCTCCTAGTAGTTTGTGATAGAGGTATTCACTGTTGGTCCTTAGGGTCAGCAACGTACTCGCGACTCGCGCGTTCTTAAGATCACAGAGACCTAGCTGTGTGCTATAAAAAAAAGCTAACTAACACTAATATAAGCTAACTAAGCGCTACTTAAATCGGCCACAAGTCGGTACAAACTAAAAGAATGTACGATGAAATTCATTGGTTGCACGAGCTCAAGCGGGCCTTATTCGAGTTAGTAAATATGCATATTACTACAGCCTATTTGCGTCCCACTGCTGGGCACAGGCCTCCTCTCATCACGAGAGAGGCCCACCACGCGGGCCCTGTGCTGATTGGGGACTTGACAGACCTCTTCGAATTACTTCGCAGATGCGTGCAGGTTTCCTCGCGATGTTTTCCTTCGCCGAAAAGCTTAGTAGTAAATTCAAATTGAATTTCGCACAAAAGTAAACTTAGAGGTGCGAGCCGGAATCGAACCCCCAACCCTCTGCATGAGAGGCGGTAGGTTAGAGGAAATCCATTTCCCCGAATAGGTTTTTAAATGACATCTTGCTAAATAGGGAGATAGTGAATCAATGTCTAGGGATATGGGAATAGTATTTTTCGCAATCGTGACATAATAGAGAGCTTTTCAGTCGAGTACCGTGTTTAGGCCACGAAGCTTGCTGAGTGGCCTAAGTAAGGTACGAGATTGAAAAGCTTGATTATGGCACTATTGTGAACAATACTTTTTGTACGAGTCCATTAAAATTAATAATTTAACTCATTAGTACGAGTATATAAGAAAAATAAATGTCGTTTGAATTTTGCTCTTCGTGGTAGGGCCTGTAATCTAGTTGGTCACGACGTGCATCTAGATGGCCATGCCGAAACGTGAAAAAGTATTTCGATCGTCTAGAGCGAATCGAAATAACTTATTTCGGTTGTTTCGGAAGTATGACTATTTAACGATGAAAAGAGTGACATTGCAGTATTCTCTATGAAATCTTAATACACATATTTCAATTGACGAGTACAAAACTTGCTATTTAAAAATTCGAATAAGGACCCAGGTCGTAGCGTGCGGCGCGCCCACCGGATAATATGTTTTTTACGAGCATAAATCACCCGTGTGTAATTGCGCTAAGGATCGAATTAGCATAACACATTGCCTTTTGGCGTCGTTCAGCGGAACTTGGTGATATAACATTTTATGCATGTGCCTTACAAATTACATTCATGCATGCTTTACGGTTTCATTTACTTGTCATGTTTAGTTACAAGCATTTTTGTTTCATTTTGTTCCTTGTAACGGGTCTTAGGTACCTCTACCTATTACTTCATTAACTTGATGGACAGTACTTTTTTTAGTAGAATGATAGGTAAACTAGCACAAGCCAGGTGATAGTAAGCGGGCATTGCGGCCCATGGACATCGAAATCTTGTAATTTCTTATTAAGAAACCATAACATATCGAATATGTTGTCTATACACTTAGGGCTAAGATGAAGAAGTTGGAATGCCTCTCTCCTCCGTTTCCCGACCCAGCATCGTCAAATTGTTCATGTAACATCAAACTTTTCAAAGAAGTGTTAAAGGAAAAAATATGAAAATACATATGCTATATTTGATTATATCATCCTTAAATTGACAGCTTTCATTACACGTTTCACGAAACTTCGCTCGATACAAGTTACTTTAGTCCAGTTTATTATATCAAGCAGTGTAAAACTAAATATAACAGAAAAATTATCCATATGAAATGCATAAATTGAGCTGGGTATACGTGAAACAAACCAGTTTGAGCACTGCTATTTGGCGGCTGGTTAGCGGTTAAGACGGGAATTCCAACCCCGACGGACCTAGCACCAGGTCCACACCAAAACTTAAAAACACAGTAATAAGAATAAGTAGGTAAGGTAACGAAACCGGCACCTAATGAACAATGCTCCAGTGATGGGCACTCGGATCACAGATGACGTTTTCATAACTTAAGTGTGACGAAGACCTTTACCCTATAGTAGTAAAGTCCCCCACCGCGTCTGTCTCTCCGTACAACTCACAAACACTTAACTGATTTTCATGCGGTTTTCACTGATAGATAGAAGAGTTCACGAAGAAGGTGTTCGTGTATGATTTATTACTGTACGAGTACTATAATAATAAAATCCAATAGAAAAACATACTTTAAAAACTTTCAACGACATTATCCTACTGCAGCATGCAAGTTTAAATGGAAATACAAGGAGAAAACTTCGCCGCTTTCCTAAGAACTCGAACAAAAGCTTTGAAAGCGATTAAGCTCCATCTCTATAAAAGTTCATTAAAATTATCAGATTACCTTGATATCGAGAAACCGGATTAATCGAACGATTTAGTGAAAGCTTAATTTAGCACTGATTTATTATTCGTTTCAAAAATTGTAAATGAATACTAAAAATGTATTTTTAGATTTCACGTTGGTTCTTGAAAAAAGTACATAGTTTGATATTAGGATATCACCATATTTCAGATACATTCATGCCCATAACTTACTTTACACTTATACTTGTCTGGTTAAATTTAGTTAGGTACTATTCAAAATCGTACATTGGGATATGGAGCGTCCTATGTAGGTACCGTTTCGATTAGAGCCCCTGGTTAAATCCAACACAAAAGAGGGCATACCTATCTACTTGGACAATATTTAGCCCTCTCCGCGGTTTGACCCATGGTAGGTCCAGATCGGTTTTATAATAACTAAAGCGACCATTACACCACACTACTTCTAGTGCACTAGGTCATGTAGTACGCTAGATATAGGGTAGTGTAAAATAGTAAATGCATAATAGGGGATGTAGGACCCTAACTTACTCAGAGTTCCTATATCCAAACATAATTGTCTATGGCGTAAATGTCAAATTTTTAAACATGCGTAGTCAAATCGAGGCGGTTTGCGTGGAACCATAGGAAGTAAAAATGTCGGGTTCTTCCTACTCCCTAAGTTAGGGTCCTACCTAACATGTCATAGTGCACTACATGTAGTCAGTGTAACCGACTCGTAGGTTTTTTCTATAGGCAATCAGCGCCTCCTGTTAGAAACTTACCAAGTAGAACCTCCAACTTGCCTCGAAGCAAATCATATTGAAACAGTAACTTCGATTCTAGACATTGCTTCCTTTTAATACATTTCAAATTGCCTCCGGGGTTGTTGTTTATGACCCTTTTTAGATGGCTTTTATTGCAGCCTTGTGTTGGTTGTGATATATAGCTAACGGGCCGATACAGCCTAATAGAACGATACAACCTATTGCTATCGGCAGTAAGTCTTCATTTTCTGTGTATTGAAATCGTGACTTGTTTGAACAAATTTTCAAAACGGCTGTTTAACAAGACTTAGGTATGGCGTATTAGAGGTTATGTATGCAGTAGGCCTGTTTGTTTTGGTCTACATATTTTGTGAATGCCAAGTTTTCTGTTGAGACATTAGGAAACTTATTTGTTAGTTTAACATCTCTTTCTCACATTACAGCAAACATCTTTAGTCCTTCATTAATATTTTTTGTTATATATCCACGACACATAATAAATGGATTCTCAACCTTACCATACGAACGGTATTGAAATTGTTCCTAAGTTCATTTGCTAACCAACATCACTGCAAAATATAAACATCATTTTTAAATTATGTAAGATGACATAACTTCCCTTCGTAGGTATACTCAATTTATACATTACTTATAGTTTAGATGGATATTCTTCTCGCTTTTGACTCTGGGATGCGCCAGTCAAAATCATAGGTACATAATTATGAGTAGGTATAATAAGGTAGGTATGCTTTCCGATGTAAATAAACAAAATGTCGATTTTGCCCACTATTGAGAATTAAAAGGATGTTGTCGACTTTTCCTGACGGAGTTTTCATTTTTTTCCCGTAACACTGACGGTTAGTCACTTGTTGTACCTACCCTTTTTATGCGTCCAATTCTGTTTCAAACACTTCCGGAGCTCGATTGATCAGAATTCGACTACAAAAACGCGGAACGTTGGAAACAATTTCTCTATTATACCTAGTCCGCAGCCTGACGCACATGTAATCAATAGGGATGACGACAACTTTTTTTTCCTTAGTCTATCAGGAAGATTATTGAAAAGTATTGGACACGTATTTTTTCTTTTTTCACGTAATCAAACTTATACGGAGATATATTGAGTTGAAATGTCGCGTGACGTCATGGTTATCTACGATTTATACCTAACGGTGACGGTATAGTTAGTCCCCACTCTCCAACTTTAATGCGTTTTAACTTAGTAATTCTTTGTTAATTTGATAAAACAAAAAATACGTGTCTAATATTTTTTTATTACCTGACTGACGGACTAATTAGAATTTCGATTTCTTCACCCTGTCGTCATCCCTATTCATTATAAGTACCCTTTGTAGAGATAATCTCCTATATAGGAACCCCCACACCTCCACAAATCAAAACGCTGCAAAGTGTTTAAAAAGCACCACCAACACTCTGAAAGCATGTGTGCGTGCTGAAACAGCCGACAATTATGCGTTGAGAGTGTCGGTGGTGCTTTTTAAATAATAATAAACACATTGAATCGTTTTTAAATATGGGGGCGGGGGGGCTTCCTACGGTAGATTTATCTCTACATTCCTTTGACATATCTATTCAGCATTGGGCGTCCATTTGTTTTATTATACGTCAATGGTTTGAAGCATTCGTGTCTCCGTTGCAGTGCGCAGCCGGGCGCGCAGCATGGCAGGAGGCGGCGGCGCTGTCGGTGGGCGGCGGCGGCGCGGGCGCCGGCGGCGCGGCGCGGCGCTGCTCCGTGCTCGGCGACCACCCCGGCGCGAGGCGCGACCAGCGCGGCAAGTGGCACAGGAACAACCGGGTACGGGTATACACCAGGGCTTGCAACCGGTTAATTTTAAATACCCCGAAATAGCCAAATATTTAGAATTATTTTATACTCTTTATGTGGAACTCCATAGTGTATTTAGGTTAGGTATTACTTCGTATTATTTTATAGCCTTATTAAACATGAAATAGTAAACGAGAGAACGATAAGAAAACCGGTTTATTTGTATGGGGGCAAAGACCGGTTACAAGCCCTGGTATACACAACTTAGATGGCGCGTGGCTTAAACAATGATATAGACTCTGCGTCTACGACTTAAGTGTTAAACATATGTTAGTAGGTACACAGGATATCTGCTGGAAAATATCTAAATAAAAGGAAACAAGAGTGTGTCAGCAAATAACATTATAATCAGAAAAACAACAAGGTCATTTCCCACTGTAAACAATGAAATTCGTAGCACTTATCTTCAATGTCGTTGAATCATGATACGAGATCATTCGTTGGCATTTTACGTAAAACTATTATAATTTGTTAATTATGATTATTTTAGTTTTCCATCATCCATTTCTTTTTCTTATCGAACCTCTGAAGCCATCAAAGACAATACCGCATCGCGCGTCATTCCTTTTTGAAATTGACGTTATCCACCAGGCCGCCGAGTTGTCCATTCAGAAACATCATTTTATCCCATTGTAAAATAACGGTTTGAATCAACCCACCCTTACACCTGTAAAGTACAACGTAAAAGTACCTAATTAAATACCATTTCAATGTAACGAAACCTAAAATTACTTAAGTACAGTATTGAAATAAAAATATCGCATCAATATTGCTCAAATCGTTGAAAATGAAAAACGCCGAGTCACACCGGCTGAAGAGCTACTTGTCTCGACTCGAAGGTTACTTTTCCATCAATCTTCGCGAGCTTGACTGAGTGCTCTCCAAGAATCCGACTGGGCGTAGTCAATGACTGCTGTCAGAAGGAATTTCATTAAATATTATTACGGGATGCGCGATGATCGATATTCTTCTCCGTAACTCCATACAAACGTAGTCCCGTGGTAGTTCCCTATTTCCAGCCTGGTTAATTACGTTAGAGCAATGTTTTTTTTTGTACAAATCTATCCTTACCTTTTCCATGCCGGTATGTTTTGTTTTTCTGAATAATTGTTGTATTTTAAGAATAACAGACCCTCGAAAAGTACGAAAATTGCCACTTTTCAAGTGCCGTAAACGCCCAGTAAAAAAAAAACAACGAATATAAAGAAAAAATCAAAAAACAGAGGTATAGCAAAACCATTGTTATATATAAGAAAAGTTCCAATTGGTCCATTTTTGGAAGAGGATTTCCTCTTCCAAAAATACGGGACTACGAAACCCTGTTTTCGCCCGTTTTGTAAGTTAAATTGTTCCGAGCTGCAGTTGTCCCTATCGCACTATTGCCGCCTGGAGCGAACGCAGAGCGACGGCAATAGATTTTTCAAATATCTGTTTTTTGGGTAAGCCTATCCTCTTAACGCATTCACTGCCACTTCTGTTTTACGAACTTTCGCCAGGTGCCACATCTGTCATTAACGCATTCACTGCCACCGACGCATATATGCGTTTTGATGACTTTCCCGTGGTGCCTTGAACGCACATGTGCGTTGCAATGTTCCCTTAATGACAGATGTGGCACCTGGCGAAATTTGGTAAAAAGAAGTGGCAGTGAATGCGTTAAGGGAACATTGCAACGTGCGTTCAAGGCACTGCGAGAAAGTCAGCAAAACGCATACATGCGCGTGGCAGTGAATGCGTTAATGTTTGCGCTGTCAACGCGCTGGTCAGTATTATGCAAGGTGCTCAATAGCTCATTATGTGTTTTACTGGGGACCTATGCAAACAATCTTCGGGGCGAGTTTTATTATGGCACGCGATAGTCTTGCAATAAGAAAATCAATAAATAGGCATCATTTATGAGTTCTATCATCGGAGAATCTTTTACAAATACAAATACAAAAATACAAATACAAATTCGATTATTCTCCATAATAGCATGTAACATGTGTTTCTTAGCTTAACAAATCACACAGGCACTCTGTAGTTTAACAAATAATAATAGGCATTTACTATGGAAAAAGTGTATGGGCACAGCTAATGCTGATTTTAAGCCCATCAATATTGATGGCAATAATGTTCTAGTTTTACAACAAACAATCAATGAAGTGATGAATCTTTTAAGTTTGATGGCAACATACAAATTGAAGTAGGTAATTTTAGACGAATCCGATCAACTTCTTAGTTTATTTTGCTTCAGTCAGATCCTTGAATTACATCGTAGGCTCCTCAATATTTTTCCTTCATCGAAAAGCTTAGTGGTAAATTCAGAAGTTTAAGCCGGTTTCGAACCCCCTATTACCCTCTGAATGGGAGGCGGTAGGTCAAACCACTACCTACGCTACCATGGCACGATGATCAACCTCATCTGCTTAGATATATCTGACTAGCCGATGCTCGCGAACTTCGTCCCGCGTATACCTACTTAGAATTTGCATACCCGATGATACTGTACATATAGACAGTTATAGAAGTATTGAAAAATTGTTTTGACCAGTGGAAAACCCGTTCCCGTGGAAATATCGGGATAAAAATATATCCTATGACCAGGTCTCTATCTCCATACCAAATTTCATCCAAATCGGTCCACTCGTTACGACGTGAAGGAAGGACAAACAAACAAACACATTTTCACATTTATAATATTAGTATAGTATTAGTATGGATGACGCAGATTTTCAATGTTCGATGAGTTCAATGAGTCAGTACGTGGAGTGTTTCTTTTCTCTGGAACATTCAAAATGCCTATGGAATAAGGATCTCCCTTTCACTTCTCGGAAAAACCTGGTATTCGAGACGTCAAAAGTGACTTGGTGTCAGTCACAAGATCCCAAAGTCCAAACGTCGGCCGGTGCGTAAAGTGAAATGGTTGAATCCGCGCAGTCCATTCGTGAACGTGAATGAACGAGACGCACGGATGACACGGACGCACGGGGGTAAATTGCGCTTCTTGGAATTGTTTTGTACCTACGAGTAATTTGCTCTCTCGCAAAAATTGGGAGACTGTTTATCCTTATTTGGGATATGGGAAATCCTATATTCCTTGGTCATGAATAAGGCCCAGCGGCTATATTCGAAGTTTTTAAATAGGGGATCTCGCTGTTCCCTATAGGATCGCTCACGCGTCGCGTGATATTTAAGGAGCTAGATTTAAAGTTCAACTTCACGCGTGAGCGATCCTATAGGGAACAGCGAGATCCCTATTTAAGACTTCGAATACCAGCAGGGCACAGGGCGGACACGGCCTATATAAGCACGATTTCGAAGGAAGTATCAATGTTTGCGTGCGAGGACGTTTGTACACTTGTAAATGTGTGTGTACCAACGACGCGGGCCAGTGATCCACACTCCATCTCCGGATGAAACAAATGTCGGCAAGGGCGAATTGGGCGCAAGTTACGCGCCGGCTAGATTCAGGTGGTTGATTCCGTGGCCATTTTGTATGTAGTACGAGTACTATTATAAATATTCTGTGCCCTTTCCTTTCCTCTAAAGCTTAATGAACATTGAAAATCTGCATCATTTTACCGTTGTGACCGCGTTCCAGGTGCGGGACGCGTCGTACGGCTCATCATCGGACTCGGACGGGGAAGCGGAGGGCGCCAGCGGGGAGCCCTGGGGCGTCGCGAGGCTCCTCTACGCAGGCCTCGGCACCTTGGCGCTGGGCCTGGTCGTCTACTTCGTCGGCACGGGAGACAAGGTCTGACATTGACAACAACAATACTCTTCATTGAATACCATAAACAAAACACTGAAAATACAGAAAGAATACACAGATGCCGTTTACGAGGTCTCCACTCTAAGGAAACCACGAATCGGCAAACGAAGTGTAGGGCGTCCTGCTATGTCGAGCGATGACATACGTATGGCTGCTTGCAAACACTGGAAAAGAATAGCTGAAGATCGAGCTGAGTGGCGTATTATAAGAGGCTTACGTCCAGCAGTGGACTGATACGGGCTGATGATGACACAGATGACGTAGCCAATCAAGTTCTTTGTGGGCCGGCCTGTGACTAGAATCCCATCTAATGAAAGATGCCGATAGAGTCTATTCACCCGATGATAGAAAGTGAATGACGGGATCAGGTTATATAGTTCATGAGTGTGAATTGTAGGACGGAGCGACGCGAGCTCATCAGATACAGATTGCTAAAGGATCCGGGGGAGGTTGCGGGGAGTCGCTAGGCTCCTCTTAGCTGGCGTCTATCGGCTGCATCATCATTTTCTTGCCCTTTTCCCACGTTATGTGGGGTCGGCACAACATGTTTTCTTCTTCCATTCGCTCCTATTAGCAGTCATCTCTGTACTAACGTCTTTCATACACATATCATCCTTCACGCAATCCATCCACACCTTCCTAGGTCTACCTCTTTCTCTATATCCATCCACATCCAAACCTAATACTCGTCTAGAAATATGACTTTCATCCCTCCTCATCACATGCCCAAACCACATCAACCTTTTACTCCTCGTCTTTTCAGTTATTGGTGCTACTTTCAATCTTCCCCTTATATACTCATTTCTAATCTTATCCATTCTAGTAACACCACACATCCATCTCATCATGCGCATCTCAGCCACGTGCGCTTTTATTTCATCCGTCCCTTTCGTCACCCAACATTCAGATCCATACATTACATCCATACATTGGCGTCTATCGGCTGCAATAATGATAATTCTCTTTGTGACCATGTGATTTATTTACTTTTTAGACAACCTGGTTGGTTCAGTTGGTAGTGCAACTGCCTACTGTTCCCAAGGTTGTGGGTTCGAATCCCGCTAGGGCCAAACTTTGTGAGACGAATGTTTGTACTCGAGTTCTGGATGTTTAGCAGGTATTTCTCTATGTAAGTATCTATATTGTGGCCTATGTCTTTGCTTAGTTTGGGACCAGGTTGATTTTTAGGGTTCCGAAGTCCACTAGGAACCCTTATAGTTTCGCCATGTCCGTCCGTCTGTCCGCACTATTGCTCGGAGATGCTTAGTTCTAGAAAGCTGTAATTTGGCATGAATATACATATTAGTTACGGTGACAAAGTGGTACAATAAAATTTTGAAATATATTTTTTTATAGGGTACCTCCCCTACTGGTAAAGCGGGGATGTAATTTTTTTTTCTTGCGTACCCCGTGTTGTGGCATATCGTTGAATAGGTCTTGAAAAAATATTGTGGGTTTGTTAAAACCATTTTTCGATTAAGTGATGCGTTTGTCAAATATTAAGCTTTAAACTGCTATTTTTTGTTAGAGTCACGTGTCCCCCCCCCCTGCCAGCTAAATGGTGGTATTTGGATGGCTGAAAAAAATCACGGTTGTGGCGTATATAACGTAGTTGAAAGGAAAACTATCACAGCTAAGTAGGCTGTACAAATTTACGAGTCATTAGTCGACTTATGAAATGATTAAAAAACCAATGATTTTTCTCGAGCGGCAGGGGCGTCGGGCGGGCACGTCATACCACAGGCTAGCTAGATGCTAATAAGTCTTAGAAAGGTACTGTGGGCATCGTCAACTTCGGAACCCTATAATTTGCGCGTGGCCCGACACGCACTTGGCCGGTTTATTGTAAAGTGTCCCGAGATATTTATTTAGGTATTTTTTTCTTTTTTCAGGGTTTCAAAACACCGGCCCTGCGATTGGTGGGCCCCTCGCTCATCATCGCCGGGCTGGCCTGCTGTTTACTGCGCATCGCCTTCTGTATATTCGCCAAGCCGTGCTGTCGACGGCGGACCAACTACAAGGAGAGCAGAAGGTAGCTAAAATTGAAGACAGGATGTGTATGAAGTTCGATTTTACCTAGTATCAGACCCTAGGTTGGAGCTGGAGCCCTCGTTATTGCATTTGTACCTCAAGCATGCTCTGCAGGCCTAATGCAAACTTTATTACACAAAACCAGTTACTTCAGAGTAGATAGCACACAAAATCCGTTGCTTCAGAGTAGTTTACACACAAAACCAGTTACTTCAAAGTATAGTTTACACACAAAACCAGTTACTTCAGAGTGGTGTGCAAACAAAACCAGTGACTTCAGTCAGAGTCGTTTGCACACAAACCAGTGACTGCAGAGTAGTTTGTCCTTCAATTTCAGACTGTCCGGATGCGGGGAAGGCGAGGAGATGCCGCTGGCGGGCGGCGCGCGCGCCGGCCCGGCGCAGTGCTCGCCCGCGCGCCGGCTGGACGCGTCATCTTGCGACGTGTCCAGCCTATCCAGCGGCGAAGAGGACGAGCGGCTGCGACGCTACAGAACCGCCAGCGCGCCCCCCGTCTCCCCGCACCCCGCAACATCCAAACCAGCCACAAGTGCAGTGCCCAACCCCCGTCGCCCTCCCCCCCGGAACGTCTCCTTCGCTGGACCAGAAGGTGAGCTCGTACTCAGTCCCGCGCAACTCCGATAACCAAGCAATAAGTGGCTATGTGATAGTGGACTCGAACTTTTCTTGCTACCAAGCGGATCATTTGCACGTTTGAATATTATGCAAGCTATCGATTAGTAGTAAGGCTGTTTTGCTAGTTTTAATTTCATGTTTCATGTCAAGTAAGTATAGGGTGGTATTTGGTTTTGAGATTTTATTTTAGTGACATATCATGAAGGTAATCTGATACAATGTAGGAGCACACGAAATTATATTGAAAATTAAAAATTTATCCTGTAGTAGTTATTTTCCAGGAAAAAAACACACACAATGTAGAATATACTACAGAAAAGAAGACAGACCTAAAAGATGCCATAGCCCCTCAGCTACAATAACCCTGGCTCACCTTTCCTTTTGTATTACAATTTAGTTTCATGATATATCACTAAAAAGATACAATTATCGCAGCAGGACTGCTAAATATTAGTTTAATGCATTGTTTGAGGAATTGCTAGACCAATATAATACCTATACGTATTACGCGTAACCTAGTCAACCTATATCTTCGGTACAGTATTTATTAAAAAACACGAGCTGGATGTAGAAAAAAAAAACATTTCCAAAATTTGCAGCTACTTAAAAGGTTCAATAATTACTGTACCAAAATCAGTATGCGCATTTGATTGTTTTATCAATCTTCTTTAAAGATGTACCTAAAATGTTTATGAAGTTCAATTTTGCGCTTTGGTAAAATCTATTAGCTCAATACATCCATCTTTAGCAACTTGGTAACCTGCACTTGAGCGAGATAGGTAGGTTTTGATGAAAATTGACGGTAACAAAGTCTTATGATATTTTATCTGAAAGTAAATATTTGAAAGTGTAAATTGAAATTGACAGTTATCCTGTCTGATATTTTCCCATTTTATGATCTAAAGGTAGTTTTACTAGTCACGGCGAATATTGGTTTTTTATGACGGCTATCACCTCAGTAGGAACTAATTTACGTTTTTAGATTGTCTATTGTTTGTAGGTTGTCTATTACCTACTGAGATGGCGGATGTCATAGGAGCCAATTTTCGGTGTCACGAGTATTGGCAGTGTACACGACGAAAGCGCCAACTAGCGGATGCGAATTTGACGACGCAATATACAACTATACTCTTTAGTCGACAATGGAAGTCGTAACTAATAAGTGGAGCTACCACTGCACTGTAACCAAAGTAAGTGGCGTAAAAGGCTCGTATCTCTCTTTATCTAACCTCATAACGAGAGACAAAGACAAAAGAAGCCTCGGATGATACTACTCGCTCCAGATGTACTCAATGCAATGCAAATAAATATGCAACAGTGACAGTTCACTTCACTTACGTTCGTCGAGAATTTCAAATTTGGCCATGCTGCGATCGTTTTCGTATCCCCACCACTTTGCACGTAGCTAATAATGATAGCAAAAAAGATATATGATTTCTTTTGAATCACATGACATGATACTAAATCTTGCGTTGGAATGACATCACTAAATATGTACTTATAACTAAACGAAAAAAATATATGATTTCGTCAATACCCGTCATTCTCTCAGTGTAAGAGCTACATAGGGATTAAACTAAACATCACCTATGTTAAAACTGCCTACTACTTAGACGCGAATTTATATTTAAATATAAAAATCATAAAAATAGATTTATAACTGACAATAATGATTGTTAACTGATATGTAAAGTGTTACGGCGTATGTGCGTTGATTTTCTTATTTACGTCCAACAGTAGAGGAGTAGTGTAAGCGCCGAGTTTAGCTTTCGATTAATTTTATAGTTTAATTATTAATTAAATTTAAGTACTTATATTTATGTCCTTTTTTACAAGTTATTCAAGCCCTATGTATTATTGATTCTGTTTTGTAAAGCATTTAGTTAAGAAGAGACAGTTACATGGCGTATGAACTACGTAGACACCAAACATATATAATGAAAAATATAACTTAGCAAACTAAATAAAGTTGGTGTAAAAATAGAGAGTGATACATACCTACTGTAAGACAGTAATGTTTTTATGTATAGATAAGTACATGAGGTAATTTTAACAATACATACATTTGTGTTACGCGTGCATTGTATATTGCACAATATAGAAAATACAGTTTATAATAATAAATATACTATATATTTTAGAAATATTTGCACCTTTGGTAGTGAAATATTACAATGTATATCTGCAGGTTTAGCTAGAATATATTTATGACACTTTGAACATGAACACGTGTCGAAGAGATTTCGAGTTACGTTTCTATAAAATGAAACAGATTATATTGTACTTAATTGTGGAAGTTTTCATTAGTTTCTGTCAATTAAATACCTTTGTAACCAGATTAAAGCGTAGTTACTTTGAATAATTTAAATGTAAGAACGGTCAATTACTTAACGATTATTTTTGGGTAAGAATTGTCATTTCGCTTTATTGTTAACGTTGCCGAAAAATACTTAGAGGTGTTCATTTTAATTAATATGTGACACTGTACATGTAATTGCAGTCTTACCATTATACAACTGTAAAAATACGAACCAAGATCTAATGGGGACTATCGTTTCTTTGCTCACCAGTTGGCGCCACTGTTGACTGAGGTCCAGAGGTATAGCTTTAAGGCGACTTTATAAGATCGGCGCCGAAACAAAGTCTTAAATCTTGAATCTCATTGATTTTATTAATTATAAATAACTATCATCATATCGAGTAGCTATGCCCCAATGTTCTGCAGTTCCGTTTTGTTCGGAAAAAAAGTTTTTTATTTTAAGTGTTAACATTCATCACCAATAATCCATATTTGTGATAATTTCACGAAGGAGATCACTTTTCAACAGGTTAATTAAAGAAATTATCATTTGTCACGAAGCGCGCCAAAACCGGTGAAAAGTGAATGTTATCGGACCTCTCGCGACACTAGCGCCTCTAGTGGCAAATTCACACGCGATAGCCCCCATTGCAGTCTTACCATTATACAACTGTAAAAATACGAACCAACTAAGATCTAATTGAAATGAAATTCCAATATTTACGGCAGTTTTATGTTACATATCATTTGTGTCGCGTAGGTTTCATATAAAATATATCAAGAACTTTATAAGCTTTTGTGTGAAAATATTAGACAAAATGTTGCGACCTATAATTAAGGATTGCTTTCCATTTTTCCATGGAGCCGCGACTCAACTCTAAAACAAAAACACCAAGAATGTTACCTCTCAAACTCAAAGTCTTACGAAAACTATTTTGCTAATCTTAAAAATGTTATAAGCTTTCCGCACTATGTATTGATTGAAAGACGATTGAATTGTTTCAGTGTTATTTTTTTCACTGACAAATATACTTGTGTATATTAAAAAGAACGTTATTTTTGTAGGACTGACAAAATTATCTAGACCCGAGTAGAGTTCATGAATAGATGTTAAGAAAAAATGAGCTTCTTTTAGACTAACTGGCTTGTGTCAATGTGTTGTGTACTAACGAAGTAGATGTCCAATCAACCAATCATATCACTGTGCCAATTCTAAACTGTACTTAAAATGCTCAAATTTAACAATACACTCTTATTAAATTGTTACAACAACACGCAAATCTGAACCGCATTATTTATATATTAGGTAATATAATAGCAACTTTGGCAAAAATACGTTACTAACTAAAATTGGTTTTCAATAAAGTCGGTTTATGGACGATAATTTTCCTCTCTATCGCTTGTTCCACGCTCTCGCTTGCACCGTAACGTTTATTGCGTCATGATTTTTCGTGCGCGCAGCCGGCGTTCATCGATTTATAACACGTTATCACGTCAAAAACGCTCTGCAGAGGTCTATAATCTAACTTTATGCTTAGAAAAAAAATACTTGTAAAAATAAAACAATATCGCAATTTTCTTTTCAAGCTCATATTTTACACACTGCCATAATCTGTAGACCTATTTTTGTTAGACTTAGCAGTGAACATATTAATTTGAAGATTTAATGTGTATTACTTATAAAAAATATCAGTATAGGATTGGCATCGTGAATAATATTCCAAAATTCCATATTTCCAACAATTACTCGTTTTTATAAGCTTACAAAAACATTTAATCGGCTTACGAATTGTAGAGATTCTGTTAAAAATCATAGCTTATATGTATACACGAGTACTTAACTACTTGGAAGGTTTGTCCACAATTAATTACCTATAATTGGGTAATCGGCATAAATTATTTTCGTAGGAAGTGTTGTATGGACAAACAATTATTTTCGTCTTAATTTATTTAATATTTATTGAATTCAACATAAAGGAAACGCACATTGAACTGGTGACAGGGTTCGTTTATTTTGTAATTTCGTAAAGAAGCGTTCTACTATATACAGTAGATTTGCTACTTAAAAATATGTATTTTAAGACAGTACCTTGATGTCACAGGCATATTTTTGTAACTTACATTTGCCTGCCTATTGAGGTGTTTACAAAATAGTACACTTTCTATATATTTTATTTCAACTAATTCCCACGTATTATGTATTATACCACATTTTTAAAGACATAATTAATAAAAGATTTACACCACTCATTGAACTATATACTTTTAAAGAAATTTAAACAGAGATTTTAAATATCTGTTTATTTTACTCATTGATGAATACGCAAAATTTTAATTAAAGATTGACAAATAATTGGATTTTTACCAGAAAAAACCGTATGGAAACAAAGAGATGTCTTATTGTAGAAACCTTCTCCATTAATTTTTATTTTATTTTATAATGCACTCCCATCAAATACCTAACCAAACAAGCAAATTTACAGTTGGTATCGAGAGAATGAGATCTCTGTACCTACTTGTAATTATTTAAGTATGTGCTTCCAAAATGCTTGCATAGACAGCTTTTTTCGTGTTTCCGACTAAATGTATTTATTAATTAATAATTATTAGTTTTAGTTATTACAAATATATTCCAGGGCCTAATTATAAGCTACGATTTGATATCAGCCAAATATTTTAAACCAGTATATAAAGTTTAAAGGACCAATTGTTTGAAATGTTAATTAGTATAAAATTGTTTGTTCACAATTTACCCACTAATTTCAGAAATCTTAAGAACTATTTAATGTGTATACATAAAAAACGAATAACATAGAAATAAGGCATTGTATGATATCAAATCGAAGTAAATCCGTGAAAAATGTTAAAAAGTCTGTTTCCTATTGAGTTCAGGTGTAAAGTTAATTGCGGCTTATGCCTGTTGTACTACACTCAACCGCAATGTATAGGATTGTATAGGATTTTCCATACAAAGTGACCCGATTTCATTGCGGTTGAGTGTATATCACACATATTTTTTTAAATATTTTATTACGTGAAGTGTACCTATCTATTAACTATTGTCATGATAACACTTAAGGAAATATTGCATTTCATAGTGGTATTTATTATTGTTCAAAATAGCACAGTTGATAATAATAACAATGTACTTTTACGTAATGTAATATATTCATAGCTATAAAATCAATTTGCACATTTTATGCAACGTAAAGATGGTTACAAGATGTCATGAGAACGTAATATTAGGTCCTTACATATGAAATTGGCGTTTCATATGGCAGAAATGAAAACGATTTTTTTTTATGAAACTATTTTTTTATTTAGTCAAAGTATGTACCATGGCTATCTATGCACTTTTGCCATCTCGAAGGTAGTTCATTGATTCCTTTACTAAAAAAAGTGTGTGAGCGAGAATCAATAAAATCTTTGAAGGCCGTTTGGACAGCCTCGTGAGAATTGAATTTTTTTCCTTGCATGAAGTTGTCCAAATTCCGAAAAAAATGGTAATCAGTTGGAGCAAGGTCCGGGGAGTATGGTGGGTGTCGAAGACATTCCAGTCGCAGCTCCCGTAGTTTTGCGGCCGTCAAACGTGCCGTATGTGGTCGAGCGTTGTCCTGAAGCAGCAGTGGGCTAGATCGATTGACCAGTCTGGGTTGTTTAATGGCTAGCTTTTCCATCATCGTTTGCAATTGTTGACAATACACATCAGCCGTGATTGTTTGCCCAGATCTTAAGAAACGGTAATGGATGACACCGGCACTAGTCCACCAGACACTTACCAGTACCTTTTTCTGAGTCAACTTTCGTTTCGGGCAGAATTTGGCTGGTTCACCTGGGTTCAACCATTGTGAAGAACGTTTCCGGTTGTCGTACAAGATCCATTTTTCATCACAAGTAACGATACGATTCAAAATGCCTTCATTATTGTGCCGGTTGAGAAGTGAAACGCAACACTCGACGCGTGTTTCTTTGTTTGCGTCGCTCAATTCATGCGGTACCCATTTTTCAAGATTTTTCACTTTTCCAATTTGTTTCAAGTGAATCAAAATGGTTTTATCACTCACACCGAAGCCTGCCGCTAACTCTGACGTGGTTTGCGATGGATCTGCTTCCACAATTGCTTTTAATTCTTCGTTATCAACTTGTGTCTCCGGCCGTCCACGAGGCTTGTTCTGTAGGTCAAAATTTCCAGAACGGAAACGTTGGAACCAATAACGTACCGTATTTTCTTTTGCAGTAGCTTCCCCATACGCATTGTTCATCCTACGAGCCGTTTCTGCAGCACTAGTGCCGAGGTGAAACTCATATTCGTAAATATAGCGATATTTTAAGTTCTCCATATTGTGAACAGAACGATGTGAAAGAAAAACAAATGACGCGATAACAAATAAATTTCGTAATTCGAACACAGAAATACATGGTCTTAAATTTGAAATAAATTTGAATTTGGAATTCCTAGCCGAACGCCACATATTTTGAATCAAAGTTGCCAGTTCGCCAAACGCCAATTTCATATGTAAGGACCTAATAATAATGCGAGATGATCTATGTAAATTGAAATTTGGTCAACAAATGACATCACCTACGAGAGGGCTTTAAAAACCCTCTTGCACAAATAACGTCAATAATAATTAATAACTGATTGATTATTTGGAAGTAAATATACGACATTAACTTCGAAAATGCATCTTCCCAAATGAAACCTATGAACTACCTTGCTGAAAGAGAAAAGCTTCAGAATGAAGCCTATAGCAATGGGTATATTGTCGGTATATTTACCCGTTCACACGACATACACTATATTAAGGTGGGTTATACATACATATACAACGTGCCCGGGTGGAACCAAAAGGATTTTAAGGATGCATTTATGAGGTTGTAATAAACAAAAGATCTCATAAGAACGTGGGTTGGGTCAAAAACTTAGTATAAGAAAAATTACAGTAGGTTGACGCATTTGATCTCGTGCAAAATGCCATTGGTAAATTATTTTACAATCTCATAAATGTTATTTTGAAATAGTTTGAGCTCTTCTGGAAGGTTATTTTATACATGTAATCAACATGATAATGTTATAATGTTTTCGTTTTATGCATAGAAGTGTTGAAATATGTGTAAACATAGTTAAAAGATATTGTATTCACAAGGCCCGGTTCCTATATCCACGAAACGCCTCGTTTTGCCTACGGACGGTTGATTTTTGACATTTGTTCCATAGAGAATCTGTCAAATTTTAACCGTCCGTAGGCAAAACGAGGCGTTACGTGGATATAGGAACCGGCCCTAGCAGTTTCCTTTTTAATATAAGTTGCGCCGACCAAAATACAAAATAAGTTGTGCATTTACTCATATAGTTCTATAATAAGACTAGTCATTAATTTTAATTGTAAAATAAAGATGGTCATTTGCAATGGTTGCGTATTTAATAAATTACATACATAAACACATGTATGAAATAATTTCAGTATTTTTAAGCAAATAGATAATAATGTTTTTTACGTGATATTCTTTTGTAAAAGTTAATGTACATTCTTTGAACACCTGTCATTTTAAACACGCGGACACTTTGTTATAATAATATGTATATATGATGTGAGTTAAGATTTATGCCACATAATTTTTATTACATCGAATATTTATTCACAAAATGTTTATTTTAAGTCTAGAATCGCAAGGTGTTGTTCGTATGGTTACTAGGCGTAACAATACTATAATAGTAATAGGGTCCCGTTTTACCATTTGGGTACGGAACGCTAAAAATGAGTTTTAATAAAAGTTCAAAAAAAGACAAAAAATACATGATTATTTATATTGTTGCTCGCATAAACTGACAACAAAGAAAGTGTCATAGCGCTCAAGAAAATATATGTAGACGTTTTTTAATGATAAACCAAAGAAGTATGTAACGTTGAATTTATTGAGTTTTTGTAAATAATAGTTTGTGGTCATTCCCCGTATTGTTCATGACTTTGTTTGTATTATTTATAGGCATTGGTGCATATCATGTGTATAGAGCAGATGATTAATCAAATAAATTAGAACGAAAAATATAGTTGACTTCAATGTTTAATTTATAAACCCTATTTTACCCTCTGCCGTAAACGTAGCTATTATGGAGGATTGAAGTAAAGGAGCGCAATCTTTATAGTTCCAAAAGTGGACACCAAATCGAGTAGATTGGAGGCGCTGCGGTCGCCACTCCAGTCAAGCCACCTAGGCGGATAGTCTGCAGTAGCACCTTCAGATGCCGCTGCTGAGGCGAAAACGCAGCGAAAACGGTTGTGGGGCGAGTGTGTTTTGTTTTGTTGCTTATGAAATCCGCTGGACACGTTTTCAACTGTTTCGCCATATAATATTGCGCTTCTTACCAAGACACATTCCACACTCCATAGTAGCTATGCACAAGTAATAATATATAGGTCAGTATCAATCTCGAATAAAACTCCAGATATAAATGTAACATTCAATATATTTCATTTCAACTACGATATTTGTTTATATGAACATAAAAATTATATTTACAACATGATTTATTGCAAGTCTTAAACAAAATCACAACATAAATTTAACGATCTTAAATATAATATATTTTGGGCTATTTTAGAATCAAACTACATTATCATCATTCAGTTTGACACGGTCTTATCACGGCTTACATACAAAATAGTGGAATAACATACACAACATACACCTTTAGATAATGTTGCCATAACTTTACATAAAAATAAAACATGACGAATTCGCGGAAGGGTTAAGGTGGGGGAATTCACTTCGGAAAAATATAAAAAAGGGAAAACTCGGCTACTTACTGTTAAATGCCTGTTTTCAGATATTTTCTAGTATTTATCTGCCACTTTTTAATTTTAACTTCGCTTAGTATTCAGTTTAGAATCAATGTTTGTTTATTTTCTATTAAGTAATTTACTTTCATAAATGGTTAGATGGGAATGGTGGCCAGGTCCGAAAATTTGACGGATAAGACACATTTTAAATCTAATTGAGATACACATGTATTAATTATTTAATATTCTATCCTACAAATATCCATTATTCACGTGTGGACGTAACAAGAGATCCGTTTAATTTAAATAACAAAAATACATTTACTATACTATAATTAATGTAACTATCTAAAATTGATTCAAATTTGACCGGTTTTAAAAATGTCTACCTATTAAAAATGTTTAGGCTCTCCTAGGAAAGCTTTCTTCATGAATTTTAATATGTTTCAGATTGGAAGTTTTCAGGTGTAACAGATTGCAAATTCAGCTTTTTTTATACACTAGACATAGTGAGACCACTATTAAGATTACATAGATACGAATTAGAACGCTATTAGTTTCTTTTCCTTGGTCGAGTATTTAATAAGCCTGGGATACACCTAGACAGTTAACGGCCGTTAAATATGGCGCCAGCTGTCGATCCGTACAAAAACGTCATTTTCTCCATATTGAAAATCTCAACGCCCTAATTTAACGTACATAAGTGAACTTTTTGATGCAACACACGCAAAATCTGTCATGATAACCTGAACTTTTTTTCATCATTTCGATAGAATTTTTACGTAGGTATCTAAAAAAATCCAACGTAAAGTCGTTATTTATGAAATTGTGTATAAGAATATTTTTTATCTGACGATAGAGTCATCGCCCTCAAGTGATACTCAAAATATAATTAGTTACTTTGTAATTGCTAACCTTTCTTCAATGTAATCTTCCTTTTAATGGTTGGATGGTTTTGGTTGTTTCGCATGAAAAATATGATCATTGCTTTATTTTAGAAGTGGAAAAGGAGTTCATATACACCTGTTACAGTAAATGACACGTACGAATCGTAAGTATACTCAAATATTCGGTAGTATTGTCTAAAGTAGAATTACAGTTGAATATTCGTGTTGACTATTAGCGCAATTAAAGTCAATTTTATAGTTCACATTGGTAATTATTATAGTTAAGGTGAGTTTTTTATACACATTTAACAGTTTTTTATATGATGAGAAAACAAACCGATATTTTAACTTTCGTGTAGGTAGTTATAGTCAATGGACTTTTAATTTTGTTAAAAAATACAAAGATCATATGATATGATGTAAGGTCTTAATATTGTTAAATGAAACTAGTCAATCGGAACCTTTTATTAGCGCATGCGTTGAAAACCCCTATGCTAGTAGTGTGTGTGGGTAAAGGGTAGCCTTTACCGTAACACAACAGTGTGAGCGCTATATGGGGCATTTAGCAGGTAATATGGTATTAGTCATTCTTGTCTAGGGACCACAGACCTAAAGAAGCCATTTTTATACGAGTGTTCATTACACGTACGAGACTGATATTGTGTTACCTTACCTCCAAGGTTTCAGTTAATATCATATGGTCTCGACAATGCCTTTGCGTTTGGGTCGCAGCTCTCCCGATATGAAAGATGTCTCTTCGGAGGAATTCGGGGCTTTTGGTAGACTCGATGTGCTTGGCTGAGCCTGTGGAAGAGATGCAATAGATGTATAGACAGGTACGATTTGAATATTCGCACGTCGAAAGGAAGAAAGATATTGAATAAAGATCATTTATTCGCTAGTAGCTTTTGCCCGCGTGGAATTCGGTTATAGCGTTCCCGCGGAATCGATGCGTTCTCGGGATAAAAAGTAGCCTATGTGCTTTCCCGGGACGGGGACTTTCTTCAGAATAAATTTCATCTAAATGGGCCCAGAAGTTTAAACGTGAACACGTACCAAACAGACAAGAGTTACTCTCGTATTTGTAAAATCGCAACGCATTCGAAATCCTGTGATTCCTTTATCCACGAACCACGTTTACTTATTTGCGTACCAATAACATGAATAAACAACAGTGACGCCAAATGGTGAGCAGGGAATACGGTGGCCCTCGTCGTATGGGCCGTACGTAAATAGGCTGTGGCGGTGGATACCTGGGTGGCGGTAGCGGGCGCGGTAGATACCGCTACCGCGTTCCTCCGGGTGTCCTCGAGAGGTATCTCCTCGGAGCGGGAGGGGAGGCCGCTGCACCCGCGGGATACTAACATACCTGGGTGGCGGTAGCGGGCGCGGTAGATACCGCTACCGCGTTCCTCCGGGTGTCCTCGAGAGGTATCTCCTCGGAGCGGGAGGGGAGGCCGCTGCACCCGCGGGATACTAACATACCTGGGTGGCGGTAGCGGGCGCGGTAGATACCGCTACCGCGTTCCTCCGGGTGTCCTCGAGAGGTATCTCCTCGGAGCGGGAGGGGAGGCCGCTGCACCCGCGGGATACTAACATACCTGGGTGGCGGTAGCGGGCGCGGTACATACCGCTACCGCGTTCCTCCGGATGTCCTGGAGAGGTATCTCCTTGGAGCGGGAGGGGAGGTCGCTGCTCCCGCGAGATACCAACATACCTGGGTGGCGGTAGCGGGCGCGGTAGATACCGCTACCGCGTTCCTCCGGATGTCCTCGAGAGGTATCTCCTCGGAGCGGGAGCGCGGCGAGCCGTCGCGGGAGGGGTGACCGCTGCTCCCGCGGGATAGGCTACTGTAAATACCAAAATAAGTATACATTAATGTTCGATGCGCTTGAGACGAGAATTTTAAAATGTTCGCAGTTTTTTAATTTATTGGAAGTTTAAGCTGCTTATTTTAAATGGTATACGATATTCTTAAGTCGGTTATATCATGCACCTTCGCTTGAAATTGTAAAAGTAAAATACAGCGTTCGGAACAGTGTTATTTCGCGCGCAAAACTGGTGAAATTGATAAAAAGTCACACCATTTAGTCACCATGGCTACTGATGCAAACAATAAGTCGCAATAATTTTTTGACTTTGACCTTTTTCTTTGAACTTTGTTTTGAACTGAGTTTCATTTTATCAGTTTAGTTACCATATAAATATTCGCACAAGTCTATGTGCTGTCAATGTCAATAAAAAGTCTTAAAGTACCAAATGTCAATGTCATACCTTTCTCGACTGGTGGTCCTCTCTCTGTACACAACGATGCCATCCTTTAGTACGTGGCCGCTGGGTCTGCGCAAGCGCCTGTCGTCATCGCCTTCCGCCCCTAAACAAGAGTTTATTAGCTGCTTTAACATTTACTGTGTTGTGTGTTGACATTATTATACTGTCTCATTTAGTACCCTAAGGTATTGTACTTTAAACAACCCCTATGTACATGAATGCAATAAATAAATTGAAATTGAAGTTTATCTCCATGTGATTTTTTCTTTCGGCATTGTGTGTGATGGAGACATTATAAAAATTAAAAATAATTACGATAAATTCACATTATACAAGTTTCATGTGCTATAGTAGTGTTTGGTATGATTCGAAGTTCAACCTACCACCTCTTTTAGGACCGAAACGGGACCTGCACGGCATACGAAGAATTTTTCTGAATTTTCCCAGAAAATATCTTGTACGACAGGAACTCTATGCTTCCCAAACGTTACGTGTTTGGTTGCCGTGATAGGCTTCTAACAGCCGGCCGACTGTCGATAAGTTCTTGTAATTGATTGTGGTAAATTCTTTTTCTGACGGGTAAAAGTTTGTGGCCAATTTGCTGAATAAATGATTGAATTTTGATACTGTTGAATACTGTGGTATAGTTACCGGAGTGCCGCCGGACGGCGATGATGCCGGGCCGGACGAACAGCGGCCGGTGGCGCGGCGCCATCGCCGGCGCGCCCGGGATGCCGGACACTTCTAAGAGCCGGCCGATTTGTTGCGTTTTCTTCTGGCGAGCTTTTGTACGGCCCTGCGGGATAGACGAGAAATTCAGATTTTATTCATACGTTAAAGAAATTTGATTTCAGATGCTCTTGCACCTTGGCTCCTAGCATTATTGTTTAAACATACATAATTATGTAATTGTTAAGTATTTATTTTTCATCGTTCAACTGCAATATTTTAATCCGTACCTATGTCATGCCATGTTAAGCATGGCAAACAAAAAGAAATAGATGACAAACGACGGCGGACACAGATGTCATTCTTGTATAACCATGTATGGAGTGTGGAATGTGTTCTGGTAAGGAGCGCAATCTTATATGGCGAAACAGTTGAAAACGTGTCCGGCGGATTTGATAAGCTACAAAACAAAACACACTCGCCTCACAACCGTTTTCGCTGCGTTTTCGCCTCAGCAGCGCCATCTGAAGGCGCTACTGCAGACTATCCGCCTAGGTGGCTTGACTGGGTGGCGACCGCGGCGCCCCCAACCTACCCGATTTGGTGTCCACTTTTGGAACTATAAAGATTGCGCTCCTTTACTTCAACCCTCCATACAACCATGGTTGAAGAAGGAGCTATATTTGTTTTATTATTACTGGCGATTTAGGGCTGTATGTCAACAGATGTAAGAGACATAAGACCTTTGTTAAAATGACGTTTTACCTTGGCAAGTCGTTGTTTGGCGGCCATACTGCGGATATGGTCGTCGAACTTGAACTTCGCTCGCAAAAGCACGGTGCGCGGGAGTGCACCGCTTGCTCCGACGCGCGGCTTATGAATAGTCAAGTGGAGGCAGCGGGGATCTTCTTTGTCACCTTGTATCTATAACAATAGCGGTAAATTATAGTACACTAGCTTCTGCCCGCGACTTCGCCCGCGTGGAATTCGGTTATCGCGTTCCCGCGGAACTATGCATTTTTCCGGGATAAAAAATAGTCTATGTCCTCGCTGCCCCTCAAAAAATGTAATATTAGTCAATATTCACTGTTTAAAAAAATACTTGTGCATTTTTTTTTATACTCGAACTAAATATAATCGGAATCTATTTACGTTGTCTTCAATACTATTCTTGACAATCCATCCCGTCTCTCATAGCTGGTGAATGGCCAGCCTTATAAGACCTACTCTTATTTAGTTGATTTTTGGATTAGATCCAAAAAACCGGCCAAGTGCGTGTCGGGCCACGCGCAAATTATAGGGTTCCGAAGTTGAGGATGCCCACAGTACCTTTCTAAGACTTATTAGCATCTAGCTAGCCTGTGGTATGACGTGCCCGCCCGACGCCGCTGCCGCTCGAGAAAAATCATCATTATAAGTTGGTCGACTATTACTCGTAAGTTTGTACAGCCTACTTAGCTGTGATAGTTTTCCTTTCAACTACGTTATATATGCCACAACCGTGATTTTTTTCAGCCATCCAAATACCACCATTTAGCTGGCAGGGGGGGGGGGACACATGACTCTAACAAAAAATAGCACTTTAAAGCTTAATATTTCACAAACGCATCACTTGATCAAAAAATGGTTTTAACAAACCCACAATATTTTTTTAAGACCTATTCAACGATATGCCGCACCATGGGGTACGCAAGAAAAAAAAATTACATCCCCACTATACGAGTAGGGGAGGTACCCTATAAAAAAATATATTTCAAAATTTTATTGTACCACTTTGTCAGCGTAACTAATATGCATATTCATGCCAAATTACAGCTCTCTAGACCTAAGCATCTCCGAGCAATAGTGCGGACAGACGGACGGACGGACGGACGGACGGACGGACGGACGGACGGACATGGCGAAACTATAAGGGTTCCTTGTGGACTTCGGAACCCTAAAAAGAAACAATTTAATTCATTTTATTCAAGAAAATATACAAAAAGCAACGTTACAAGGAACCTTTAACGCATAGACTAATTTCATGAACACCTAACATTACTATTACGGTACCTCCAAATCTTGCAAACTCCCGACCAATTTTGCGACTCCCCAGCCTAACCGCTGTTTGTCAGGCTCAACCAGTATTATCTGGATATTGTCTACCGCTAGAAATCTGTGTTGCCACGTGCCGTCCTTTTGAATTATATCGCATGATATCAGGTCTGAGTCGTCTGAAACAAATTAGATGTTGAGAACTGGTTTAAACTGGTAATAACTACATGTCTTTAGTCTCAAGAAATAAGAAATGAAATTCCGACAATTAGTTGGTGAGTTTTTCGTGCTATTTTTATATGGCAATAATTTTATAGTCGCAATTTGATATTATATTTATCTTCAAGGCATTTATGATCGTGTGCTTATCTGGATAGCTTAGTATTACTAGTTTTTATTATTATTATTATAAGCAAGCATTTGACCACGATCTCACCTGATGGTAAGTGACGATGCGGTCGAAGGTGATACATGCTTACTTAGATAGTACCTGTTCACTCTCGACTTGAAAAGATCTAAGTAAGGAAAGGTAATAAGATCCAAAATCATAAATAGCACCGGCGAACGGTGTAGGTACATACTTCGTCCAAACACTATATATACCTACACAATACAAATTTAATGAAGGCCACTATCGTATGGTTTGAGGTATGGCTGTCATCATATCAAAGTTTTTCATAATCCAGAATCAGTGTCAATGTCATTGTGCCATTTGAAGGCTCGGAGACCTCCCTCAGTGTTGCACATTTAGTAGTAATATGCTTAATTGGCAACACTAGATCACACGCAAAACATACGCATGTAGTGACGAATTCATAGGCATTATATTTATTTCTAAAACCAACTTTATCTACGTACTCAAGTCCAGAACGTCTCCGATTTGCACGAACGGCGCGGGGTTGACGAGAGGCAGCTGGGTCTCCGGTTTACCAGTCAATTTCAAATACAAATCCCGGATCAGGAAAAATGTGCGGATAGCGCGACGGGCCCTTTCAACCTGTAAAGGTTTGAAGAGAGAATTTTTTAAATGTGTCGTTAAGTATGTACCTAACAACTTGAATTTTAACCTTGATTCCTTCATACAGGCATCACAACATCAACCAATGGGGGCTATCGCGTGTGAATTTGCCACTAGAGGCGCTAGTGTCGCGTGAGGTCCAATAACATTCAGTTTTCACTGGTTTTGGCGGGCTTCGTGATATAAAATCATAATTTCTTTAATTTACCCGTTGAAAAGTGATCTCCTTCGTGAAATTATCGCAAATATGGATTATTTGGCCATGAATGTCAACGCTTTGAAAAAAAAACATTTTATCTAAAGAAAACGGAACTCCACTACATTGCGGCATAGCTACTCAATATGATGATAGTTATTTATAATTAATAAATTTAATGAGATTCAAGATTGAAAACTTTGTTTCGGCGCCGATCTCATAAGTCGCCTTAGACACAGCTATACCTCTGGACCTTAGTCAACAGTGGCGCCAACTGGTGAGCAAAGAAACGATAGCCCCCATTTGAGTGTCATTTGGACGTCAGAAAAAAATCAAGTTGCAACAATTAAAATGGAGGTTGCTCAATGGCCGTCGCCCAAAATGGTTGACGTTTATCAAGCTTTCCCATTTCTTACTTGATTTATCTTTTATACCGAACATTTATCATTATTACCGTACACTACTCGGCACTGTAGGAAAATTACTTGACATTGGCGAAATTGTCTTGCATTTAGACAGAAACCATTATTTAAAGAGAAGAAGAAAAATATTTACTTAGCCTGGGTTTCATCAAGAAAGCTGACGGACTCATCAACGTTTTAAATATGGCCGCCAAGATTTTAGCTATGGAGGAAATAACGTGTCAGCATGGAGGCAGCTCAAACGACATATTTAACGATGACGAGTCCGTCATCTTCCTTGACGCAACCCAGGCTTAGTGATTCAAATCCAGCAAAATTTGCACATATTATCTCGACAAATAAACCCACCTCTCCACTGGGCAGTCGCTTAGCGAAAGCTATACCCGACATCGGCGTGCGAGTGGGCGGTAAGAGTATAGCGGCGTCCATGCATAGCCACTCAACGTTCAGTGGACGCTTGCTCATCTCGCAGTACCTGGGGAATGCACGTGGGTTGAGTTTTAATGATTAGCATTCTATTGCAAAAAAAAACATAAGAATTTGAGATGGAGAGCATACACAGTTTGAGGGAGAGGAATACACTGAACAGCAATGAATTCGGGTCACTTTGTTTTTTGAAAGAATTTGATTTTTGAAACAAAGTGTCCCGAATTCAATGCTGTTGAGTGTAGTTCTTAAAAACAACCCTCACAATCTATAGGTACTATAATAAAAGAGCAGAACCCGGCGTGTCTGTACATAGAAAGACAAGTTCAAAAAAAGGAACGGGGTGTCTAAAGATAGTAGACCACAAAACAGCGATTTTTAGAAATCTTTTCTGTCTGTCTGTCTGTTTGTTAGAGTTAATCTCCGAAACTACTGAACTGATTTGAATGCAGTTTTCAAGGGTAGTTAGAGCATTATTTGGAACAATATATAAGCTATGTTTGATTAAAATCGGATGTCGGAAAGAAAAGTTTTCGGCAATTTTACATTCCACGCGTACGAAGTCGCGGGCAGAAGCTAGTCTTTAATATCAGCGACAATCTTAAATGTCAATTTTTCACAAGATAATTTGATATTTTTTTACTATGTCTCTTCTTGTCGCTATTTTATGGGAAAAAGCAGTTTGCCAATTAAGAAACCTGATAGCAGAGGCCAAGAACTTTATAAAATGTAGAGAAACAATAAATCTAATTACTTTGCTGCTTAAACGGGTTATAAAAGACTCAGGCTCGCTTGCACCAACCCACCACCTAGTGTTAGCTGTTAACCCAGGTTCAGCTGTATCAACTTAACTTGGGTTAGATTAGAGTCTAACCCGAGATGAGCAGCGTTAGTGGAAGTTAGCCTTATAGGAGCGAAACGTTTTTTTTAAACTTTTTTTTCAATGATATAGGCAAGCGAGCGCACAGCCCATCTGATGGTAAGTGGTCCCTGCGGCCCATGGACACCGAAATCCTATGATCCCCATTAAGAAACCATAAGATCTCGAATGCGTTGCCTACCCTCAGGGCTAAGATGGAATGCCTCTGTGCCAGAATTTCACCGGCTGTCCTAACCCCCTACTGGAACACAACAGTGCGAGCACTGCTATTTGGCGGCAGGTTAGCGGTGGTACCCACTCGGACGGACCTAGCACCTGGCCCTACCACTAGCAAACTTACTCGTCTTCAAACATATCCAAGAATATCTCGTCGTTCTTGTAAAAGTTCCTTGCCAGGGCGGCGGCGCGCGCGCGCAGGTTATCCGCTATGGCGACGTGACGCGCATTGGCTGCGCCGCTTGCACCGCGCATCGCTATACCGACTAGAGTTACGCTCAGCTCTAGTGTCACTAGTCGGACCTTTGACGCTGGAAAGAAGGATTAGCGCATTTTGATCCAAGTGCGGAAAGTTTGTCATTTCATCGCGAGTTAAGTATAATTTGTTGGCCCGAACTGAAGACGAGGGTCAATGATAGGGGCGCGTTTCAATTTTGCACTTGTATTATATCTAACGTCAATCGTTGAAACAATACAGTCAAAGCTGTAATTTTATGTTTTTTAAATAAATAAAGCGTAAGGAATGGTTTTTACTCATCTTTGGAAAACATCTAGGAAGAACACATAACACACATAATGTCAGATTTAAATCTGCCACAAGGGGTTATTTAAGGAGTTCTTGACCACTACTCCATTTTTCCTTCTTCCTTTTGTAGGGTTCCGAACCTTAAGAGGTAAAAACGGAACTCTCATAGTTTGTCTACTACTTTTTATCCCGTTGTTCTCACGGAATCGGCGGATATAGCGAGTAACACCACGACAAACTCCTAAATATGTATAAATATATTATTAGCATAGATATAAATTTTACTCACTAGATTTACAGCTCAAATTGGCTATAGTCGAGAGCTTGGAAATGAGCAACGCATTGTAGCTCTGGGTCGGCCTTTTCGAGGGAGTTGATGTCGCGCCATCTTGATCCGAAATGTCACTCGAGGCAGTCTGTTCACTTGAGCTGGCCGTTACATTTGAACCATCCTTCTGTTCTGGACAGAGCAGCGTATCGAGCAGTTCTGTGTTTACTCCTAAAAACGTAAAATATAAATTGGTCCCACAATCAATCAATCAATCATTTATTCAGAAAACTGGCTACATAGGGGCACTTTTACACGTCATAAATGAATTTACCAGCGCTTCCTAGAACCCTTTGCTTGAGAAGAAGCGCAGCAACAAACTCAGCAGAAGGCCTTTTTTAAATAATAATCACATACAAATTCACATTACATTTGCATTAGGTATATGTATAAAATACATATATAGGTACGTACTAAGATTACATTTAAGGGATGTATAGTCCCTAACTTAAACTTAAATCTAAGTTCTTAGAGATGTACTTATAGTCTCCAAGGGTTAAAAAAACAATAATAATTATGGATGGGGCCTCCATTGTCAAAAAAATACAAATTTCATAGATGTCGACAGTCTCAAAATGTCAATATATAATGAAAATATGAACTCGTAAATGCTATATGAATGGGACGATTTCTTACCAACTAATATTCCAGGCGAGCACAGACAAAAGACAATACAACCGTATAAAATAAATACATCAAAACTACTTACTAAGTCAAACGTAGCTTGAATACTTTATATGCAAAGAGATACTGACAATACTGGCAAGGAAGAAGTCTCTTACCTTTATTATTAATCAACGCGAACAGCAAACATAGCGCGAAAAGTGCTTTGTAGTCATTTTCACTACAGTCCAGTGAATCCAGAATAGTCTTCAAAAAAGGTCTCCTCTCAATTTCCTTATTCTCTCTATCTAAAATACTTTCTAAAGAGGCGGTGGTCAGTGCGGGCGAGCTTGGGGGCACACCAAGCAATTTCTGCTTCTCCTCATCCGTTATATTATTAAATTCCTGCACAGATTTACAAGAGCGCGACTCGATACCAGAATCTGGCAAAGGAGAATCAGGCATGTTTTGCTTAGTCAGAGTAACAGCGCTGGAAGACTTCAACGTCAAAACCTGACTCACCAAATCCTCAGTGGAATCGTGAGCAACGCTCGAAGACTCACTAATCTGTGATGTGGACGGAAGCGATGTAGACACCAATTCGGGGTCAAGATCACAGCTCGACTGATCCGTATCGTACCCGAAAGTTTTCGTACCACTATACTCTGGAGTAGTATAGTCTCTCTCGTGCCCTGAAGTACTCTCTAAGGCTTTCTCTAGACTCAATTGGGGCTTCGAGAACTCAAGTTTCACGTTAGACTTAGCATTGCTAATATACATCTCCAATATCCTTGTGGCACCATCCTCGAATACTGATAAGTCGGATTGTAATATAATCCACGCTAAAGAGTGAACTATGGGGCCGTGCGTTATTATTAGGAAAACTTGTGAAAGGAGAAATAGAGATACCACGCACGACACGGACGGTTTGATATCGTCTTCGGATTCCATTCGTTGTCTGGAAAACGACATTCTGGATGGCGACATCTCAGTAGTTTTGCCTTTTAGGATGGCCTTGAGATTTCTCGTTATAACTTCTATGCTTTGAGAGTCGTCTCTGTTATAAGGTGAGGAGTTTGCCGGTCGTTTGGTGGAATCAGAGGTTAACGAATATATGTATAGAGGCACGAGAAGCTTGTGCAGAAGATGTTCCGTCAGTACATCGTTGAGATCAGGGATATTTAGGCAGAGTATGTCATTGATGTAATGTAGGTGGTCCAAATGCTCAGCGACCAAATCGTCGAGTTTCTGCTGTGACTGGTGGCTGGAATTTAGAAGGGAAATTATAGATTTCAACTCGGGAAGCAACATAACTACACTAATCAACATCAAAAAGCCACCATCACCACAACAGCCAGTTACGACCCACTGCTGGGCACAGGCCTCCTCTCATCGCGAGAGGATTTGGGCTACAGTCCCCACGCAAGCCCAGGGCTGATTGGGGACTCACAGCATATTGGAATATTTAGAGTTTAGACACAAACGTTATTGAATCTATTTAGTTTGTACGAATATTTATGATTCTGTTGTATTGATAAGGGCAGCAAAACTACTTACTCGGAGTCATTTCGCACGCACGCATCCAACTCTAGAATATGTTTGCCGATAAACCAAACTAGGTTACTGAAGTAGGGTGCGGCCGTCCTAAAAACAATATCGCATTCAAATATAAACTTAACACTGTTAATTGAGTTCTTTGATAATTAGCATAGATTAGGAAAGTGTGTTCACTACCTGTCTCTGATGAAACGTAGCATACTTGCATCTTGCACTCTGTATACATTGAGTGTAAGCGTTCTGACGGCGATTCGGACCATGGATTCTGAGTGATTGAAGAATTTGATCGCTTCCGTGTACAGGGGAAAGTCTTTCGTGTGCTACAACAATAATGACTGCATTAGGTACGGTCATTGAACAACATATCATAAGTAATACCATATGGACGAACAGTGCCTAACAGGATATGTCAAAATGTATGGAGTAAACTGACATTAGAAAATACGTGCTATATGCTAATAACGCCTCTTTATAACGAAGGCCAAACGGGTGCCCGAGCTGCACCCAGCTGCAATCAGGCACCCGTTTTGACGGGGCCATTTTTCTCCGGCTGATTGTGAATCCTTACTTATAATAGATTAATGGGTACGGTACGTGGTTCTTTTACTCATTAGTGAGATACAGATTATTATGTATAAGTTGTCAGCCAAAAGTTACTTGTAAATAACAGGATTTGCATACCTGTTTAAGAAATTTTACGTCACACAAAGAAGACGAAGATAGTTAATCCATTCAGACAACACTTGTTTAATGTTTCTAGAATGGTTTTTGAAGTTAAATCGGTTTTTGTATAAGACACACTTGGCTAAACAAGAAATGCTCGTATGAGCAGTTTCGTAGACTGTTGCAATTTAATTCAGAAATATACCTACAGGAAAATAATACAAGTGAGGCGGCCTTAGCATTGTTAATGTACAAAAAAGTATTAAGGCATTATCCAATTGATTGAACTTATGCTTAATGACTGTAATAAAGCCAGTCTAATAATGAGATTTTCCAAATGAACAAAATAAATGAAATTCATAGATGTAGGAACATGAAAACAAAATGTAATGATGTTTTATTGAAGCACCAAACCAATAAACAAATGCCTTAAGAGGGTTTATCCTGAAAGTTGGCAACGTCGCATATAGCTGTCAAATGTTTCGCTGTTTTATATTGAGAAACAATATTACTGAATTAAAAAAGGAGCTATCATTCTATGGTTGAATGACGCGTCTCGTTTTATATTTGTTGGTTAGGCATTAAAATGATAAGATTACATTAAAATGCATGGAAAATGCGATGGAAAGTTTTCAAAAGTTTCCATAATCCTAAAAAATTCTTGTTCCTATGAAAATTGTTGCAATCCATAGTTAATGTTTTATTCAACCATAGAGCGATAATTCATGTTTTCATTCAGTAATATTCAGAAATTAATGAAAACAGCGAAATATTTGACAGCTATTTGCGACGTTGCCAACTTTCGGAGTAAACCCTCTTAATATACTTAAACAAACAAATAGCTTTATAGTTAATCTTAATCGTCATCCAGTACAAAAAAATACAGTTCGTAAGCTTACCTCATTGTAAAAGAAGTGAATTGTATGGCTGTTCAATTTGAAGCTAAGGGTCTTGAGGAAGGATATGTAGTAGGCCATCACCTCTTCATCGGAAAAGTCGAACTTATGCACAATTATTGAATTTACATGGTTGTTACTTAGCAGGTAATCTGAAATATAATTTGAATATTAAAAGAACATATACTTAGTCTAATTGCATCTACTAGAGTATAGGGACGACGACAACTTTTTTTCCTTAGTCTATCAGGAAGATTATTAAAGAGTATTGGACACGTATTTTCTCTTTTTCACGTAATCAAACTTATACGGAGATATATTGAGTTTAAATGCCGCGTGACATCACGGTTAGGTACGATTTATACCTAACAGTGACATAGTTAGCCTCCACTCTCCAACTTTAATGCGTTTTAACTTAGTCATTCATTGTTAATTTGATAAAACAAAAAATACGTGTCTAATATTTTTTTATTACCTGACTGACGGACTAATTAGAATTTCGATTTCTTCACCCTGTCGTCATCCCTATTGTAAGAGTTAGAACGAACTCGAAAAGTGTTCGAGCAAAATGAAGGGAAACAGCACTAGCACCGGTTTGTGCAAACAGTAGATAATGTTGAATTTTTGTATTAGATATTTTAGTTTTTTTTCGTCTCAATATTGACCTCAAAAATGTCATCTAAAGACTTTTCATTCACTGCATTGACACAATGCTGTACTTGATCAGCATAGCATAACAACTAACTTTCATAATTCAATATTAATCTTATGGATACTTCTACAAAATGTAATATCTATTATCAGTTTTTTTGATTATCTTGGTCTTAATATCCAATAAATAACTTTTCAGTTGAATAACACCCACACTAGATTATCTGCTAGTGTGACTAAGGCAATATACCTGTGGAACAACAATGGTTTTGACATGTTTAAGGGTTCTATACACAAAAAAACATAAGTAAGCCTCATATGGGCCTCATGTGTCTATCTTCTATTTTGTCTGAAATTACAGGACCAACTTTTGAATTAACATTTTCATTAATTTTATTTAAGCATACTTTTTAACCTGTCAGAATTTTGGAAATGCTTTACTAGCCATATTGATCTCAGTTTAACACATTTCAGCTGATAGAACTCCGCTACTACATTAGCCTATTTACGGCCCACTGCTGGGCACAGGCCTCCTCTCATCACGAGAGGGTTAGGCTATAGTCCCCACGCGGGCCCAGTGCGGATTGGGGACTACACACACACTCTTGGATTACATCGCAGATGCGTGCAGGTTTCCTCACGATGTTTTCCTTCACCGAAAAGCTCAGTGGTAAGTTCAAATTGAATTTCGCACATAAATAATTTCAGAGGTGCGAGCCGTATTTGAACCTGGGACCCTCTGCATGAGAGGCGGTAGGTCAAACCACTAGGCCACCACGGCTTCCTTCACGGCCTTCACGGTTCGAATAGAACTCCACTGCTACATACCTATTGCTAGGTTCGCCACTCAGATTGGTTCTGGGCCACATTTGTTGGTCAAATTCACTTGTCATCCAACATGTTTGTTCCCTTTTCACCTCAGTTATTATTATGTAATTGAATACAATCTAATATATAAAGTTCTCGTGTCACAGTGTTTGTAACCAAACTCCTTCGAAATGGCTCAACCGATTCTTATGAAATTTGGAGTTTATGTTCAGTAGGTCTGAGAATAGTACGTAAGCTATTTTTCATACCCAAAAAAAAAATCTAAGGCGGTATGAAGTCCGCGGGGTCAGCTAGTACTGCTATAGATTTTTTGAGTATTGACACCCAACATATCCAGATTGTATACTTACACAATGATGTTTCGTTTCTGATGTTTTCAAATAGAATATTGAGTGTCTGCAATAACTGTACGCACACATACGAAGAGCCTCCACACTTCTGTCTCATTATCTTCAGGAAGTATGACAGCATGTTCTTTTCTAGGAAAAAACTAGAGAACAAGCCTTGTTAGGTATTCATGGACATACAAACGACAATGTTTTGCAAGTGATAACCTATTGAATGCTTGGTATGCTCGATGTCAAAGAGATATTTACACTTTCGCACACTCTTCTGTTGTATTAAGGTCCAAAAGTGTAAATATATTTTTGACATAGACTGTACCATATTTGTCAAATAATTTTACTTGTTTTTTAATCTTATTAAATTTTATCAAGTGCAACACATGTGGAAGTTACAAAGATACACAAATGGTTAAATTGCTATACTTACAATAAGCAAGGGCGGATCCAGTTTTTGACTCAGGGGGGGGGATCACGTCATACACCCCCCCACCCTTTTCCGTGGCAGGGGTTAAAAATACATAATAGCAGTAGACCTAGTCCTGCCGAGGAGGGCGTCATGACCCCCATATCCCCCCCCTGGATCCGCCCTTGACAATAAGAGGAGTCACTTAAAATATGTGAGCAAAAAAAAAAAGGTTCTATTCTTTTACTTAGTTTGACACTACAATAATGAGAAAAACAAAAAGGCATACCTAGTAAGAAACTACTGTAATAATGAAATAGGTAATCTATTTAAATCAATGCTATTACAATACAAATTTCATCACTAAATGCACCACTCCCTTTACTGGGGTAAAGTCGCATTGTAATACAACTTGAATCAGTTTGAAAGTTACCCATTTTCAAATAACTTTTCAAAAAATTTCTAACATTAAAAGTGAGTTATTAAGGATATTTTGAATGTTCGAGTTCCTAAATAATCTTCTAAGCAAGCCCAGCAGTCCAACAAAGCTTATAAACACTTCCATGTGCTACCTAATTAGCAGTGACCTTGCTGGCTGTTTTAAAGGAAGCATAAACAAGATTGAAATGTTTACTTACTCAAATACAGAGCTGTCATTCTGGTCTCCCCATATCAATATCTCCGCTATGCACCTCAAAGACTCCACAAGGGTGCCTCGATTGCTTTCAGACACCGTTGTGTTTTTGCATAGTATATTATGCAAATACTTCAGACGCTCCAAAGAATGAGGGTTTTTGGGGCGACCCCATGCTCCCCCAAACCAACTTCTACTCCTAAACATGTTGTCTGTTATTTTATCACGATGCTTCAGCCAATACACTATCCATTACGTACTTTGCACGGTCAATGAAGCACGTCACGTTATGCATTTAGTATGGTTTACATCGTTTTCAATCGGTGTCACTGTCTGTTACATGAAATCTAAATACCCAAACACTTGGCCCACTTGGCCGATTAACTTGGTTGTATAATCTTGATCTGTTCTAGTAATACTCTGATCTTAGACTGTTTTACAGAGTTCTTTTCCTCACGTTGAGGCAGTGTCTCAACAAAAGCTCAACAAGAACACGAAATTTTGACTTGACTTGAGTAGACAGCCAGCCTCACGTCAGCTTTGACATTACAAACAGCTGTCAGGCTAGTTTTGTTTTTGCACCGTTTTAATAATTCTGTGACTATTTTTTCTACACTGATTATCCTTCCAGAAAAATCTAAAAAGGAGTTTAAAAAATCACAACATAATTTTAAAATGAATCAAAGTATAATAGGTTCTGTACATACTGTATTTTGGTGCGCTTTAAGTGCGGATTATTTCATTTAGCTGGCAACAAAACTAAGTGCGGCGGGGATTTTCAAACAAGAAAACGCGGCAATAATTTAAAAGTTTCTTCGATAGTTGTACTTTACATAAATTGTACAACTATAAAATATGGTTCTAAATCACAGAATATAATTGTCTTAACTTATTTAAGTACATTCCACTATTTTATCAACGTATTGATTTCAGTTTTCACGTTTTCACAGCTTTTGGTTTTGAATTTTTTTTGAGTTCGTAAAAGAAATCGTCACAAACGTTTTGCTTGCCCCCGTAGCTATATGTAAGTATAAGGAGCATAATCTAATATATAAAATTCTCGTGTCACAGTGTTAACCAAACTCCTTCGAAACGGCTCGACCGATTCTTATGAAATTTGGAGTGTATGTTCAGTAGGTCTGAGAATCGTAAGCTATTTTTCATATTCACCCCAAAAAATATATTCTAAGGCGGTACGAAGTCCGCTGGCTCAGCTAGTATTAGCTCTATCACATTATTTTTAAATTTATAATCCTGCACTAGCTTCTACCCGCAAGTTCACGAATTCGATTAGCGTGTTCCCGTGGGAGCTATGCGTTTTTCTGGAATAAGAAGTAGCCTATCTTTTCCCGGTACTCCAGCTTTACATACCTGTATACCCAATTTCATCCGTTCACGCGGGAAGAGGTAACAGACAGCCAGACAAAGTTACTTTCGCATTTACAAGAAAACAGATGTTTTTAATTTATTTAAACCCCACAGATCCAGAAGGATATTTGGACAGATCCAGTAGGTATTTACATTTCTTTACATCACCCTTGGCCGTAAAGTGGGATTTTCTGCCCGCTACGCGGAGAGAAAATCTCACTTCTTGGCCAAGGCAAGACGTAAAACTTTTCACAAACCACGGGCGGTAATTCGTAAAGCCCCAGATCGCATATTTATGGCCCTCACCTTCGGTTCGGGCCACAGAAAGCTGCGATCTGGGACATTTACGAATTCACCACCCTAGGTCTGTAATGTACTATTGCACGCCCTGTAGCCGTTTAGGCTTGATAGATTTTAAGCGTGTGATGTGTCGTTAGATTCGTCTTGATTGTGAGAGTGACACTGGGTGAGAGAAGGGTGTGAGAACGACACCTCGCATGCTAAAATCCATCAAACCATGGCTACAGAGCATGCCAAAGAAATATACATACATACGTACTTACATACATATGCTCGAAAAACATAACCCTAGCGCAGTCGGGTTAAAAATGTCAAGATTTTGGGGGTTTTTTGATTGTATTTCTCACAGGGTTTTTCTTTACATTCTCGTAATTTCCTATAAAATAAAACAATGTACAATACGGAAAATATCTTTATTCGTGAGCTTCATAGTTTAATAGGACTTTTGCTGACAAGAAAAATACTTACACATTAAATACAAGCAAAAATATTAGAGAAGTGGTTATACTTATTAAATGTTATCGACACACTCAATTAAATTCTCTACACTTTTCGCGACTTACTGCACCTTAGGTTCTGCACGGCAGAATAGCTCCTAAGAGATCTTCTACTATCTAAAGTCCCGCGCCTTCATACTTTAAACGCTTCAATGTATTTAAAAAGCACCACCAACACTCTCAACACATGTGTGCGTGCTGAGACAGCCATCAACTATGCGTTGAGAGTGTTGGTGGTGCTTTTTAAATAATAATAAAAAAATGAAGCGTTTTGAAATGTGCGCGGGACTTTAGATAAATTTAGACTTTAGTAAATTTTGGGATACAAAGTTGCACTCAATTATTATTAAGGCACTAAATGCTCAAAATTTGTTTTAATATTTAACTAGGTACCTGTTGGTGTGTAGCTAGGTACTTAAAAGTTAGTACATGGTGTTATTTTTGGACACAACTTTTAACCCTAATTTTGGAAAATTTTAATTGCGAATATCTTGATTTTTTTACACGCTAATCAGAAATTTATCAAGTATAATTTATCTGCACTGGCGAAGAGAGAATTATAAAAAGTTTACTTATGTAGGTACCTACTTACTGAAAAAAAAACATTCAAAAAAGTGCATTGTTAATATAATAATAAAAATTACTTATTTACAAATAACATTCGACTGATCTTTTTTTTATTGCTTTTGCCACGGCATTTAATTAATTAATTGACGAGTACAATTTAATCTAGTACCTGACAGTAGATATATCTGTTGTATATTTAGGGCTGAATTTTCAGTCGTCAGATTTTATTCTTCGGGTAGTCTAGTCTATACAAAATTCGAATTTAATCCGGAACAAATTCAAATTTTATATGGACTAAGTATTCGACGAATAAATTTTATCTGACGATTGAAAAATCAGCCCTTAAAGGTAAGTATTATTTACTATACAAATCAATAAGTTAAGTATTTAATACTAATGGACGGATATTGTCGAATATAGATTTGTACCTATTTACTCTAAAGCTGTTTATCCGAGGAGACTACTATTAAAATGATTGACTTAAGAGTCTACCTACTTATAAATAACATAATAACTAAATAGGTTAAAGCGTGATAAGACTGCCGATTGTTCACTTCAATTTCGAAGTTGGTTGCGATTTTCTGTTGTAGGTAGGTACTTGTCCCACCGCCACCGATGAAGAAGCTATCATCTATCGACTATTTTTCTCGCTCAAGAACCGAACATCAGAATACCTAACCCTGTATCAGTAAAAGAGGCACAAACATTGTTAATTGCTGGCTGTTCACACTGCCGCCGGAGTACCGGCGATCAAGGATCTACCAATAGATAGATTTATTTTGTTCGTTTCTTCAGCGAGAAAATACCTACCTTGTTGATAGCTAAGCGCTTCCTCGCGGGCAGGTAAACCCACTTAAGTCTAGTCGATACAACTAAACCCGAATTAAGACGCTAACACGAGGTGAAATTGGGCCTTATGCATCTTGATTTCTGAAAATACCTAGGTACTTATGGGTGGAGAGTAACGGTCAATTCCTAAGCTTCGGTTGATTCAAGAACAGTTGGCGGACTCATAGTCGTTAAATATGGCCGCTGAGCTGTCATTCCATACAGAAAAATACCATTTTATTCCAAAACATTCAACGAGCGCTGCTTAGTTACCGGACGGTTAGAATTAACCCACCCTAAGTATTCAGACGGAGTAAAACGCTACTGATAATGGAGATTTGTGGTAGCGTGAATTAATTATACTTTCTAAGATGGAAGCTGTACAGTCAAAACTCATGTTAAAATCATCAAATAGTTAACTTTTACAGTTTTGTTTCAGGCTGAGTGCGTGAGTCGACCACATTCTCGAAATCCTCAAAATAATAATCATGATCATATTATTACTAAAAATCAAGATTTATAATATATGTATAGGTAGGTATGCAGCATAGTTTCTTACTGGTAGCTAATATAAATTAATTAAAAGAACCTATCTAAGTACTTATCAATAAATTAAAAACACAAATCACATCGCAAATCATACAGATTACAAAATAAATTCACAAGCAATTGAATTTTTTATTTAAATTAAGAGTATTATTATTGTCAACGGATGGATGACTGACTACATATTATGTACTTAGGTAATCTAATGTACGTTGTGCAATGAATTTACATATTATTCAGCCCCAATATTCACTACGACATAAGTACACGAGGAACAACAGAATGGTAAAATGGTGTTAACACAATTAGGTAGTACTTTATGTCTTTTTGGGATTAAATTAATACAAAGCTGCTGTTAACAAAAATTTAAATCTTTTATGTTCAGTCATTCTTACTTAAATACTTTCGGTATCGCCAGATTCTTAATTACTTAATCATTTTGTTCCTTAGCGTATTATTTCGACTTTCGACTCCACCACATTTCATCGCGTGTATTCAATATTATCGTTATTAGCTCGATACGAGCCAGTCGGTCTTTCAAAGCCTAGTTTTACCACTTGCTTTAGGGATAGAAATTCTGAAGGGCATCCGAATAAATGGAGTTATACGTGTCTCTTAGTACGAAAACACTGTCGTTAGGCTTTCCATTGAAAAGGTACTGGCCTTTCAGGTTTGTTACTTTCGAATTGGTGGGAGTAGGTTTAGGCTTAGAGTATGAAGGGACGCTGTTATAGCTGGGCCTTTGCATAGGCGGCATCATCGGCTGGGGTCCGTACCCAAACGGATCGATTTGGGACATTTGAGGTACTTGGGGATAGCCGCCAGCACCCCATTGATATACCCCAGTCGGTTTCCCGTTTGAAACGAAGTCCAGAGGTAAGTTGATAAATGGATCGACTGGGGGCGGGATGTTTTGAGGCATTGGTCCCATCGGAGGCCCAAGGCTGGGCGGCTGGGACACGTAACCCAAGCCAGGTACGAACATGTAAGGGGTAGGAGGCAGACGGATGTAGAAGATAGGCGAATTATCGTACTGAAGGGAATTGAGATTGTCGTTCTGGTAAGCGTCTGCATTGCCGTTTTTCTTCTTGCTCTGCTGTCGACGTCTCGAAGGAATGGTCCGGGATAGGTCGTCGTCGTCGAAATGGTCGTCGTTGACTGCGAAGGTAACATCGTCGTCATCGTCCTCGTTGTAATCCAGCCCCGAAGACAGGAAGGACGGGAAATAGCCGAATAGATTAAGAGCTTTGTTTCTTCTGTTGGTGACGGGAGCGGGTGTTGTGGTTGAGGCGTCTTCTTTGTATTCTTCTGTCAGTTTGCTTTGTCGGCTGGTTTCGGGTAGCACTGCTGCGCGGGATCTTCTAGAGGACGGTGCGCTCTGACTGCGCGCTACCAATCCAAACACGATGAACGCGATGATCAGATCCTTCGAGTACTTCATGGTTCACCTGAAACAAGTAATGAGAGACGTTAAATACCACGTATCTTGTACCTGTCTGATCATTATCATGTAAAACATCAAATAAGAATAAAATCAGCGAGCTTCTTCAAACAACGTATATTAACCGCTTGTTAATGGGAGTGTATAGCAATAAATCTCTCTAGGGGCGTAAAAAGTAAAAATGCTACGAGAATCTACTGACACAGGTAATGCATAGCAATTATTTACACATTTAAATGTCTTCAATCTTGAATCTTGTTGCATGTGAGTAATTTAATCTTCTTTTAAAAACGGTTTATTATACTGGTTGTCTGGCCATTTCAATTATTTAATTTGTTTACAATATTTACTTTTAATCGAAGCAAACAAAGAGTGCACGTATTGCAAAAAATACACTACGCAAGGAAAAAAATAGAACGATAAAAAATAACTTGATTATCGAGATTCAGGAAAGGGCTTTAGAGTACCTATTGTCTCCTATACAAGATGAAGGTGTAGGTATACCTACTACAGGTACTTCTTTTTAATACACTTGCTACAAGAATGAACCTATCTATTAAATTAAATTAAAATTAAAAATTAAAAATTGTTTATTCAATCACCAACAACTGACAATTACAGGGGCGGGAGCCTCTTTTTAAGTATACGAAGATACCTGTGCTAAGAGGCCAAAAATCTATCTAATCTATTTACCTACTACAATATTATTATCTTTATATAATTCTTCATTTGGTAGGTACTTAGTTAGTTATTATATCTTAACTTCACCATCACCTAATTCAAAACGAAGACAGGCCTTTGAAGTCAACTAAATTTATATAAATTTTATTCAATGTTCATTGGATAAACCATGACTATTTATAAACTACCTATTGCCCGCGACTTCGTCCGCATGGAATTCGGTAATAGCGTCCGGGGACGTGAGCTATGCGTTTTTCTGGGATAAAAAGTAGCCTATATGTTGACCAGCGTTATAACTACCCCCATGCCAAATTTTACTGCAATCCGTCAAGTAGTTTTCGAGTTAAATCCGGACATACATACAAACATACAGACTTTTTACTAAAAATCATTTTTTTGTATTCGGCATCGTTTATAAACAGTCCCCTCAACTTGATAGTTTCTTTTAATTTTCAAGTTTCAGACGCGACCTCTTCTACAGACTTATTATTAATGGATTATGTCCATAATTATAGGCGTGAACTGGAAGTTCCTGTAAGTAATAAACTTCTGAGGCATATTGCATATTATTATTTGTCACTTCCTTCTGCAGTAGGTTGTAACCATTTGTTGATTTCTTCGCTGTGACGTCGCCATTGCCTTCTAGATTGACCGCGGAATGATTTTGCTTTGCACCGTTAAGACAATCAGACTTTGATCGTTCGAGATGCGTGATCCGAATCCTATAACATTGATTTCCTTATAGCTACGTAATAATGATTCGCTGTAAATGCTGTAATTGATCTTATTTATGAGATTATCCGGGCGTCTCGTTAAGCATTTATTTTAATTGTGACGTTGCGATCCATTGGTTCTCTTCTCTTTAAATAATGGCTTCTGTCTATGTGTAAGACATTTCGCTAATGTCAAGTAATTGGCCTACAGGCCGAACAGTATACGGTGTTAATGATAAATGTACTTACGGTATAAAAGATAAATCAAGTAAAAATGGGGAAGCCGGAAGCTCAACAAACGTCAACCATCTTGGACGACGGCCATTGAGCAACAGATCCATTGGTCCATAATGAATGCTTGCGATTGACAGGTGGCAATTGTAGTAAGTAAAACTCGAATATATCGACTGTGTATCTCCGGTAAGTTTTCTCAAAATGCTTAATTGTATAGTATAAGCAGGTAAATGAGCAAGCGCTTTGCAAGATGATGATGTTCATAAACAAACATAGGTAACAAAGAAAGATCAATCAAGCTTATCCAAATAATTACCACACACGGGCACTTTTAAGATAGACTTGTGAGATAAGAAATATAAAAAAATTAAACTCGGACGAATTATGACCTCCGTGAGGTAAAAGTTGCTGAAAATTTAAAACAAAAATAAATAAATCCTTTTTTTCACTTTTTTGTACACTCCAGTAAGTACAAAAGCACTTTATAATATGTACATTAGTAAAGAAAATGCTCCACTGCAGATTTTCAGCTAGAATAATTATCTAGTTAGATACTTATGCAGTAAATATTCCTTGCCAAACAAAGAAAATTACTAGAAATGCGGTATTAAACTTACTATAAAACAAACAAATGTTAACAGCGAACCAGTGCGCATACCGACACTAACAACTAGTAATTGAACAACTATAAAATAGAATTTACAGCATGTAAATGGGGGTAATTTCAAAACTTTTTTTTTACGGTTTTGTACTAACAAAGCCAAGCATATAAATATTTTCTTGTAAGTATAAGTACTAAATATTAAAACGCGCTGTAATCAGTACCTACCGACGTCTGTCTTAACTTATTTCAGTCTAGCTTCTGCCCGCGACTTCGTACGCGTGGAATATAAAATTGCCGATAACTTTTCTTTCCGATATCCGACTTTAATCAAACATATGTTGCTCCAAATGATGCTCTATCTACCCTTGAAAACTGCATTCAAATCGGTTCAGTAGTTTCGGAGATTAACTCTAACAAACAGACAGACAGAAAAGATTTCTAAAAATCGCTGTTTTGTGGTCTACCATATATCTTTAGACCCCCCGTTCCTTTTTTAGAACTTTTCTTTATATGTACAGACACGCCGGATTCTGCTCTTTTATTATAGTAAGAAGATTATAAAAAGACGGCAACACTAGCCAATTATAGCAATTATACCAATTAAATTTACCAATTACCATTAATTACCAATAAAAAACCCACTATTCATTAGCAAACAAGGCGTTATTGATTTAAGGAACTTTAAAAGAACGTGTTACTTACCTATCCAGTTAGGCTGAAACCCTACTGCTGCGCACGGCCGAGCTACCTACGCCACGTGGGTAAAAAGGTTCGTATCAATCTATATACCTGCGTCAGCTGGTACTACAGTCTATTTGCGTCCCACTGCTGGGCACAGGCTTCCTCTCACCACGAGAGGGTTTGGGCTATTATAGTCCCCACGCGGGCCCAGTGCGGATTAAAAACTTCACACACATCTTTGAATTAGTTCGCAGATGCGTGCAGGTTTCCTCGTGATGTTTTCCTTCAATGGAAAGCTCAGTAGTAAATTCAAATTGAATTTCGCACATAAGTAAGCTTAGAGGTGCGAGTCGGAATCAACCCCCCGACGCTCTGCATGAGAGGTAGTAGATCGAACCACTAGACCACCACAGCCGCGTTGCGTGCGCAGAAATGGGGTTCCGGCTTTAGGTATCACTACTTTTGTTAGAGATGAACTTGCCTTTCTCAAACATTTCTATTTTAGGTTGGATTCATTTATTTTACTTGTTTTAATTGAAACATAGAAAATTTGTTTTTTGTTTTCTTATCAATGAGAGATGAGAATTTCAAAATAAAAAGTAGCTTAGGTATGCCTTAAATTATGTAGGTAGTATGGCTTAGTACCTACTTATAAAGTAAACAAGACTTGTGCATAAGTTATGATTAGATATACCGCTTCTAGTTCATAACATAACTATTTACCACGATAAAAGATGAAGACGTGATAAGGCAAACAGGATATAAGTACTGCCACATAATACATACTTACCTACTAGTAGATATGTATACTACACGGTAGAGATCTTCTACTATCTAAAGTCCCGCGCCTTCACATTTCAAAACGGTTCAACCAACACTCTCATCACATGCGTGCGTGCTGAGACAGCCATCAACTATGCGTTGAGAGTGTTGGTGGTGCTTTTTAAATAATAATAAAAAATTGAAGCGTTTTGAAATGTGAAGGCGCGGGACTTTAGATAGTAGAAGATCTCTAGAACAAAAAAGTTCATAATAATGACTGGTTAGTTATAAAATATAATAGTAGATGCACTACGAATTTTATAATTATAGGAAGAGTCCTCGTAGAATTTCATACTAAACTTTCATAAAAAACTGAAACGATAACTATGGATAACTTTTTTTTCAACTTAGTACTACTACCTACCTACCCAAAGCCCCCAAACGTGTTCCAATTTTCATTCCAATGTTTTGTACTTACGAAAGGACGTCTTCAAAAATGGTTACAGAGGTAACATATTATGTAGGTATACATAAATGCATATATTAACCTACTGCTACTGCAAAAGCATTTTCTTACATTAACTTTTTGTAACACCCATTCTGTGTTTGCTCGTAAAAGTATTGGCCACTCTGACAAGTTGTTTTAAAATGAATCCCTTCCTTGTCTCCTGCGGCTCCTGTGAACTTCTTGTGATAAGAATTTATTAAGCGCTACCATAACGGGAAGGGGTTTTATAAGATGCTCTTTATAGGACCGCATACTTTATGAGATGGCGTTTTTGCTACACAAATAGGTACATAACGTGTTTGAATGGACAGATTTTAAAATATGAAAATACTAGCCAATGCCCGGGAACTTCGTCCCGCGTAGACTTAGAATTTGCGTACCCGATGATACCATACATATGGATAGTTATAGTTATAGAAGTATTGAAAAATTGGTTTTACCCGTGGAAAACCCGTTCCCGTGAAAATATTGGGATAAAAAGTATCCTTTGTTATTGACCGGGTCTCAACTCAAACTATCTCCATACCAAATTTCATCCAAATCGGTCCACTCGTTGCGACGTGAAGGAAGGACAAACAACAAACAAACACACTTTCACATTTATAATATTAGTATGGATTTCGTCAAATTCTTATTCAATTTTTCAAAGACAAAAGTTTTGAAAGAAGTTCATGATTAGATTTTTTTATACTTACAAAAATCAAGCATGTAGTAGTATAAATATGTATTAAAGCATGTACGAGTATAAATATTACATCACGGTAGGTAGGTGCGTAATATAAGTAAACATTCATTCAAATTTAATAACGATTATATTTTATACAAAATAAAAAATGCCGATGCCTACAAGTTTGTTTTATTTTAATGTCCACACTCCAAATTAGATAGGTACTTATTGTACCTAATAAATTAATCATCGTCATAAAATAGACGGCGAGCCATGAATAATAATAATTGGCCATAAACTTCTTCTATATTTTATTATGAAGAAAAATTTCAATAACACCCAAATCGATGTAATAATAACACGCTTTAAGTCATCGGGAGAAAAATGGTACTTAACATCTCTAATGGTATGTTTAGCGATACTAAAAATACGCTACACCGCCTCGTTAGATTAAGTAACGTTATGCCAGATCGCTGGATCGTTGGCACAGAGCTAGTTATTTACCGCATCGCCAAGGTTAGCACTTTAACACTTGTAAGTAGCTTAGACTTAAAAAAAAAACTGAAAATGCAACAATTTTTATTATTTAGGTATCTATTCTCATAATTAATTTCGAGTATAATATAATAATAAATACTGATTTACTACCAATTAGGTAATATGTACCTACCTATCTCGTACTGATACAATCCATGCGGTTCCACCTCTTTAAGGGTAATAAAAAGTAACCTGCGTTTCGATCCTTTAATATATCTGCGAAAGTTTATCCAGTTTAGCAATTAAAGCGGATGAAAAGATTTCATGGGTTTATTTTTCTTCAAAAGTAACATGCTATTACCTATCACTTAGGCATTATGCATTGTTTAGCAAAAAAAACATAAATACTGCGTCTCTACGGTACATCCATATTATAAAGTAATTAAAATTAAAAAAAAATCATAAACTTAACTCATGATAATTGATGCAAAAGAATATCAAAATTCAACAAATTGTCCACATACTGGGCACTTTGTTTGACACGTCAGAAATGCATTTACTCTTTTACGTCTTAGAAACAGAAACCAATTAATAAAGTCTATCATAAAAAAAAAACTTTTCACGGCTAGCTCGTAATGTTGTTATTACTCTTTTTGCGATGGTATTTTAAAAGTTAAATTAATAGCATCATTATTTTTAGCAAAACACTTCATGTGCTTCGATAAACGATTGGTCTCACACCTACCCATATATTTAACTGAATAATTTCACGTTTTAAAATCGATACGTTTTTTGTCGCTTTTCGCATCAGTTATATTGTTTTAAATTATAAGGAACAGTTAATACCGTAGGCAGGTTATAAGTTAAGTACGTACTTAAATTAAGCAGATGTCGAAAAAAACCTTAAATGCGTACTCTGGCGTGTGAATCGAAATGGCATGGTCGTGCAATAAAAATTCATGATTTAAAAAATCCATATAAATTACGTTTTAACAATAAAATATTGAAATGATGCTACGTCAACCAATTTTTGCGGAAATCTGTCCCCAAAAACCACAGTCCACAACCAGTTGTTTTTTTAAAGTAAATACATAATAGGTATGCCAATAGTTGAAATTTTACCTGAAGCCGTGGTGGCCTAGTGGTTTGACCTACCGCCTCTCATGCAGAGGGTGGGGGGTTGAAACCTGGCTCGCACCTCTGAGTTTATGTGCAATTTGGATTTACCCACCCCTACTCGGTGAAGGAATACATCATGAAGTAACCTGCACGTAGCTGCGAAGTAGCAATTAAACGATGCGTGTGAAGTCCCTATTTCGCAGTTGGCCCACATGGGGACTAGATATAGCCCAAAACTGCCGCTATAAATCGCTTGCCTTGGAATATCACCTTAAACATGTTTATCGAACTCAACGAGTTTTTGCGTAGGCACCTAACTTTTTTGTTTAAATTCTAATACGCTTGCGCGTCTAATATATTCTGGTTCAACATTTCCTTCAGGACATTAACTCCTAGCTTATCAACTTTTTTTTATCGGACAAGATAGATCAATGGTTATACCATACTACCTATACCGATATAAGAACTAATTTGCAATGAAAATTACTTAAGTATATTATTATCTGGTCAGAGAGTCAGTGATAAATCTATCTGTCAATACTGTACACCGGTTAATCAATTATTTTTTGGTTGTTAATGTTGTTACTATGACGAGTGTCAGGATAGCGGTATATATAGAAATTTATAAATTGACATCTGTACAGTACCTGATAAAGAAAAAACTATAAGTTTTAATATTTTCAAATTACCGACGGTAAAATGCCTGTTTAATTTTTAACTAGGTACTAACTAAATTGTTTTTCATCAAACATAGCTAAAAGCACTCTTTTATTACAACTAAATATTGGTCAAGCAAAACGTTATGACGACATTTTAACTACAGTAGAGATCTTCTACTATCTAAAGTCCCGCGCCTTCACATTTCAAAACGCTTAATTTTTATTTTTATTATTATTATTTAAAAAGCACCACCAACACTCTCAATGCATAGTGGATGGCTGTTTCGGTACGCACACATGTGTTGAGAGTGTTGGTGGTGCTTTTTAAATACATTGAAGCGTTTTGAAATGTGAAGGCGCGGGACTTTAGATAGTAGAAGATCTCTAGCAGCTATCGATTCTAAGCATGGTTTTTAGGTTTTTAATTATTTTCGAGTTAGTATCTTTTTTTCTATGGCGCAGTATGGGACTGATGGTGTGAGTGATTTGATATGATATTGAACAAAATTAAAAACCTAAAAAAACATGCTAAGAATCGATAGCGGATTCTGTGGGTAAAATATCGTCACAACGTTTTGCTTGACCTTGTATAAATACCAATATTATTATTATTTGTTGGTACATTTTCATGTCACGGGCCCATGGGGACCCGGTCATTCGCATTCATGGGGCCGAAGCCAACATGAAGTGGCTTTTGGTACCTTTTACTATTATTATTATTATTTTATTATTACGAGCCCGTTGTGTCCCACTGCTGGGCAAAGGCCTTCCCCCACTTTTTCCACTGCTCTCGATCTTGTGCAGTCTCTGGCCATAATATAAAACATAAATATTGTACGTATAAATAAATAAATAAATAAATAAATATAAATATCTTGGGACATTTCACACATATTGACCTAGCCCCAAACTAAGCAAAGCTTGTACTATGGGTGCTAGACAACGATATAAATACTTATATAGAGAAATACATACATATATAAATACTAAACATCCATGACTCGAGTACAAACATTAGTGCTCATCACACAAAGTTTGCCCCGAGCGGGACTCGAACCCGCGACCATCGGAACAGAAGGCAGGGTCACTACCAACTGGACCAATCCGGCCGTCAATGTATGTGTCATATTATTGCGATCGTCTTTTCTAAATGTTGTGTTTGAAATAACTAATATGTACCTACTTTGTGTACCTACTACTGTTTCACGTTAACGCCTTTATTACGGAAAATCGTGCAATTATAGTTTTCCCGAGCTACCGGCAAGCCATCAACCTGGTTAAGTCCAGGATCGGTATATACTTTAGACAACATACGTCTCAACCAGACGACAACTATGGTCACCCATTACTTCTGTCTCACCACAATCTTGCTAAAGTAGTGTTACAGGCATGAGAATACTAATAGGCGTTTTGCAAAACGTCTATATCCATCCATACTACCTATTATAAATGCGACAGTAACTCTATTTGTTTGTATGTCTGTTATCTCTTCACGCTCCAACCTTTGGACCGATTTAGATGAAATTTGGTATGGAGATAGTTGGAGTCCCGAAAAAGGACATAGGCTACTTTTTCTCTCGGAAAAATGCATAGCTTTCGCGTGGACGCGATTACCGATATATCCACGCGGGCAAAGTCGCGAGCAGAAGCTAATTATCTTTTTTTTTAAACGAGCTATCAAACCTGAACTTAGTTTGAAAACGTCTCTAACGATTTGGTCGAAGGTTTTGGAAAATAGGGGTTTAAATACAGATGTGATGCACTCCTTAAGAATGAACCGCGCAGATAATTGAATCATAATTTTTTCATAATGACACTTTACTTGATACATTGTCTCAAACTTTCGCGATACACACTCATATTAAACACACTATCAACAGGACTTAATCGCGTAAAAACCATTTATATTTTACCTCGACGTTTCGGCCGCGATGCAACGGCCGTGGTCACGAGAAGAATTTACTTGATGCTGTTTGTCGAAAAAAGTGTATGCGTCCTCGACTTTTGGCGTAACTAACCTATCTTAAGAATAAGAATGACGGAGGTGAAACACAAACATTTGCCGCTTTTAGTAAATATACCTTGGCCAATTCGTTAACTTCTTGTAACGTAAATTTACATGTTACACGGCGTGTCAGCGCCTAGGTGCCGGGGCCCGTCGCTTAGGTCTATTAGTCGCAATTTGTGTCACCAGTCTGGGCAAGAAAGCCGGGTACATAGTCACGCGATACGCCAAGAATGCAAATTCATCGCCTGTTCCCGACCAAACGGTGGAACTGAGCTTGACAGGCGAAATGCGGAAAAAGAATCCTTTTACGATGGCCAATCGTGACCGTTCAGGAGTAGCGGTTTTTTTTTCGTTTCAGCAAAGTAATTGGAGATGTAGAGTCCAATAAAGTTGGCCATTTAGTCACTATTTAATGCGGAGTTAATTCAACATATCGCTGAGTTTCTTTTTTTTTAGCGAATATTATATAGCTAGTTGTGTCCCGCGACTTCGTCTGTGTGGAGAATAAAAGTGCCGATAACTTTTTTTTCCGATATCCGATTTTGAGTAGTTCCGGAGGTTAACTCTAACAAACAGACCGACAGGCAGAAAGAGAAAGAAAAAAAAATCTTGTATAAATAACATTAAGTCGAGAGAATTTAATGAGTAGCTACCATCACGTTAAAAAATATATGGTTAGGGGTTGTCAATGTCGATTAATACTGTATTTGTTCGTCTTTACACTTATCAATGATCAATTTTAAATGGCATAAAGTTCTGGAGGATACATCAGTGACAAATTCGCTGGTCGTTACCAAACGTTAAGTAATGTTTATTCAAATTACCTAATCCCAGATCAATTAGGTACACTTTTGATTGGCAGGTGTAGATAATAGGTAGTTATTACAAGTTTATAAAGAACTGGAGCTGTCAACGGATTAGATCCGATCACAAAAAGTCAACACCCACTGCGTTTATGGGAATGAAAATGAATGATTATTAACTACATAGGTAGTTAAAGCAAAAAGCCAGGGTAGATGACCGTTGTGTAAATATTTGCTGTGTGTTCGACATTATAGCGCCATTTAGTGTAACCATATTATAAATATGAAAGTAACTCTGTCTGTCTATTACCATGACATGACCATATGAAATTTGGGATGAAAATACTTGGAGTGTTGGTGAAGGACCAAAGGCTACTTTTTATCTCGAATAGTCATAAGTATGCGGAACTCCCGCGGGAGCGCTGTAACCGTATTTCACGCAGACGGAGTCGCGGGCACCGGCTAGTGTCAAATAATCTACTACTACTACTACAACAGCCTATTTACGGCCCACTGCTGGGCATAGGCCTCCTCTCATCACGAGATGGTTGGGCTATGGCCCAGTGCGGCTTGGGGACTTCACACACATCTTTGAATTACTTCGCAGATGCGTGCATCGTGTTTTATTATTGTCTAATCATTGTAGAAACTAAAATATTTATACCCCCCCCCCCCCGATACCTCCTTAGGTAGGTAGATTCTACTATCTAAATCCCGCGCCTTCACATTTCAAAACGCTTCATTTTTTTATTATTATTTAAAAAGCACCACCAACACTCTCAACGCATAGTTGATGGCCGTCTCAGCTCGCACACATGTATTGAGAGTGTTGGTGGTGCTTTTTAAATACATTGAAGCGTTTTGAAATGTGAAGGCGCGGGACTTTAGCTACTAGAAGATCTCTACTTCGCAGTTTCGCACATAACGAATAGAGCATAGAGTAATTTAAGTAAATTGGTAGTAGACCGATATGTCCGGGTTTTTACGACTTAATGTCTTGATTTAATGTAGCTTCCGTAGGTCAATGCTGTGACGAACTAGCAGACACAGCTGTAATGAACAATAGACAAAAGCGTGAGGTTCAAGAAAACCGCAAATTAAGGAAAACATTTAAAATCCCGTCATTGTAGATAATCCATTAAAAACTCATAAGTAAAATGTAAATTTGGTACAAAACATAATGTAGTACAGCACGACACAACTTAGAAGGCGCGCGGTGAAGCACTTAAGCTGTTGACGCAGAGTCTATTTTTGCTTAATCCACGCGCCTTCTAAGTTGTGTAAAAGTTTACAGTAAAGAAACTGTCACAAAAAGGAATAGGTATAGCAAAGATTATCCAAATGAAATAATTACTATTTAAGTAAAGTACCTATACTAGAAATATAATATCTACTACCTGTACTACAAAACAATGATTACCTACACAGTTATCCCAAAACAGTAACAAATTAACAAAATACCTACAACGGAAAAAAACAGGTACAGCTTAACCAGGAAATTAGCAGATCCGTCATTAGTTCTGCGTTTCATATAAGTAGGTAGATAGCAATACCAAAAAGCATCATCTTGAGTAATAGTGAGTGTGTGTTCAACTCGACAAAACGGGTCACTTTATACTTATGGAAAATCCTATACAAAGTGACCCGTTTCCATTGCTGTTGAGTGTATACTACTACAGCCTATTTGCGTCCCACTGCTGGGCACAGGCCTCCCCTCATCATGAGAGGGTCTGGGCTATAGTCCCCAAGTCCCCACGCGGGCCCAGTGCGGATTGGGGACTTCACACACGTCTCTGAATTACTGCGCAGATGCGTGCAGGTTTCCTCACGATGTTTTCCTTCACCGAAAAGCTCGTGGTAAATTCAAATTGAATTTCGCACGTAAGTAAACTTAGAGGTGCGAGCCGGAATCGAAGCCCCGACCCTCGGCATGAGAGGCGGTAGGTCGAACCACTAGGCCACCACGGCTTTTAAGTGGGTTTTTGTTGAGTGTAGAAACTGACTTAATTTAGAATGGATTAGTTTAACTAACTACATTAACTTGTTCGACCATTTCCTTTTTGGTGCTTTTCCTATTTCGACCCTTCCCTCAATGACCACAGCATTAATTCCTGCTTAAGCTTTACATCTCTACTTTTCAAACCACGCTGTCAACGCATCTTGAAATTTTGAGTTGCATCCAAGTTGCATCCCACAAGACCACACAACTTTAAGGTACTGGAACATAAACCTTTCAAGCCACAACTCAAGTCAAACAAATGGCCTAACACCTAGAAAATGAGCAAGAGCTACTCCAATTGCTTGCAAATACTGACTAATAACTCAAGCCCATTAACAAATGACGCTTCACGGGCCAAAGGTCCGACTAATTTAGCAAGTTGATTTCCAACGGTGCCAAGAGTGCATTTATTGGAACTACCCATGACTTCGGGCAGAGATAGATGTCTACAGGTAGAGCATAAAAGGTGAGTATGGCTGGAAATCATTGGATACAATTTATAAGACTTTAGGCACTTGTTCCACCTGCACTGCCGGTGATCAACTATAAAATTGTGTGTGTCTCTTCTACTGACACAGGATATACATATAATTTCAATAAAAATAGTATTTAGGCCACATTTTCAAATCTGTATTGTGCCTATCTCCGTACAAAGCCGACAAGGGCAGTCATGAAATAAATTGAAATCCTTAGGTAGGTAAGTAATACTTAAATAGGTTATTTGAAAGCGAAATTCGAACTATTAATCTTGATACAATACTTTTTTATATCAATAAGGAGAGACCTTATTAAAAGGTTTACAAGTACGCCATAATGTATGTGCGGTAAATGCACAGTTGTACATTACATCTACCAACAGGGAAACTTTACTAAGCCCTTAACTTTCTGAAGCGTGCGGTAAAAGGCACCTCGTCTAATCCGTGTATAACCCAGTTCTCTAAATAATACTAATATTTTATCGAAGGCGGTCCAGTTTCCCATTCGCCTTAAACCGCATTCTGCATTGTCAAATGGTCAATTTTCATTTGCTATTTCTGATCGTACTCTGCGCAAGCGCATTCGATACGGCCAAGTTGTAAATTCACTGCCTTCAGCTTTCATTACGATGTGAAAAGCATCATTTTACAAATGAGCGGTTATTAATACAGATCGATTCACGAAAGCTGTCACTTGTCACAAGCGATGACTGTCACTTGTCGCTGTGCGAGTGACCTCCTCATATTTTGTAGTTAAGTAAACAAGTGTGAAACAAGTATACAAAATAACGTATATAAGGTGCTAACAAATTAGTCACGGATATTTTTATAGCTGATAGTACTCGGCTCTCGAAGTACATTTAAGTATGAAACGTCATTGGTTTTGTTATGTTTTTTTGGAGAAAAATAGGAAACAAATTTGCTACGTTAAAACACCCTGTTTAAGAACCTGCCGTTTTCCCGCCAAATTTTTTTTTTCCCTTAATTAAAGTTAAAAGTTAATTGTTTTAATGTAATTTATTATCTCTTAAAATATCCTTGACTAATTTGTTAGCATCTTGTATAATCTGCATTTACATTTATACCATTTTTTCACACTGTCACTGTAATCCGCGAAAATATGGCTAAAAGTACTAAAAGATTTTAGCTGTTTCGTTGCAATTTCCGCAATACACGACGGCTGTGTGCAAACAAGATTAAATATTATCATTCGTTGAATCCATGTGTATTTAATCACTAACTTCTGCCCGCAACAGACAGTTACTTGCGCATTTATAATATACTATGAATTTATAGTTACCTGTCTAATATTTACTTTGAATTTCATTTACAACTAGTTGTCCCGGTGAACTTCGTATCACCACGGATTCCCGTACAAAGTTATTATACCGATTTTATTTTATTTCTAAACTTTCCCTGAATTGAATCGAGGGGAATAAAAAAAAGAATCAGCCAAATCGGTCCAGCGGTTCTCGTGCCTTAGCCGGACTAAAACACGGCAATTCCTTTTTTACATAAAATAACTTTAGCTTACGTAAGTGAATGATGCCATGGTTTCTAGACTTTATCCACGAAACCTTGCGACCGTCCATCTGATGACTGAAATCCTTTATGATCATCTGCGAAGAACTTGGACTTGTCTCACAAGTTCATGTCATGATCCCATAAAATAATTTGTCACACTTTAACATAAACAACATTCAAAGGCTCTTGTAAGAATAAGCCAGAATTTTTGAAAAAAGGCCTTCTGCTGAGTTTGGTGCGGCGCCTCTTCTCAAGCAATGGGTTTAGAAAGCGCTGGTAAATTCTTTTTCTGACGTGTAAAAGTGCCCCTATGAGGCCAATTTGCTGAAGAAATGATTGAATTGAATTGAATTGCAAAATAAAATATAGTTCTGATTTTTTAAATATTATTATCCTTATTGTATGAACCGGTCAAGAAATTGTGAACCCTGCAACTTCGAGCAACTTGACCTAGCAAAGCACCCACCTTACGAAAAACTGTGCACCCATTAGGGACCTTATTTACTTACTTTATGCATATACGAGAAGATACAAAAAAAATAGAACTGTACTTACAATGGTCTGCGATATTAGAGCTTCTAAGTATATTCCCACCGGAAGGAGATTTATTTTGTTTTATAATAATGAACTTTCAATGTTCTATGACGAATTCGAAATCCTTATTTTCTTATGGCGACTTATCGGGTTTGGGCAGGGAACCCTATAAAGATTGTAGTGCCAATTAAACGATATCAAGATGGCGTCAGCGCCTGTCCCATCTTTACCAACCGAATTAAACGCGCATGCAACCGACGATTATAATGCGTTTAAATTTGAATTTATTCTTCATAAACCTTCACTTTCGCGTGTACTTTATTGCGGTGGCAAAATTGCTGGTGTCGTTTCTTTATTAGTTATTATTGATCAACGTTATAAACGTCCGTAAAGGGCAGTTCTCGGTCCACGTTAACTTAAAGCACTTTCGACACAAGCTGCCTTAAGTCAATTTAGTATTTTGTGCCGTTTGAGTGCTTATAGCTAGTTACTTGTATACCAAAATTGTATAACGATAATCATGGATATAAGACTTTTTCCCTTCACAGTGTGCGACCGACGCTGCATATGGAAACTTGAACGGCGGTGTTTCAGGAGACCTATTGACAATTTGCATACAGTAAATTTATATAGATATAAATTTATACAGGATATTTATAAAGTAGAAATCCAATGTATTTGATTAAAAATAATGGCATGTGCTCGTGTTTGATAACCGGTTCTCCCTTTGAGTGTGGACTTGACTTAAATAATAGAAAAAACTTTCATTTGCAATGAATCGTATAGGAGCCCGGAGTCCAAGCAATGCGAGTAATGACTCTATTGTTGCTTTTTTACCATAAAATGCTTACTATTTAATTTGTTTTTTTTTTCATTAAACTTCAAGATATTTAAAAAGTACTTCGAAAGCAATAAATTTACTCTGAAATGATTTTTGTTGCTTTCAGAATTCAAAAAAGTGATGGCTTTTTGCGTATCATTACAATGTTATATATACCTATAAATAACTAGGTACTAGAGGTTATTTTATTCTTTTAACAGTGTGTTTAATTTTAGAGGACCTAATGAGACTTAGAGAATTAATAAATCAAATAAATGCAAAACGCAGTATCAATGGGAAATCAAATTGATATTATTATGAATTACAAGACAAATACGCAAATTACATTAACATAATACAGCAGCAATTAAAATTATGCGTGCCGTTCCACTAATCGCAAGTTTTATCCTATTAACCGGCGTGGATGGTTTCATAAATATCGCCATACAAGGCAACTCGAATTACTGGCAACGATATTTAAATGAGCTTTTCAATGAGCCTCCGATTGCGCAGGCGCCGTCTCTGAAAATTAGAATTCGAGACCTTAAAAGAACCTAGTAGGAGCTAATTTGGCTTAGAGTATGAATATACCACAGACTCCATAGTTTGATCTAAATGTACTCTAGTTATTCTAAATCGGCTTGTATGGTGAAAATTATAAAAAATGCACATCAGGCATTGATCTATTATTAGTAAGGATTCACAATCAGAAGAAGAGAAGATAAGAATCAGAAATGAGGATATCCGCAGTAGAACTGGGGTCACCGACATAGCCCGAAGAATTGCGAACCTTAAGTGGCAGTGGGCGGGGCATATTGCTCGCAGGACTGATGGCCGATGGGGCCGGAAAGTTCTTGAGTGGCGTCCGCGAACCGGGAGACGAGCTGTCGGTAGGCCTCCAACAAGATGGAGCGACGACCTCGTGAAGGTCGCGAGAAACCGGTGGAAGTAAGTAGCACAGGACCGGTCTGAGTGGCGAGCCTTGGGGGAGGCCTATGTCCAGCAGTGGACGTCTTTCGGCTGAAATGATGATGATGATTCACAATCAGCCGAAGAAAAATGGCCCGTCAAAACGGGTGCCCGAACCACCGAGCACCCGCATAAAATATATATTTAGTACCTTAGTCTAGGCACTTCTCGTTTTACGTTGTGAAAACCCCAAATAGCCACGATTGACTTCTGAAACACTGATTGACTGACTTTCTACCTATAACATTTCATGTGGATTTAATTAAGACTCAAAGCGTAATTTCACTCGTCTACTTAACGCAGAAGCCCTAAAGAAACAGTGCTGCCAGTTACTTCTATTTGCGCTTTTACTAGATAATTTCAAGGTTTCTAAATAAAAGCGATTAGATGTAGTAAAACTCAGTTGTATGCTTGTAGGCTTCAAACAGAAGTAGATTCTTAGAACTTAGTAACGTTTAATGACCCTACTTGAAAGGGTTTTTAATGTCTATAATAACTCTAACAATTTATGACTATGAACACAATAGTTGGCTGGACAACATCCTATGTGATATGGAAATAAAGTTCCTTAAATATTGTTGTTAAGATCCTAAATATAAAATTAAAACAACGTTTTTTTTATTTCAGCTATCTATCTATTAAGCATCTTCGAGCTATGCTAGATGGACAGACATGGCGAAACTATAAAAAATCCTTGTGGACTACGGAACCCTAACAATGCTATTCGAGAACTTTCTGACCAGAAAGCAAGACTGTGGATAAGCCTCCAGCAGGATGAAGCGACTACATTGTAAAGATCGCAGGAATACGGTGAAGGCGAGTGGTACAATACAAGCCCGTTCTCGTTATCTGTCTGAGTGGTAAGTAACATTTTATTGTACAAAATAAAAACACAGAAATACAAATTTCAACATAGAGAAGAGACACATGTACAAAGGCGAGCTTATTCCTATAAGTAATTTCTTCCAGCTAACCTCTGATTAGTGGAGAGGAGACATGTACCTACATGAGTAGACAAATAAGAAGTGAGCTGAGTGGTGAGCCTTGGGGGAGGCGTATGTCTATTGTCTAGCACTGGACGTCTTTCGGCTGTCATGATGAGATATAAAAACGGTAAAGATACTCTACAGCTCAAAAACTGCTTATTAGAACCCCCATCATTTTGAAAACCATGAAAGAGAAAACAATAAGTGCTTAGACAGTTTATAGTTTGAAACTAAGTTCCGCAATCCATTCAAATGGAAGATACGACACGACATGTACGTACAGTAGAGTTCGCCAATATATACACACTTTTGCACCTTACCACGTTGTAATAAGGTCCAAAAGTGTACACATATTAATGAACTCGACTGTACACAATATAGTATACCACGACACAACATAGAAGGCGCGCGGGTAAAGCAATAATAGACTCTGCGTCAACGACTTAAGTGTTCCGCCGCGCGCGTTCTAAGTTGTGTCGTGCTATACGACACAACTTAGAAGCACAACATATGTATAATAAGGCGCGCGGTGAAGCACTTAAGCCGTTGATGCAGGTACTATTATTGCTAAATTCACGCGCCTTCTAAATTGTGTAAACCTGTACGATAGTAGAGATCTTCTACTATCTAAAGTCCCGCGCCTTCACAATTCAAAACGCTTCAATTTTTTTATTATTATTTAAAAAGCACCACCAATACTCTCAACGCATAGTTGATGGCTGTCTCAGCATGCACACATGTGTTGCGAGTGTTGGTGGTGATTTTTAAATACATTGAAGCGTTTTGAAATGTGAAGGCGCGGGACTTTAGATAATAGAAGATCTCTGTGTTAACTATTTTTAATATTGGTCCATACCATACTAGAAACCAGAAAGAAGAAGTAGTAAAATGTATATTAAAATAATTGCACTTGAAAACGTGTACGTAGTAATTACAATAGCTATAAATAATACACCGGAAATAGGAATAATGGGGTGTAAAATAAAATTTACATCCGTAATTTTGTTCTACCGGAATACTTAAATTTAAATTACCATTATTATCATCACCTTAATAGTAATCAGTAGGTACTTTCTGGAATACCTACTATTGGTTTGGCCACATATACACGTGGGCGCTCACGATGGGTCTCATAAGAAGGCTCAAAGTCACTCAGAGGGCAATGGAAATGGCTATGCTCGGGGTTTCTCTACGTGATAGAATCAGAAATGAGGATATCCGCAGCAGAACTGGGGTCACCGACATAGCCCGAAGAATTGCGAACCTTAAGTGGCAGTGGGCGGGGCACATTGCTCGCAGGACCGATGGCCGATGGGGCCGGAAAGTTCTCGAGTGGCGCCCGCGAACCGGGAGACGAGCTGTCGGTAGGCCTCCAACAAGATGGAGCGACGACCTCGTGAAGGTCGCGGGAAACCGGTGGAAGCAAGTAGCACAGGACCGGTCGGAGTGGCGAGCCTTGGGGGAGGCCTATGTCCAGCAGTGGACGTCTTTCGGCTGAAATGATGATGATGATGATTTTGCCTGCGGTTATCACGTTACCGCGGAATCTGTGAGTTTTCCCGCGATAAAATGTGTTTTCCTGGGAATCCAACTATTCGTCATGCCAAATTTCATCCAAATAGACCCAGTGGTTTGTATGGACACTTCTAGCAAATACCTAGTTATCGTGCTATAAATCCAACTCTTTGTACAGGAACGCTACGTAATATGTGATACTAGCTTCTGCCCGCGACTTCGCCCGCGTTGAATTCGGTTATCGCGTTCCCGCGGGAACTATGCATTTTTCTGGGATGAAAAGTAGCCTATGTCCTTTCTCGGGACCCCAACTATCTCCATGCCAAATTTCATCTCGATCGGTCCAGCGGTTGAAACATGAAGAGGTAACAGACAGAGAGACAGACAGATAGAGTTACTTTCGCATTTATAATATTAATATGAATATGGATTAACTAGTTGGCCATTTACAGTAGAAGAGCATAAAGTTCAATTTGGATCAGTTTTCAGGTTGCGCGTAAATCAAGATGCTTTCATTGTGTCGACAACGCGGTAGCTGAAGAAGACTATGATGATTTGTTGGTTACCTAATTAGAACAAGGGAATATAATTGGATCAGACGGCATTAAATGTTAAATATCGTTAGATATACCTATCGGCCTTTACTATATGAAGAGGTCCTTGATAAATTGAAATTGAATATAAATAATATAGGGAAAAAATGTTAATTGCATGCTTTTATTATAATATTGAACTTGCTATTGTAATTTGAAATTTTCATTGAGGAAATAAAAAGGCTAGTTATTATTCATTATTATAGTACTTACCTACCGGAATTCTCCATTTTAAAGTTTCTATTCCTACTTGAATCTCAATGAAATAAACTTCGGTAGGTACCAAAAGAGGTCAATCGTCGAATCCGACTCGGCTGGGCAGCGTTCGGGAAGCTTCGCAGTGTCTTTTCGTCCAAATTACCGCAGTGTCTCAAGTCGAAAGTCTTCGACCAGTGTGTGTTGCCAGTGATGACTTATGGTTCCGAGACGTGGGCGCTTACGATGGGTCTCATAAGAAGGCTCAAAGCCACTCAAAGGGCAATGGAAAGGACTATGCTCGGGGTTTCTCTGCGTGATAGAATCAGAAATAAGGATATCCGCAGTAGAACTGGGGTCACCGACATAGCCCGAAGAATTGCGAACCTTAAGTGGCAGTGGGCGGGGCATATTGCTCGCAGGACTGATGACCGATGGGGCCGGAAAGTTCTCGAGTGGCGTCTGCGAACCGCGAGATGAGCTGTCGGTAGGCCTCCAACAAGATGGAGCGACGACCTCGTGAAGATCGCGGGAAACCGGTGGAAGCAAGTAGCACAGGACCGGTCTGAGTGGCGAGCCTTGGGGGAGGCCTATGTCCAGCAGTGGACGTCTTTCGGCTGAAATGATGAGGTACCAAAAAGTATTCTTATCTTTATGTACAGTTATTACTAACATCGCTTCTGTGTCCAGCAGTGGGGAACTAATAGGCTGTTTGGTTTTTGGTTATACATCGGGATAAAAATCGGGAGAGGATCATAGATTTACCCTAGAGATCCCAGAGGGACCTGTGTCCATTCAGATAGTTCTTTATCATTATGCAACGTGCGTATCGACCTGTCATTTGTGACCGATGCGCTAATGGCTGCGGCTTTGCCTGCAGATAAATGCAGCAGAGAAGATTTATAATGACAAATTGTGCATTTCTTAACGCGGTAAATGTATCCGAAACCAAATTAGCTTCATTGATTTAAAGTGAACTATATGACGTGTTAAAGATAAAAATGCTTAGAGGGAAAAAATGCTTGTGTCTGGATTACTTATTTGTTACTTGTAACTAATTTCCATGTTTTTTTCATACAGTTTCCTAATCACTATAGGCTTTCGAATAGCAGACGGACAATCAGATTCTATATAATTACCCCTTACCGACCTTACCCCTTTTCGGCATGCTATATTTATTGTTACCGATTTACGATTATTAGGAATCTGTTTCAAAGAAAGAGTATAAGGTGAAAAAGGTAAATATTAATTAGGTATTGTTGACAAAGACTGTAAACACGAACATTGTGTAACGTAACTAGTAAATAAACAGCTATAAAGTTTGCTATAACGTTTTGGCAGTGCCAAAAAACTTGACAAGTGTTTGTCCACTTAAACGAAACTGTTAACATCTTGTACAAAATGTGTAAACAAATTGTCTTTTGACAGAGCTAAGCTAACGTGTCGAGTGTGTGACAAACACTCGACGTTGAAAACAATTGGCTCTAGTGTTTGATCCAACTGTATTGCCAACAAAGTCTCTTTGCGGAACGTCTGGCGAAGAAAAATTAAAACCGTGCAATAAGGTGTTTCTTTTGGGTCAATTAATAAAAACTTATCCGCTATCGTAACAAGAAAACCCTTGCGAAGGGCATTAGGCCATTTTGATGCCGGAAATCATCTTGTCATCTCGCATCTTCTCGATGAAAAATGAAAGACGGTTTAGTATTTACCTAGCTGTAAGAATATATGTATATGGATAGTGCATCTCAGACTTTATGCTACGTCACATACATAACCAACTACCATTAGATATTGTAAAAAAAATACAGGAAGCAAAAAATGTAAATACATGTGTAAGAGTACTTAAAAAATATTACATAGATGCTACGAGTATAACACTAGTACCGAGAATGAATCCTTTAATTAAGAAATATAATTAGTTTTTAACATATTTTAAAACGCGACTGACTCTTGCAAATAAGCCTAAGGAGGCTTCAGCAAGCGTAAAATATTGTAACAGCATTTTTTTATTTTCAATAAATAAATGAAAAAAAAACGTATGAATTTCCTCGCAGAAGTGACGGGCTGTGGCTAGTTTTGATAACGATATCGTGATCATCGTTTCAGCCAAAAGACGTCTTCTGGACATAGGCTTCCACCAAGGCGCGCCACTGAAACCACTCGTTACCACCACAGTCGATCATTACCAGGTCATCGCTCCATCTTGTTAGAGGCTTATAAAGACAAGTCCGAAACAGGGATGAATTTCATTTAATTCCATAAGTAATTTGGAGCACCATTTATACTTTAATTAATTATACAAGCAAACACGGTCTTTAGTCGAAACTATAGTGTAACTTTTGATAAATAGCTTCGATGCTTATCAGAGGTTTCTCCATGTTAAACAATATAAATCACACATTATAATCTCCCATGAAGCTAGAAAGCATGACTCGCGTTTTAACTCTATCTAAATAAATAAAGTACCGTCAACATAATTTTGTTATGAGAATCCGGGAAAGTGGAACTTTCAAATTAGGTAGGTAACGAAGCAAAAGTAATTCAATGTGATTTTTATTGTGTCTTGGAAATAGAAACGCCGCAAAGTGTCAGAATTAATAAACGTGATAACTTGATAAGAAAGGGTAATGATCAATGTACACGAAACTTTTTCATTTACAGACTGACTGACTGATAACAACGCCCAGCCAGAAGTACTTGTCGTAGAGATCTGAAATTTGGCACGTAAGCTCCTTGGGGACTGGAGAGTGTAGATGATTTCCCGAAATTCCCACGGGAAAGGAATAAATGGGATGAGATCGGGCTTGAAAGATCCTGTCTTAACCAGGACAAACAAACAAAACAAAACTTAACAGGAAATAAGCAATAAAACTATTCATCAATCCGTACTAGATTCTCCGATTCATAGTGTGACTATCTGCTACATCTGGTTTGCGGTTTGCGATTAATTTCACTAAACAAATAGCACGAGATAACATCTTAATTGGGATAAGTCGCCTTCTGAGCGCTGCCGATCTCACAGGAAGATACACAAATCTTATTTCGCACTTTAGATAGCGATATTATTGAAATATAATCGTAATTTCGATTTATTTTAACCGTTAATCAAATTCTGTTTTGTCTCTATCGGTTAGCACGATACGGGCTTGTCTGGTTAGGTTATCCATCGGTTAACTTGTAAAAACTTCTGTAAATAAAGCCCCGCCCGGATACCTACCTACCTTAAGTATGTGTATTTTTTCTTTTATTTTTCTGTACATATTTATTTGTCTACTCGTGAAGATGTTTCCTCTCCACTACTCAAAGGTTAGCTGGAAGAAATTCCTTGTAGGGATAAGCTCGCCTTTGTACACGTGTCTCTTCTCTGTATTGATAATTGTATTTGTGTGTTTTATTCTGTACAATAAAGTGTTACTTACTTACTTACCTTATGAAATATGTAGACTCAAGAGCAAAACATCAAATTAATGGCATTATCGATTCCCAATAATTTGACACCGGAAACGCATGGTGACGATGTTGCGGTTGTCTAAATATAGGTGATGGAGTGGCGATTGGGTGAGCATGTTAGGTACTTAACATCTTAGTCCACATCGTCACTTTTCATCATGGTGAGATACCTGTAGTGGTTATACTCAAATCTCAAATAACAACCAGCATGGCTAACCATAATATATTGTATACAAGGCTTCAATACGAAATGAATGAATTAATCACCGAAAGCTGTGTTCGGTTCGAGGAATAATAGGTTTCTGAATTCGATTCAGGTTTAAGAGCTGCTATCATTCAACAGTAAACGCGAATGATAGAAATTCTGTGAGGCAGAATCAAAAATGATACATCTGCACCAGAACTAGTATTGCGAATTGCGAAGCTTAAGTGACAGCAGGCAGCTCTGCTGCTGCTTGTTCGCTGAACTAATTAATACGAAGTAGTTATGTAAGTAAATAATAAATGATTTTTCATTTTTTATTATTATTATAGCCTATAAAGTGTCCCACTGCTGGGCAAAGGCCTCCCCTTTTTTTCGCCACTCTCCTCTATTTTGTTCCAGCTCCCGCAGATCTGAGTCAAATGCGTCCAAGTTGTCCCGCCATCTCCTTTTGGGTCTGCCCCTGCTCCGGCAGCCATCTCATGGAACCCACTCTGTAGCACTCTGTAGCCTTTTTGGCCCACCGTTCCGGATGCGTCCGCCAGACGTGGCCAGCCCAGTCCCATTTGAGCTTGGCAAATTTAACACCCACATTAGCAAATCCCGTTTTGGAGCGCATTTCGGTGTTTTTGATGCGATAGTAGATGAATGTTAATAATTATTCACCAATCAATTAAATTTATAACCTACTCCACAGTCGTCAATACATATAAAAATGAATCTGTAATTTTAACTGGTTTTTAATTAAAGTCACATGATTAAAATATACGTCTGTCGTTTGATATTATTTATGGGCATGTGCACTTTTATGGTGTTCCGTACATCACGTCTCTATTGTTTATTTGCGAATATTCTTCTAATCAATTTTATTGCTGTTTACTGTTTGTTCTAACGGAAAAACAAAAGTTGTGTGATGACGTTCAAACGGCGATGGACGTATTATCGATCGCTATTCTATCATATGCCTATATGTATGTACGTATAGGTACAACTGAAAGGATTTTGTTTTAGAGGGTTAAGGAACCCTCTCAAGACATTCCTAACTCTAATAATATATTGCTCTATAGTCGCGACTTATACCTTATAAGGGCCCTACCTCTACATTGTACAGACTCGAGAGTTACCTAATAGACTGTTTTTTTAATAAAGGCAATGAATGCGACGGAAAATTTATGGTAAAATAGGTATTATTATAAGTGAATTATCATCACTATACAATACTATAATGATGTCTTTTAAAAGGACATGTAGTAGTCGTCATTAAAATAGTGACATCTTTTTTATTGCAAAAGGAATCAGAGCAAAAGAAAATGGTTTTGAAAGTCCACTAGAACCTCAAAAAAGACCAAGAGCTGTTGTAATAAAAATCATGGGGTATGTGTTAATGGCTACACTTGAGACACCTAATAATGGCAAAAACGTGCACTTTATGAGCCATTCTACAAGAATTCATTGAAAACTAGTTTTTATCGCCATAAGGTGTGATGTAGATTTCTGCTCCACAAATGATTATTACTCTTTTTTTTCGGTGTAATAACACCTGCTGGATAAATAAATTACAAGATAATGTTAGGTGCAGTAACGATAATATCTTAGATAATATAAATTAATACGTTTTAAGAGCTACAGTTACAACTTATCATCCATGGGAAAATACAAGGCCGTAAACTACCAGACCGACGCCGCATATCCTGGTTCAAAAATCAGGAAGACTGGTTCGAAATGAACACAAATTCTTTATTCCATGCGGCAGTCTCCAAAGTCAAATGATTGCCGACTTCCGTTAGGAGATGGCACTAGAAGAAGAAGAGCTACAGTAAATGGCATTCACTTAACATTTAACACGTAAAAGTGCCCAGATGTGGCCTACTTTATTTTCTGAATAAATATTTTGATTTTTGATTTTGATTTGATTTTGATTTTTGACTTTGATTTTGATTTTTGATTTTTGATTTTGATTTTGATTTTGATTTTGATTTTGAATTTGATTTTGATTTTGATTTTGATTTTGATTTTGATTTTTGATTTGATTGACTTCTTTTTGACCGATTCTGATTCAATATAGAGGGAAACAATTTACATTGAATCAGAATCGGATAAGGCGCTGACATTGAGGCATGAATGCCCGTAAACATTCACAGGTGGATTAGGTACTACATTGTTGTTGATATGCAAAAAACTTTCCTTGTTCGCTCCATTGACGTTATGATTATGACAGTCAACATGAATTATCATGCTTACACTCTATTGAATCGGGTGAAAAAAGTCGATTGATGGCTTCTGTAGTCATTATTCAAAGCGATATCCTTATAAAGACATTAACATTCCGTGTAGTTACCGAATGGCGCCGTAGAAGCATTTTTTAATTAAATTTCATTAGTCACGTAATTCCTATTCAGTGAAATGGTCTGTATCTGAACATGAACATTATTTTCATTACATAGGTATTCAACGTGATGGGAAAACAAGACTGATTTAGCTACAATAATGCTCTAGTTTCGCTGATTGAAGTTATTAACAAAAAATATTTAAAAAAAAATAGGACCGACTTCAAACTCAGCCTGTGAAGTTGGTGTCTAGTTCACTATAAGATAGTCATAGCTTTGGGGTGGTTCACTTGACACCGACTTCACAGGCTGTCGGAGTTTGAAGTCGGTTCTATTTTTTTCGGCTATAGTTTCCAAACATGTGTACGATGGGACGCCTCACTGTAGTCTTTGAAATGTATGCCAAAATCATACACATGCTAACAATTTTCGAGGAGTTCCCATATTTTTTCATGGATCTCATAATCAGAACTAAACCAAATTAAAATGGGACCTTGAAATCGGTATATAATTAAGGAAATTATGCATGGTCATACCTACATAAAAAAAATCTATATACACGTTGACTTGAGAAACTCCTCCTTTTTTTTCGTCGGTTGAAACAAATGTGTTTTATTGCGTCTACTTTGTAAAGGATCCTATTTAATTCGAGTATCCTCCGCTTTCTCACCTTTCAGTTCAATCACTCGTGCCAAATAACAACTTTGCAGCCTTGCATAACAATAACAAATACCTATTGTTATCCATCCATGTAATTTGAAAATGATATAACAATGATTATTTTTAATAGAAAAATTGTTCCTGAGCATTTTTATTTTATTATTATAAACAAGCATTTGACCACGATCTCACCTGATGGTAAGTGACGATACGGTCGAAGGTGATACATGCTTACTTAGATAGTACCTGTTCTGCACTCTCTTCGACTTGAAAAGATCCAAGTTATAATTATCGGGGAAGAGACCGGCCGGTAGAGAATTCCACTCCTTAGCTGTTCGCATGATGTGATGAAGCATGAATTGAAGTTTTTTTTTGATAATAAATAAATTAAAATCCAATAATAAGTTACTTACAGTTTGGAAAATATAATTGCAGCCGTGATCGGTAGGTATGTCCTCCCACAGCGCACCTGAAAACAAAGAAAAAGAAATAAGTAAAGAAACAATCTCCGACCAATGATTCTCTTATCCTTACAAAGAAGGCAACCATAATAATAACGGTCGTATTGTGGAATAATACATGTAATGGCCAAATTCTACGTAATGGGTTATTACGTCAAATTGTGCTTATTTTATTTTCTTTGGCATATTAAGACTTACCCACTAAAGTATTCACATGATTATACAGTAAAACGCAACTGGTTAATCAATATAAGTATATAAAACTCCGATTGACTGACTGACAGACAGACTGATGACAACGCACAGACTGATATTTGGCATGTAGGTTCCTTGGGGATTGTAGGGGAGTCCGTAATATTCTTGTAATGATCATTCTACATTATAAATTTGGACCTAAGATTTCGATTGCCGCTGTATTCAGTCGAGACTCCTGCGCATGTAAAACATACGGTAAGTCACACAGGTGAGTCTCATTAATTTATCGAGGGGTCAACAAACAAATCACCGAGTTTTAAGGTTTCTTGAGAGCTTTAGGTAATATATTTTATCTATGTCAATATGATCAAAACATTTCTAGTGAGATGATAAAAAGTCAGATCTGTCTTTCGATTAAGCACCTAATCAAGATAATAAAGATATGGAAAAAATACAGACGTTGTAACTAAACAATACGGATTTATAAGTATTGTTTGACTTTAATTGATAATAATCACAACACAATGAACATATAGACAGTTTATACATACGTTATAAATAGTTAGGTATCATTAATCTACTCTTACCTAAACATGAGGATAGTTAAAACCGTAATAAAGTTAGCAAGAAAAAACTTTCTTGGTGCTCCCCTTTGCTTTACTTTAAAATTATTTTTATAATATATGTACTTAAATGAAATTTGTAAATTGCATCATGATGATGATGATGAATGATGAATAAATAAACAATCATAATTCATTCGTAAAGTCTTTTTAACGTAACGTAACTTTGTTACGTAAAAACAAGTCGCTTAAGGTGGCAAAAGAAGGTACATCGACAGGAAAAACGTGGATAACAAATTTAAGAGACTGTGCAGGAACAAAGCAAAGCAATAGAAGTAAAATTTTAGACATTGCCACTCAATTTTATAAAGATTTGTACTCAGATTCCTCGAAAATTAACAAACAAAATGCAATAGACGAAAATGAATATGTAATCGATATATTACCACCCATATCCGAACACGAAGTGTACTTGGCACTTCATAAAATGAAGTATAATAGAAGCGCCGGGGAGGATGGAATAACAACCGAGGCATTAAGAGTTGGAGAACCGTCTTTAATCCCCCATATCAGCAAACTTTTTAACAATATCATTAACACGCAGTCGTTTCCAAAATACATGTGTCACTCAAATATAATTCTGTTACATAAGAAGGGAGACAAGTCTGATATCGGGAATTATCGCCCTATCAGTCTTGTCTCTCATCTTTTCAAAATATTTATAAAAATATTAGAAAATCGCATTTCAGGGCAGCTTGATCAACACCAACCGCCCGAGCAGGCAGGGTTCCGCCCCGGCCTCTCTACCACCGACCATCTACATGCACTGAACCAAATCATCGAGAAATGCTCTGAACATAACCAGCCACTTTATTTAGCCTTCGTGGATTATTGCAAAGCATTTGACAGTATTTCTCACGATTCCATATTTACAGCTCTACACAACCAAAATATCAGTCCAGGATATATTCAACTTTTGAAACAGATTTATGACAATAGTACCGCATCAATCAGAATTCAGTCCTCCGGCCCGTCTTTCGATATACAAAAGGGGGTCAAACAAGGCGACCCGCTATCGCCAAAACTGTTCACCAGCACCCTAGAACACGTCTTTCGGAAGTTTGCGCCGCGCTGGGAGGAGAGGGGCGTACTTGTCGGCGAAAAAAGATTGACTAATCTTCGTTTCGCCGACGATATCGTCCTATTCTCATCCACAGCTACTGACCTCAGAGACATGCTTGAAGATCTAAGCTTGGCAAGCTCCGAAGTGGGACTAAAGATGAATATGTCAAAGACCAAACTTATGAGCAACAGCGCACACCGTAGGATTGAGATAAACGGAGAACAAATTGCATATGTCCATGAGTATCTGTATTTGGGCCAATTAGTTTCTTTCCAGGCAAGACAGGAAAAAGAGATTGAACGACGGACTGGTAATGCCTGGAAGAGCTATTGGTCCATGAAACACTTAATGAAAGGCGATTTGCCTATGTGTCTCAAGCGGAAACTCATGGACATGTGCATACTTCCAATTCTCACCTACGGCGCTCAAACTTGGTCTTTGACAGATTCTCAGAAGTTCAAGCTTGGAGTTTGTCAACGGGCCATGGAGCGTAGCATATTAGGTGTTAAACGTAGGGATCGTATCCGGAACACTACCCTACGCTCCAAGACGCAAATAGTTGACGTGGCTCAGAAGGCGGCCAAACTGAAATGGGACTGGGCTGGTCATATCTGCCGCATGCCGAACGAATTATGGGCCAAAGTAACCACCCAGTGGAAGCCCCACAATTCCAATCGGAGACGAGGCAGACCTCGTCGGCGATGGCGGGATGAAATTGATTCCTTTTTAAAGAATTGGCCAGAGACTGCGCAAGACCGAGAGCAGTGGAAAAAGTGGGGGGAGGCCTTTGCTCAGCAGTGGGACAGAACGGGCTCATAATAAATAAATAAAGTCTTTTTCATACTTACGTGTTCAAAGCCGATCAATAAATTGTGATCAAAATCATGCTATCTAAAAGCACATTCTTCTATCACAGTGATTTAATAAAATTCTATTACCTACTTACTTGAAAAAAAAAAACCGAGAACACAAATCATTTAACGGTTGTTATAATTTTGCGAACTCCATGTCGCCATTAAGGTGTCATTTCGATTTGCCATACCAATTTTATTTATTTATTTTGCTCGCTTGATTGTTTTACGAGAGTTTGATTTAAATCTAACGAAGATGGTGACCGTTTACTCATATTTATTTAAATTGGTTTTGGAAATGCCATTCTAATGACCTATATTTCCAGCGTTATTCACCACCTTAAAAATTGAGCAGGTAGGTAAGTACAAAAAAAACCGGCCAAGTGCGTGTCGGGCCACGCGCAAATTATAGGGTTCCGAAGTTGAGGATGCCCACAGTACCTTTCTAAGACTTATTAGCATCTAAGTAGCTAGCCTGTGGTATGACGTGCCCGCCCGACGCCCCTGCCGCTCGAGAAAAATCATCATTATAAGTTGGTCGACTATTACTCGTAAGTTTGTACAGCCTTCTTAGCTCTGATAGTTTTTCTTTCAACTACGTTACGCTCTCTAGACCTAAGCATCTCCGAGCAATAGTGCGGACAGACGGACGGACGGACGGACGGACGGACGGACGGACGGACGGACGGACATGGCGAAACTATAAGGGTTCCTTGTGGACTTCGGAACCCTAAAAAAGTGATCGATATCTTATCTCATTAACACTTTATTTTTTCTCGATTCTATTAGGATTTTTTTGTAGATAACTTTCTCATTCGGAAAACTAGTACCTAGTAGTTTTAAACTATTTTTTCCACATACTATCATTCAAACAGTAATAGGAAAAAGATAACAAATATATTTGACCTGAGAGGACAAGTGTTTTTGACGGTGAATCAGAACTTTTACAGGTTCGAATGCCTTTTGAATTTCCTATCGAGTTTAGAATGTTCTAAATCGACAGACGGCATATAACACCACTCGGGGTGCAATCTATTCAGATAGGCGACACATAAATCTACAAGGGCACCCATTAGCGGTACACGACAATGGCCCTGGACTGAGCCAACGGTCCATGTATATTTTAACTGTACTCTTCGATTAAAAATAGAATTCAATGCGGAAATGTGCAGTTGTTCTAATTCTGTTTTAAGTTTAAGGTTCGAATACGAGTTGCCAACTTGCCAGTCTCAAAAAGTTGGCACTTTCAAACTTAATTGTACACAGAATTAGTAAAGCAAAATTTAAGACCGGTTCAGTTATTCAGCTTGGATATTACTTTAATTAATTCAATGATTTATTACTTATCATCAAACAATTTTTATAAATGAATTGTAAGTTTTGTCTATTGTCATCTATTTTTTAAAGTCAAGATGGCGATAAACCTTTCTTAACTGAAAACTAATGGCTTGACACTGGCCACTAATTATAAAAATTGCGTGTTCCATAATTAAACATTCCGTAAGTGGCATTAATCCAGGCTGGTTTATACCAGCAGTTTATAACGGTAGCACTGCAGATTGGGCGCAAACAGTGTCCAAGGAGTGTGTAATGGGTATATTTACATTTAAATTGTCTATGGTTTCCCTGTCCAGTGTTGTTAGGGTTCAAACCGATGTTAACACGGCTTCTGTGCACGCGACGTTCAAATGAGATTTATTAACCTGATGATGCAGTTACAGAGTACTGAATAACGAAGAGAGATTAAATTAATAAGCTATTACTATAATTTTACACGGCAGAACTTGGTTGGTGTGGCTGGAAAGTTCTCAATTCGCCAAATAGAAAGCAGCATTTGTCTATGAATACATTTGGCACAGGACCAGTCTTAGTGAATCATGGGGGAGGCTTACCTATGTCCAGCAGTGAACAGTTGAACACCTCGCGGCATAAATGAGCGACGATAATTAAATTATTTAAGAATTGACATATTTATTCCAAGACGAGAGAAACAATAAGAACTAAATTGGAATGATTCGTATAATAGTTTTATTAAACAGAAATTCTGTTATACCGTTAGTCGAAGTTTATAAATGCACATCACGATAGTGTGACTGTGACACTTTACGTGATGAAAATGTGGAACACAATTAAAACCTTTTAAATTACATATCGAGAACACATTCTTTTACTTGTAACTTACCTCTCTACTGTTAAGTGGACCGGAAGTGCGTGTGCTATTTATATGTATGATTTTATTAATCTGGCCACACTAAACGAGTACTGGCATCCCTGCCTGGCTGTTAAATTGGAGTGACGTTATATCATGAACTGTCAGTTAGTAGAGCATCAATCGTGGTACCCCGGGGTGAGGGGACTTTGTGGCTTATAAGAGTAGCCCTCGGTCGGCGCCTGCGCCGGGCGTGTGCGCACTGATTGATAAATCTAATTAAAAATATCGGGCATCGAAAGTTTTTCTCTGACATGTATATTCCACATATAATACTTGTTAAATCTCGTCAAATCCGTTCAGTAGTTAGGGCGTAACAAAATCGATACTTTCACGTTTATATTAATTGGATATACAAACATACAAATCGATCGGAAGTCTTACCAATAATAGATATACGATCTTTCTCTAGTACATTTACGGGCCTCGCCCCCCGCGGCGCGGCACTACCGGGAGTCCTCGATAAGGCGTATATCTATGTTGCACTTTGAAATAATGTGGCCAGATTGCGCACAGGCAGTTTACCACGTGATCTCAGTCTCCGATAGTTTATAGCCAGGCATGTTTATTCGTAAATACGACGCGTGAAGTTTATGCATGCGATGAGAGTATCAACAGGTTGTTAATCAAATAAATTATAATAGAACTGTTGTAATGTTTTACTTCTCACGCGCGAGATTGCGGCGGCAGACAGCTTAGAATTCTTATGTTTAGTATCTTTATCTCTTGGAATTGGACGATTCGCAAGTTTTTTTAATATTTTTTACTTACGTCACGAGTTATACTCAAACACATTAAGGCTAGTTAATATTTCATCGATTAAAGACCAAATTAAACCTATTAATTTCTGTTTGATAAACACAAAAATATTTAATAAATTCATATTCGTGATGAGAAGAGGCCTGTGCCCAGCAGTGGGACGCAAATAGGCTGTAGTAGTAGTACCTAGTATATTTTATTATTTCCATACAGAAAATGGTACTTCCTCATCGTTCTCATGAAATAGTTTTGATTTTTTTGGCCTCTCTTGCTGCTAGCTGTACGTACATAGCACAGGAGCCGTCGTACAATCAATTACGTACCTACTGACTTGTAATTTGTGGCTATTGCATTTCGGATTTAATTTAATGGACGCGTAATTTCAAGACCAGCATTGCCTCGTAATTGAAAGCGGGTGCTAGTATTTAATCAAACGTTACATCAAACAAGACTTGAAAGTATCTTAAGCTATAGTAATAAAAACGAATGTAGGTTAAATAAAATACTGATTTTCAACCGAGCTCAAAAACGTGGGTTTTTTTTTTGAAGAAACAAATAATCACGCATGCACTCTTCCTCTTTGACGGGCTCCATGGTCTCATCCATTTGACTTCTTTTTCAATATGATAAACCTAGCAGCAAACAAACAAACTAATAAATCTTCCCTTTTTTTAAATTAATTAAATATTATAAGCACACAAAATAACACGGTAAAACTACCCAAATTTTCTATTTTAGACATCCAATTGAAATACCAGAAAAGTAGATACCTTCGTACTTACGCATATCTCGCGTCGGTATTATTTTCAGCACTTCATTCAAGCAGTTATATAAAATACTTGAAATATCCATTAAAACAGAGACATCTATGCGTAATAAATATCTCATTTAAATACGCGCAAGTAATGGCGGCTGCGTTATCGAGACAGAAGGAGCACCTACAGCGATTTACGTCCGTGAGACAAAAGTTATTAGACAGTTTACAGCGTAGCGCTATGGTGGTTGGAGATACGAGGCCTTCAATTCTTACCGTTACGTAGAAATAGGTCAGGGACGTAGAAAAATATATAGAAGGAATGTCGCTGTGTAGAAATACAACAGTAGCTTAACATTTGTCTGTCTTTTCAGGAGGTTAGTGATCAGTTTAAATTCTCAGTTGTTAAGTTTCATATGTCAAATTCTGGAATACAAAAATATACTTCAGAAGCTTGTAACGGAATCGTCCACCAACCACTTGGCGATTTGTCCTTCAGAAAACAGCATGAACCGAGTGGAAGCATTCGTAGAATGCACGTGGCTCACGTCTCGGCCTGCTTCACTCAAAACACTGCGGCCAGCTGTTACCAGGCTAGACTTCCGAACGAAAAAGGAAAAAAAAGAGTTCTGAGTGAGTATTCCAAATTCGAATTAGTAACTGTGAAATCAATTTTAATTCGGAAATTAAGCTTAGAAAGTCGGCATGAAATTCTGTTCTCAAATTAAGTCTGCAAATTACAAAAATACCTAAATATCGAACTAAAGATGCAATTATTTGACTTATTACGAAGTTATGAGACCTAATAAGGAGTTAACGGATAAGTTATGTGTAATTGTGCTTAAGTAGGTATTGTGCATGTATGATTACTTATTATTACATATTACGAAGTTCTTCGAATATAGTTGCATGTTTTTACGAGTTCGTAATGGGAAATATATGACGCAGTAAATACATTATTTCGTTTAAGCATGCTACCGGTTATATGGGCACATAGCTCCATAGGTATAGAATAATTTAATTTATGAGGCTTTTAAGCAATTAACAAAAAAGAAAATCCAATTTAAATTGATAGCAGTCGCTGCAATCGGCAAGTTAACAAATACACATTGGCATCGGGAATTGAAGAAAATGAAGTTGAATGATTGAACTTCGAAACAAAGCATTTTAGTTCTTCGTCACTTTTAATTATTTTCACACTCATTCTACGAAAGACACTTTGGCTGGTATGACCGTAAAATCTATCGGCTATGCGGAAGTTTGCTTGCAATTTTCTACTTAATACTTATAGCTTTACACTTACCAAAGTATCTAATATTAATAAATTACACCTCTTAGGAATAGCCACTGAATAAAAAAATCTAAAACCACAGTAGCCATCCCAAGGCTGTTCAACTTCCTCGGATTACTAATCACTCTAATCAGTGGGAATACACCCAGTTCTTGTTAACTGCTGCTATTACACGCCATTTTAATTAAAACTAGTATCTGTAAAGCTTCATTTTTCTACTGGTTTACGAGCCCTCGGATAAAAATGTATCTTGATTTTGACGCAGCGGTAAGATAAAACCGAAACAATATCTCAAATTATCCATTTTGTTATTATGCGTAAATGCCATACTGTCTGACGGTAGACCTGTAACAGCATGTAATGCTGACCTGGTGAAGATAAGGGTGACCTTGTCACGAAATAGTTAAACACCGTGTGAAGGATATGGGAGCTTTTTTAGGGTTCCGAAGTCCACAAGGAACCCTTATAGTTTCGCCATGTCCGTCCGTCCGTCCGTCCGTCCGTCCGTCCGTCCGTCCGTCCGTCCGTCCGTCCGTCCGTCCGTCTGTCCGCACTATTGCTCGGAGATGCTTAGGTCTAGAGAGCTGTAATTTGGCATGAATATGCATATTAGTTACGCTGACAAAGTGGTACAATAAAATTTTGAAATATATATTTTTATAGGGTACCTCCCCTACTCGTAAAGTGGGGATGTATTTTTTTTTCTTGCGTACCCCATGGTACGGCATATCGTTGAATAGGTCTTAAAAAAATATTGTAGGTTTGTTAAAACCATTTTTTGATTAAGTGATGCGTTTGTGAAATATTAAGCTTTAAAGTGCTATTTTTTGTTAGAGTCACGTGTCCCCCCCCCTGCCAGCTAAATGGTGGTATTTGGATGGCTGAAAAAAATCACGGTTGTGGCATATATAACGTAGTTGAAAGGAAAACTATCAGAGCTAAGTAGGCTGTACAAACTTACGAGTAATAGTCGACCAACTTACATATAATGATGATTTTTCTCGAGCGGCAGGGGCGTCGGGCGGGCACGTCATACCACAGGCTAGCTAGATGCTAATAAGTCTTAGAAAGGTACTCTGGGCATCCTCAACTTCGGAACCCTATAATTTGCGCGTGGCCCGACACGCACTTGGCCGGTTTTTATTAGAAAAAGTGCCGTTCGTAGTTTCAGAATGGTTCGGTAATTTTGTATGCACTCGCTCCATGCGTGTCATTTTTGTTGAGCTTTACAGGTCGGACGCACACACGTTCGGTTTTATGTGTCCACGCCATCTGCCAATTACTTATTCCGTGCGATTATGGGTGATTGAGTCGGCACGGGTACGGTAATTCCTCTGTTTATTTCCATCCTCTATGGTTTTGAAAATAAGGAAGCCGTGAAGTGTAATAAGATTTTAACCCCTAACGGAAAAAGACGTTGTAAAACGTGAAGAACAAAATGGACCCGCTTTGCCAATATTTAATAATTTAACAAGTAATTTAAAATTATTGACCAAGCGAGCGAAACGGTCGCGTTTCTCAATCGAGTTCGGGAAATATTGTAAAAATTCCAAAATTATATAGATACAATTTTTTTGGCGATTCAGTTTTCGGATTTTTTCAAATATGCTATAGACCCCACGCGGGCCCAGTGCGGATGGAGAACGTCACACATCTTTCAATTACGTCGCAATGTGTACCTACAAGATTCCTCACGATGTTTTCCTTCACCGAAAAGCTCAGTGGTTAATTCAAATTGAACCCCCGACCCTCTCTGCATGAGAGGCGGTAGGTAGGTCGACCCATTAGGCCACCACGGCTTCCTAAATATAGTCTAATTAATTAAAAACTATTTTGTCTCGTTAAAAGTCGTCTATTCCACAGGTAGGTACATTTATAATATTGGAACATTTCTCTCTCTCACATTTAGCTCAAGAGTTAATTGAATAGTAGAGTTTTACTAACAAATTAACTTAACAGTTTCCTCGGTTTACATTAAAATGAAGAATTTATTCCGAGAACGAACGGTATAAGAAATTATATATGAAGACTGAATATCCTTACTGTAATATTATAAATGTGAAAGTGTGTTTGTTTGTTTGTCCTTCCTTCACATCGCAACGACTGGACCAATTGAGATGAAATTCGGTATGGAGATAGTTTGAGACCCCGGGAATGACTGATGGGAATGAGATAGAACCCCGCACCTCCACCATGTGGCGAGGGACTGGGGGTCGTCAGATGGTAGTGCTTATAGGTACTTACTATCTTGAAGTTAATAAAAAGAAGAATTATAAGTAGACTTTATATACTTTTTACATTGGGGTCTATCGGTTTTATTTGGGATATATATGTACTCGTGACAAAGGCGAGCTCTAGACTACTCTATTGATATTCTAGAACCGCTTTCTTTTTAATTTTAAAATGATTAATAACAGTTCTAGAACGTTCTACAAAACTACAGCCCTAAAGAGTTTGTATAGTACCTACGTACTGTAGAGTTTGTATAGCCCTCGCTATACGAACTCTTTAGGGCTGTTGTTTTGTAAAACGTTCTAGAACTGTTAATCATTTTAAAATTTAAAAGAAAGCGGTTCTAGAATACATATTTTAGGACGTTCATTCGGGACCAAACGGACTATTCCCGTATCCTAGAGTAGTAAATCATACGCGTATATCTTAAGTGTTCTGTTGCTTTGACATCGAAGTTGGTAATATCAGGCATGACAGTAGATAAAAATTGTAGTGCCCTTTGCAGGACAGGTACTTATAGTGATTTTCGTTCAGCTAATTCGGTGAGTATTTTTCATTATAATTAGTCTCCCTTTATTACTAGTAGCCAAAGCACTATTTACGTCCCAGTGCTGGGCGCAGGCCTCCTCTCATCGCGAGAGGGTTTGGGCTACCAGTCACCACGCGGGCCCCGAACGGAATGGGGACCTCACACACATCTTTTAATCAATTCGCAGAAGCGTGCAGGTTTATTCACGGTGCTTTCCTTCACCGAAAAGCTCAGTGGTATACATTCAAATTTCATTTCGTAATAAATGATTTCAGAGGTGCGAGCCGGATTCGAACCACCAACCCTCTGCATAAAGAGGCGGTAAGTCAAACGACTAGGCTACTACTACGGCTAAATGCGCCAAGACGAAATCGTCAATCATCGATTCACTGTCCTTTCTACCTTATGATTGAAAAAATGATTTCATTGAACATAATTCATATTGTTTAAAGAGAGAGTGCAGATTACTAAGCCGATCGTTGTTTGGGACGTGACTCTTTCCTTGGGAAAATGCCCTTACTGATTGCAATTGAATAAAAATAAAAACTTATTATGGCATAAACTTTCTTCTGAGTTGTTTCACTTGTGCTATGACAGGATTTTCGAACCTTAAGTGGCAGTAGGCGGGGAGCAGTATATTTGCTCGCAGGACTAATGACCGATGGGGCCGGAATGTTCTCGAGTGGCGTCCGCGAACCGGGAGACGAGCTGTCGGTAGGCCTCCATCAAGATGGAGTGACAACCTTGTAAATGTCGCGCGAATGCGGTGGATGCGAGTGGCACAAGACGGTCTGTGTGGCGCGCCTTGGGGGAGGCATATGTCCAGCACTGGACATCTTTGAGCTGAAATGATGATGATGACAGGGATCTTCAAGTAGCGAAGGCTCTGAAGGGAGGCTACGCAGAGACTTCATTTGGTGTTGCATTGCAGAATTTCCGTGGTCGAAGTCGCATTTATTTATCAGACGGCTTTCGTACAATTTCCTCGTTTTAGTGTAGTTTAAATACTTATAAACAAAAGCTATAAATAAAAATAAATAAAAACCCCCCGTAAAACGTAAAACCTTACCATATAGGTACTTTCAATATCATTAAAGTAACACGGTACCAAATTTCGAATCGATCGGACATAAGGAAGTTAGTCAGATCCCCTCATCAACTAGAAAAGAGCTGATGATCTTCAAACGGCTCAACAGATTTTCATGAAACATGTCTAAGAACACTCGGGATAAAATTATATATGACACAAAAAAAAAACTATTAGAAAATCGATTCATCCATTTGGGAGCTATGATACCACAGACAGATACTTATAACAACCCTCTCTTTTTACGTCGGGGGTTAAAAAGAAAGACAGTAAAATGCAGTTGATACAAGATTTAATAAGTGCCTGAAAACTGTCAAAATTATAATAGGAATACATTTCACAATAGAAAGTTTTCGAAATCCGCTTTAAATGTGCAACCAAATTGCCTTTTGTTTAAAGTAATTTTCTTTCAAATTACAATGCAGCTTCATTCCGATTCGTCTAATTCGACCTAATCCACTGAGGTCAAAAGAATAATGTTTTCTCTGATTTAAAAGACAATTTGTAATTATTTCAATTAGAGGAAGGTGTAATTCAATTGTTTCATTAATATACTTTCCCGCACACGTGCGTTAATATGCTATTGATGCTATGCAATTATGTAATTAGACAAGGGGATACATTTCGACATCATATATTACAGGGTACCAGAAAGTATCTATCGCGTATTGCAAGGATTTAATAAACCTTCCAGAGGAGATGAAACAATGGTTTCCAAAGAGCTTTCTCAAAATTTGACATTTAGGAAAGAGTGGGCTCATCCTGTACCTACCTTGAATTGTAAAAAATTTAGGGGACGTCATTTACGCTCCTAAAGGACGTAAGTACTTTCATGGCATCAGACACTTTGTACAGTCAGCAGCAGAAGTAGATAAGCTGTCCAGGTTTTCAAAATGACCTACACACGACCTTATTCTTAAGACGTTAAGGGCGTGTGTAGGTCATTTTGAATACCTGGACAGCTTATCTACTTCTGCTGCTGACTGTACCTTCTCAATTTTGTAGTATAATACATTCACAAAATTTCAGAGCTGACATTTTTAGACTATTCGCATTACACGGCTAAAATGCGAATAGTGGCAAATGGAAATGGCTCATGTTACAATTACTTGTCAACTTGGATTTTTATTATTCTTCTAAGATTAGTAAATATTTGTAAACTTTATTATTTATTATGTATTAGTAAATGTTTGTTAATACTTTAAACGAGAAAATCGACTTTATTTATTTTATACATAGCTACATATCTCAAAAATGGCTTTAACGATTTGGACGAAACTTGCGTCAAATGGAAGGTACTAAAATTTAAAATTAGAGACCGTGTGAAATTTCTCAACCAGCATAATATGCGTGAAATGATTAATTGTACGGGATCATTTAAATTAAAGTCATAATAATACACATCATTCACTTAATAATACACCTACACCATTTACTAAATTCTCACGTTTGTCAAGATTACAAATATCTTAATTATAAAACTGCCCTTTACTTGGATTAATCATGATCCATATAATTAAAACTAAATGGTCTTTTAGTGTTAATTAAGATGTCCTTTAAGACATGAGTAATAATCTAGCATTTTTATACTTTTTATAGAATATTACTCAGTTCAAAATGTCAATCTAAATATATAAAACTCAAAGGTGACTGATTGACTGACTGACTGACATAGTGATCTATCAACTGGACGGATCGGGCTGAAATTTGGCATGCAGGTAGATGTTATGACGTAGGCATACGCTAAGAAAGGATTTTGCGAAATTCCCACGGGAACGGGAAAAACACGGGATTTTACATTTAATATTTCTGCGCATACGAAGTTGCGGGGAAAAGCTAGTGGACAGATAAAACGGAGACTGTAATTTTGAATAGTCAAGAGTTTTCTTAGGTTTTAATTGGAAATACTGTTACAAATCGGCCGAAAATGTCCATTTGCGACGATTTCTCTACCAAAACTTAGATAATTGGATCTGTGTCTAATGTATAGGTTACCTACTAGCTTCTGTCCGCGACTTCGCCCGCGTGGAATTCGGTTATCGCGTTCCCGCGGGAACTATGCGTTTTTCCGGGATGAAAAATAAATAGCCTATGTCCTTTCCCGGAACTCCAACTATCTACATACCAAATTTCATCCAAATCTGTCCAGCAGTTGAAGCGTGAAGAGGTAACAGACATACATACAGACAGAGTTACTTTCGCATTTATAATATTAATAATAAATAATGTTAATAATTATGGATGCAGAATGTTCCGTAAATAGAGGATAAATAGGATAATCCTGTAGCGCTAAATAGTCAAGTGCATGAATTTGTACATTCATGCACTTGACTATTTAGCGCTACAGACATCTGAGATTTAAGGTTAAGTAATGGTCGAATGGTTATGAGGATTTGGAACTTTTGAGGAAGTGGAACTCCATTATCACCACGTTTATCGATGTCAGAAATATGGCAAATATAGACTACGATAACTTCTATCTGTAAACTAAAACGAAGACGCACCCTAACGAAGGGCAGTATTGAGCAATAAAAATAGAATTGAAATCATAAAGTTACAAATCACTTTATTCCATAAAATATTTAGCTGGTGAAGATGTAATTAGTCGGCATTTATTTAGTTTTAAAAGTAAATAATCGGCAAAGACAAAACGACGAAATAAAAAGTAATGAGTGAATCGCGATCTGTGGAAAGTGAGGCGCCGAGCTCGATCACTATCCGATCATACGTATCATCATTCAATACCGCAGAGTACAGCAGTCACAGAGAGAACCATATGTTAACTTTAAAAACTTGAAATTTCATGTAAGAAAATTCCTAATATCATCGCAGCGCCTGCAGTATTTAATGATAAAACCAATTTATCTCTTAATAAAATAATTAGCAGACTGTGTCAGTTTAAATAAAAAAATCTTGTAAGGATCGTTCTCCAATAAAATTATTCCAGACATTGTATGAATACAGGTGAATGAAAATCTGAGTTATGCATGCATGTTATTTGCGGCGGGCAAAAACGGAAAATCCAGAAATGTATACCTAAAACACCATAAATCATAAATTATACAATACTGTTTTTTTTAATCTAATACAAACATAAATACATTTCTGTCACATATATTCCAATCTTCATAACCGAACAAGAAAATATAAACAAGATACAAACAAGCTATCACACTACTACCCCATCAAAACCTGAGTTACTCAATCAAACTTCAATTACCATTCCACACTCCGCCACGCCCCCGCCGCCTCTGTGACGTGCTACTCTACACGCGACAGGTTGCCAGGTGTAAAAATAGCTCGGTCGACGACCGGCCTTACCGCGGCCTTCAATGCCATGGCAACCCGCGGATCAATTCTAGTAGCGTAAACGCACTGGACGTTTGCATTCTGGCCACAAAAAAAAGTTCCAATGCATTCTTCATTTGATCGTGGTATCTAGTAAATTGCGTTGGATTCTGCGCCGCCAGTAGCATTTAAAACGATTTAAAAAAAGATCTCTGCAAGTGACCTATTTTAATAGTGACCTTTTGGATAAGCGAAGCGCATTATCGTCGTTGTTTCGTTTTATTGAGGTTTTGAGTATTCTCGTGGAATCGCGAATTTTAATTATCTATCTATATAATATAAAATAAAAAGGGCTCACGTCGCGAAGTGCTACTACAAACTTTTTATAATGAGTATTTCTACTGATCATCTTGTCTGTAGTCCTTTTTATAGCTTGCTTGTAAAGACGTTAGGTGTTAACGACCGACCACTCTAGTTTTTATTTTATATTATGTATCCATGGCAAGCGTCCTTTCTTTTTTTTTAAATTTTGAATGTAAAAAACGGTTAATAAACGTAGCTTGTCATCCGAGGTGTATGTGCGGTCGCTTTTCTTTTTTGTGTTCCCTTTTCCAAATATCAAAAAACCCAGTGCCTATTATCTCTGTTCGATCACGAACAAATTGGACCCTCGAACCGAATCAACCATTGGAGAGGGCTCGTGTCGCGATTTCGTCGGCTCCTGGCAGGTCAACGAGGTCGGCGAGCAATAGGGCTCGCGGCACGGCAGCGGCGGCTCGTAGTGTTGTGACATCGACATCTTCATCGGCGAAGACGCGCGAGGCGGCGCGCCGACGCATCGAGTACGAGGCGGCGCAGGAGGAGGCCGCCGAGCGGCTCAAGGTGGTGCAGGCCAAGCGGGCGATGGAGCTGGCGGAGCTCGACGCCGAGGAAGAAGAAGAAAAGCTCGAACAAAGCGCGATAAACACAGCGTCTGAACGCGCGAAGGAATGGATAGAGGCGTCACCCTTCAATAATACTGTGGTGCAGTCCCAAGGCGCCCCCGATAACTTGGGGTGTGTGAAGCCAACCGGGACAGAGTTTATGGTGCAGCCACAGCGAGGCGGGGGGATGGAGTCCTACCCAAAGGCAGAAGGCGCAGCCTGCACGCCGGCAGGTGATGACAAGCCGGAACAGCTGCGGACGTGTCATCACTTGTCGGCCCAGGAACGGGTGGTGAGCAACAGTCGGGTGCGGTGGCCGGACACCATAGGTGTGCCACAAGTATCACATGAAACACCCATTGCAGGGAAATGGCAGGGGAATGGGCAGAAATATCAAGACCATCAGTTGGGTCCAACTCACCAAGGCGCTTACCATCGTAGCGTGGATGAGTTAAGCGATATGTTTGGTGGCCTATCGTATCGTAGAAAGCCTCCGCTACCCAAGGCTTTCTATGAACTCCCTGTTTTTACCGGAGGTAGCACTGATTGGCTTTTTTTTAAGCAGAGGTACCATGATACATGCAGCACCTGGAACTACACCAACCAGGAAAACATGTTCCGGCTGCAGGCAGCACTCCAGGGGCAAGCACGGGCCTTGGTGGAGGACCTCATCAGGACGAGCTCGGATCCGAGTGAGGTCATGGCAGCGCTGGACAGGAGTTACGGTAGTCCGGATGCATTGTTAAATAGTGCCATAACTAAGGTATGTAGTCTCAATTCATTAAAAGATAATGACAGTGGTGGGCTGCGATTGTTTAGTGCGTCCGTGCGGTCATGTGTGTCAGTCTTGAAAAATATACGTGCTGAAAGTTACATTAATAACCCGCAGTTATTTAAGGAATTAATTGAAAAACTCACACCCGCACAGCGCACTGAATATGGTCGCTTTGCAAAAGCAAAATCAAGCGAGAGGGGAGTAGATTTAAGAATCGCCCCATCACTGACCATACTTGTGGAATTTTTGGAAGAGCTCGCCGACGCAGCTTGTTTTGTTAATACGCCAGAGTTAGCAATATCCAACCCTGCATCAGCAGGGAAAGGGACTCAGCGGGGAAAGATTTCAGCGCCCTTTAGGAGGCTGCAACACCACATGTACTTTGTGCGCAGGCCTGGTAGAGGCTGTGAAACGTAGACATTATATGGATGATTATGTGGATAGCGTAGACGATGCTGCAACTGCCATAGCTATGATTCGAAACTTAACGTGTATACATGCTGCAGGTAATTTCAATATAAGAGGTTGGGTTAGTAACGACCCACAGGTGCGGGCTACCCTGGAACCGTCAGAGGCCAGTGTAGATATGACTAAGTTAGGAGGTAACTCATTGGAACGTACCTTGGGCATGATGTGGGACCCTCAGGCGGACACGTTAGGTTTTGATATCTCGTTAAAGAAACTACGACCAGAAGTAGTAGATGGCAGTGCGGTGCCCACCAAAAGAGAGTTCTTGCGAGCAATAATGAGCATATACGATCCAATAGGCTTACTGTGCCCAATTACAGTTGAATCTAGAATTTTAATGCAGCGTATATGGCGTAGTAACATTGATTGGGATAATGATCTTAATGATGACTGCTTCAGGGGATGGCTCGATTGGTTGCAACAATTAGAATGCGCCAAAAACATGTATGTTCCCAGATGGTATAAGTTAGATGGCGCACTGACTATGCATGTATTTGGAGATGCAAGCGAGCAAGCATACGCAGCCGTGGTATATTTAGTAGATGATAATTATAATGTGGCTTTAGTGGCGGCAAAAGCGCGTGTGGCGCCATTGAAAGTTATATCAATACCACGACTCGAATTGCAGGCTGCTGTGCTCGCCTGCAGACTAGCACGCACAGTCACCGCTGAAATAGAATTAGAGATTAAAGATATTGTCTACTGGACAGATTCAAAGACTGTATTAGGATGGATAAGGTCAGATCCCAGGGACTATAAGCCGTTTGTCTCGCATAGGCTGGCCGAGATTGAGTCGCTCACTAATGCGACGCAATGGCACTGGGTTCCGTCTGAACTCAACCCAGCGGACGAATGCACCCGACCCGGGTGGAATCATGATAAATCCCAGTGGTTGTCCGGTCCGCCTTTCATTGCAGGACCTGCGGCGGCATGGCCGCCAGAGCGGCGGGGCGAGCCGGCGGTAGAACTGGAAGACGTCGAGACAGAGAAGAAGGTTCACGTCGTCAACGCTATCACGACTCCACCCCCCCAACTTCTGGACATAGAACGGTTCTCTTCGTGGGAGAAAGCGACGCGCACAGTCGCACGAGTCCTGGCCTTCATCTCCGGCACGCGCAAACTTCGCACTGGTATCACTGCGGAGTTGGTTGCTACGGCGGAACTGCTCCTAATACGTCAATCACAGCAACATTGTTTCGCCAACGAGATACGCACTCTAAAAAAGGGGTGTCCAGTCGACAGGGGCAGCCGGCTACTGAAAATCGACCCTATGCTAGGTGAGGATGGCCTCCTTCGGGTCAGAGGGCGACTTACCAACGCTGAGACCTCGTATCAAGTAAAGCACCCACTCATACTGGATGGAGATGATAAAGTGACACGACTACTACTCGCTCGATACCACGCGCTCGCCGGCCACGCGCACCGAGAGACCGTAGTAAATGAAATCCGAAGCAAGTACTACGTGACGCGCTTGCGCTGCGCCGTCAGCAGCGTGGCGGCGGCATGCCAGTTTTGCCGGGTGCTACGGGCCCGGCCGACTCCACCGAAAATGGCCGACCTGCCCGAAGGCCGATTGCAACACCACCAGCCAGCCTTTAGTCATTGCGGGCTAGACTATTTTGGCCCACTCGAGGTCGTGATAGGACGGCGTCGAGAAAAGCGATGGATAGCACTTTTTACATGTCTCACAGTGCGCGCCGTACATTTAGAGGTGGCCCCTTCCTTGAGCGCCGACTCCGCCATCCAGGCCCTGCGAAGATTCGTGGCGAGGCGCGGTCAACCAAGCGTACTGTACACCGATCGCGGGACGAATTTCGTTGGCGCCGCGAGAGAGCTAAAAGAGAGCTGGGCAGAGATTGAGGAAGCAATGAAGATGGAGCTCTCCACACGTAAGATCAGGTGGCAGTTCCTGTCGCCAGCATCTCCACACATGGGCGGGAGCTGGGAACGCATGGTGCGCGCCGTCAAGGCAGCCCTCGGCGCCACGCTAAAAGGCCGCGATGTTAAGGAAGAAATGCTGCACACGCTAGTCACCGAGGCGGAGGCGGTCGTGAACAATCGGCCGCTCACGCATGTACCCGTCAGTTCAGACGATCCAGTCGCTATAACGCCGAATCACTTGCTGTTGGGGGCCGGCGTGCCGCCAGCACCCATTGGAGTCTTCGATCGTTCCGATCTGGCTGGACGGAAGCAATGGCGTGTCGTGCAAGCGCTAGCAGATATGTTTTGGTCGCGCTGGATGAGGGAATACCTGCCCACCCTTCAGAAGCGAAGCAAATGGCATAACAACGTGCGGCCGCTGAAGGAGGGCGATGTCGTCGTCATAACCGACCCCGCACTACCCCGGAACGTATGGCCGAAAGGGCGAGTGGTGCGCGTGTTCCCGGGGCGAGATGGCCAGGTACGAGCAGTGGACGTGCAAACGAAGAGCGGCATATTATGCCGACCAGTGGCCAGATTGGCCGTTCTTGCCAGTACGGAAGATGAAGGTGACGCTGGTGCGCCACGGGGGGTGGGGTGTTAACGACCGACCACTCTAGTTTTTATTTTATATTATGTATCCATGGCAAGCGTCCTTTCTTTTTTTTTAAATTTTGAATGTAAAAAACGGTTAATAAACGTAGCTTGTCATCCGAGGTGTATGTGCGGTCGCTTTTCTTTTTTGTGTTCCCTTTTCCAAATATCAAAAAACCCAGTGCCTATTATCTCTGTTCGATCACGAACATTAGGAGTATACATGTTGTTTGTTCATGCCATTCAACGCAGACCCATATTAAACCTTTTTTACTCTAAAATAAGATGAGAAACTCTGCCTCCCAGTAATTTTGATGTTAAAACCTTTTTATAAAAATAGAAAATGTAATGTAATCACATGATTTGCAAATTCGCAAAATTATAGTACCTAGGTATTTTTACGTTAATAGTAATGAGACCGATTGTTTGATTTCAGGGAGATCGCAACCTATTAGTATATTTTATAATACAACAAACTTATTAAACCTTGTAAAATTATATTTTAAAAATATTTTTATGTTGGTTCATTAGGTAATTAATTCACAATATGCCTACGCTTTAAATATAAAATTTTGTAATACTTTTAAAAAAGTTTGGATGTTTACTGGGTCTCTAACTTGTAACAGCCTCACATAGTCGCTTCCTATGCCTCGCGAATCTCCACCGGTAATAACTTAAGTAAGTAGGTAAATAATAATAGTATTCTAATTTTCATTATTGGCACAAGACTTTAGTGTCACTTGTACTTTCATTAGTACACTTATCATCAACTAGTCTTTGAGATTATTCTGACAAGCCCAAACTCGATTGCGTTGCGTCTTTTCGTTACAGGATTCCTGTAGCTACCTCCCGGCTTCATCATCAGACCAGCTTCATGACCTCTTCAAGACATTGCAATGTCATCCAATAGTAAAGTAAGTACAGGAAAGTAAGTAAATCGAATTATTTAACTTGGAAGAATTGATTACCTGCAGACGACACCGGGACAGGTAAATAACAATAATTATCATAATGATAATAAATAAAATAACTCTTTCGCATAAGTAAAACACTCTATAAAATAAATATTGTATACGTAACATCTCGTTACGTATACAATATCTATTATATATAATTTATTAAAATGATATATACACTACTTTGTTAACATCGCGATGTTCACGTTCACATCGAGCGTACTACAGATAAAGAATTGCACGTGAAGTGTGAAAATGACCACAATAACTAGTTTTTATAACATTATGTACATTTTTTTCATTATAGCAGTTTGTATAATGATATGGTGATTGTAAAGTGGCTTGGTTTAAGTGGTCCGTGTACAATTTAAGATTTTAAAAACAGTTTTGAACGATACGATACCGATTGGGGACGTCGGTATTTTGAAAGTATGAACTGCCCATTTCATGTAAACCATTACTAAAGTAATGAAAACATATAAGGTTTGAAGGAAATAACTTTAGGTACCACTAATATCAAACGTGTAAGAAAAAAATATCATTTTACTACTTAACAATGATTGAAATGAAATGAAATAATTTATTTGCTTAACATTAACATTATTTATTAATCAGTGTACATACTGTAAATTAAGAAGTGACGCTTTAAGGTACAAAAACATCATATTCAGTAGAATACGTCAGCGACTTTCATTTTTTATCAAAAAAAAAAGACATGACTTATGAAGTCTTTAAGAAAAAGGAAATATTTATGAAAGAAGACATAATAAATATTTCATAAGCCAAGTTCTTAACATCAATAGAGGCGAGCGGAATATTGTATTGTACAGGTATCCTAGAGCGAAATAATATACGACAAGCAAAGCACGACTTTTAAATTCAACAGGATTAAGACTTGATATTGAATAAAACTGACGTTTTTTTGTGGTAGAGCCTTGCAATAATATTAAGTTATTGCTCGAATCGGGCCGGTTCGTCCGGGAACTACCACACTCTCACAAAATATGTGACGTAATAGTTCGCTATTGCGTTTTGTACGGTGAGTCAGAGGACCGGGGACCTCTTCTCTATCCTTCTGTCCCCTATCCTCCCTCCCTTTCGAGATTGGCAACGAATTGGTGACGCTTCTGGTGTTACAAATGTCTACAGGCGGCGGTGACCACTTACCAGCAGATGGGTCGCCTGCCTGTTTGTCAATCTTTTTACACAAAGAAAATAAAAATAAAAATATTCGACAAGCCAAGCACGACTTTTCAATTCAACAGGATTAAGACTTGATATTGAATAAAACTACGAAAGTAAACTTAACAAACAGAAAAGCTATGCGAAGTGCAACAAATTACTACCTATTTAGTACAAGTAAAGGTCCAATTCATTCGTCGGTTTTAAATACAAACTACAAACTACCTAGTCCATAATCATGGATGTCAGCTTTTAAATAGTCCACAGTGAAGACAAATTGCAGGCGTACAGAAAAATAAATAACTAATGACTAGCAAGTCGCTACAATGTGAGGGTCGGACCACCTCAAAAACAAATAAAATTCTGATTGTAGGTAAAATTTACTTAACAGGCTGGTTTCAAACTACTCCAGAAAGTAACAGGCAGATTTAAATGTGCATTTATTGCATAGCCCAGGGCGAGCTAAAAAGATATAACATAAACGCTCAATCAGTCGTCACACTCTTGACACCGGACTTTTTACAGCGATTACTACATCTGTCATTATCCCTGGTCTGTGAAATTGTTTATCGGAGTTTACTTTAGTGTCTTCTTGTTAAGTATTATACAGAATGATCTATCCAAATGAGTCAGTATGGAGAAGTTAGAAACTATGAGAGATAGCGAAATATGTTCTTAGGAACCATGGCTTCGATTTTAGATTTAATAATAATGACATTCAAACTTCTTTTTTAAACTCTCATACATAACATAACAACGAGAAGACTTGCAGAATTTATACGTAACATTATTTACAGAGACTTCGACCAGCTTCAATTCCCGGTTATATATGAGAGATAAAAAAAGGCATTATTATTATTAAATCTAAAATCGAAGCCACGGTTCCTAAGAACAGATATCGCTATCTCTCATAGTTTTTGACGTATCCCTACTTACTCATTTGGATTGATCACTCTGTATAAAAAAAAATGTAATGCATGAACAAAGCTAGGATAATTTACAGGAAAATGCAATATCATATTGACTGACAAGTTGTCTGTAAACATAAACATGCTTAGAATTTTGATAGCCAATTTGGGTTAATTACCGTCCGTGATTTTGAACCACCCAGTTTTGTCCGATAAATATAGCAGGAAAGCCAGGAAATACTGCCGATAATAAGGAGCTTGACTTTCCTTTATTGCACAGCTAGCCTCAGTTGTCAACCGAGTGTCCTCTAAAAAAACTGCGTGAATTATTCTTAAAACCGATCTCCAGCCATGCATCACTGAAGGATTTATTTATGTTGTGTTAATTCAACGCCTTGATAACGCTGATTATGGGGGCAAGTAATTTTTCACTGGCACGCTCACTTCGGACCTTTTAAGGGCTTTATAAATTGCTCGCGATATACCGGGTTCTCCGGCAATCATGCCGCCACTTTAACACCTCGAGGGACGTTCCATTGAATGACGATGATTGATTTTTTTTCGCTGTAATGAAATGTATTTATTGCAACTTTGTTTTAAAAGATGAATAATTATATACTATCAAAATATTTTTCTTACGATTTCGAGTTACGGAATTGCACAGTTTGGTTTCAATCTCTCTCTTATAAAAAGCCTAGACGGAAATTTGTATGGAAATTTGGTTTCTTCCAATTTGTTCCAATCTAGACAAGGCTAAAAAAGGTTTGATGATACGTATTAAATCTATTTAACATGGCAAATGTTACTTGCTTGCAGAAAAAATGTTTCTCAGAGTTATAACCCAACCTACTCGTTATCTACACCTGAAACTGTTGTAGTTTATGTTTATCAACCTCTTATGAATATTCAAAAACCCCCGACAGAAAAAGTGACGATATTTTTATAGGCGCCTGCCACTGAACTGTTACCAAACATATCTAAGAACACTCTCGATTACCTGCTATCTTACAAAAAAGCTAAATCAAAACCAGCGCTTTCGTTACAAAGCCACAAACAGATACACGCTACAGCGTCATACTTCAAACTTATGACAAGTTAAAAACGGACATGGTCACAGATTTATTCATATCATTTTATAAAGGAAGCTTAGGTCATACTCGATCTTGCCGACTGAAGGGAAGTAATTAATTATCTTACAATATCAGCTACCGATGCTCTATAGCGCTATTTCCTGTCGTAATATTTATAGGAAATAGTACAGTACAGACCTAGGGTGGTGAATTCGTAAATGTCCCAGATCGCAGGTTTCTGTGACCCGAACCGAAATTGAGGGCCATAAATATGCGATCTGGGGCTTTACGAATTACCGCCCGTGGTTTGTCAAAAGTTTTACATCTTGCCTTGGCCAAGAAGTGAGATTTTCTGGCAGAAAATCCCACTTTACGGCCAAGGGTCATGTAAAAATATAAAAAGTCCAGTCAGCTACATGTATGTATATGTGTAAATAGACATAATTTCTATTTTGATATAATAAAAAGTTTGTCAATCGAGGAACAATGCAAATGCAGCTGTTTATTTGTAAAGGCAGTGTAATTCGAATTTCAAATTATCAATCTGCCATATTATTGTAAAAGAAATAAAGAAAATATTTCACTATCTCTCTCTACATTCCTTATCCTTTCCTTATGAGTATAGCTGCTCATTATTTTGTAAGTGTTAGCTAAGTAAGAATTCTCTGCATCGCCTATTAACACCATAAAAAATTTGGCAGTAAAAAACTGATTAATTCGCGTAACACTTTCGACGAAATTAACACCAGTGTTCTGCTTTGTACTCGCAAATTAACTACGCACTTAACACTTTCATTTTCAAGTAAAAACTTAATTACTTTAAACAGCGGTGAACCGGTTTAGACGGGGAAGGTACAGGACATTTCCATGTTGTAGATCTAAACTGGTCTAATCCTAAGTCCTTGCAGCCTACAGGCGTACTTGACGACTAACCCTGACACCTGTATTCCTAGAAATAGGCTAGTATTTGTTTCTTTTCCCTTGTATCCTGTAGCTTGACGATGCCCTATAATATTACTAATGCTTCGGCGTAATAGCAGAAATAATCGTGTTTAGCTAACCTGTTTCGAAAAAAAAACATATGAATTTTTATGTCCATCGGAGTGCCGGCAAAGAACAAAGGTATATGCTTTGAGAATGGTAATGTATCGATATTTATTATTTTTATAGTTCCCTTTTTTATTTTAATAAAAATAGATATACTTAAATGAAACGTAATGGAAACTAGCGCGAAAAATTAGGTCAATAATTGTTTATGGCAGATTTCAATACGTATGCCATTACGAGATTACTCGAATGTGAAGTTTACGGAACTGGAGATGAAAGACAAGTCTCAAAACTACACAACAAATGTGAACATTGTTCTACATTACTTTAATAAATTCTCTTGTTAATTATGCCCGTTTTAATTACACGTAGATTAACAGTGAGTCGTATAGAAATGCACGCTTTTCTCTTGGTAAATATACAATTATGCTCAAAAGCATTCTAGCCCGAGGACCTAGTGTGCTGTGTTTATTCCGTTTTCACTTCCGCCTAGACTTATATTTACAATCCCGCTAGTGCAAGAATGTGATATGCATTTTTGTACTTGGGTTTGTCAGAGTATGAAGGACCAAAGGGATAACATTAACTATACAAGTTTTTATTTCGACTGCAAATAAATGTTGGGTCCTAGATGAAAGTTAAGTAAGTAGGTATAGCACTTATGCCGTCGCCCAGAGTTTGTTATTGCCTAATTCGCGCGCCTTCTAAGTTGTGTCAATGTCTTGCCATATAATGGAACGTGTACATAAAACAACCCATACCACTGAAAACCTCAGACACCCGAGTGATTTTTATTACTACGAATTAGCCTAGTGTGTTTTATTTTAATTAGTTAATTATGACAAGAGATATTCGTCTGTTTAATTTTTGTTATAGTTATTACTTGATTTGTAAGTCTGCATTCATTTAACATATATATCAGAATTCAGATACTTACGCTCGTTGTAATTTCGAATTTCGCGTAAGTGTTGCATTTCGATCTTTGATGTGGTCAAAATCATTTTTATAAGTTTTTTCGTATAATAATTCGTAGGTACAGGTTTACACAACTTGGAAGGCGCGTGGATTAAGCAATTATGGACCCTGCGTCAACGGCTTAAGTGCTTCGCCACGCGCCTTCTAAGTTGTGTCGTGCTGTAATGCAATAATGTGAGTGTCACAGGAGCACAGGAGTGATGAGTGAAATAAAAAATTACAATAATCGAGACTGACGGACTGAAATGATGAAATACTAAGCGTGTAACCATAGACTTACATACTATTTCCAACAGAGGGAATCTTTCGGTTGACATGGTTATGACGGTAGGTGATTCTTAAATTACCTAATTTCGAAGTTACATTTGAACAAGAACAAAACTCTCTCTATCTACTAATGTAATCACACTTACGTCAACTTAAGGTAATCATTTCTTTCTCCAACCACCAACTCCTGCAATCTAAAAAATTACTCCAGACCTCTTCTTCAATTAATAAACCTCTTTATCACTCTCACAGACGTCATTAATTGGATCTTTTTTACGCTTAATGAAATAACATTCCAGTACACTTTCGATCACTACAAAAACTTCTGATTGTTACTAACAAGGTCATTGGCCTGACGAACAATATTTATTGATCTAAGCTAGTAAGATTTTCGGGCGTGATTATACGTAGCGTAAAGGGTGAATCAGCGTAATCTGGACATTTTAGTTCTATTTTTTAGTGTTTAGGAACACGAGACGTTATCGTTACGACTCGATAAAAATAGTGGAGCTCGGAATTCAGAAGTGTCGTCAAAGTGGTATGGTATTATTAATATTCGTTTAATCTTTCGATAATGCAAACGTAAACTTCATAGTGAGATAGAAATCAATTTAAATAAATAAAATAGGTCTCACGGATATGCATTTAGTGGAAGGAACATGGTTTTGAGGTTTTCACAATGTCTTATGTTTACGATGTGGCTGTACTTTTAAATAAATAATTAGTAGATTGTATGACTAGGGAGCAAAAAGGTATATTTTACCGCGGGTGACGGATTGAATCCAGAGCGACGCGAAAGATTCCAGAATAGAATCCCGAGCGTAAGCGAGGGATTCTAGCGTGGAATCTTGAGCTAGCGAAGGATTCAAGCTTTGTCACCCAAGGCATAAATAAGTTTGCTACCGTGTTGTACACTCTGCTTTTCACCCCTCCTATGAGAAAATCATTAGATCATTCGTTCATTATTGTCTTTAAATTAAGTAAAACAAAAAAATAATACATTTAGAAACAAACAAGGTTAAAAAGAACGTGTGTTTCGCGCGCTTATCATAAATTCATAGGTAGAAGGCGAAAATGGCTTCCATATTGAAGAATCTGTAACTACTTCATTGTATTTATATTCTGTCATGCTCGCACGCGTTGCGTTCATAATAATAGGTAAATTTTAACAAAAGTGAAATAAAGTACATTTTATGACAATTTCGCACATACACATTTCACACAAAGTTTTTTAATACATTTGCGATAAAATGAAAAAAGGGCAGTGCAATTCATATTACGTACTTACATAATATTCCTTTAGAATTCTCAGAGGTGTTGATCCCAATACATTGCATCACCTAAATCACTTTTTGCTTTTATTCATTTTCTACGAAATAATTCATAACACTACATAAGGTACGTTTTATTTTGGAAATTAAGTGTAAAATAATACGGCAAGGAAATGAGCGCTCACGAAATTCGCGGGTTCGTTTTTTTTTTTAATTCGATCACACGAGGAGTTTGCGAAGAATGCTACGGCATTGGCCGGCACCATTCAGCCAAATTGAAAATATAAAATAGAAAATAATTTATCAAAAGTAAGTATATATCTATGAATTTATGGATTTTTAGTATGTGTAATAAAGTATTTATGTAAAATGCCGATATATAAAATTCTAAATACGAAAAAGACGCGACTTTTGAATGCAACTTTTTACAGTCTCCGCAGCTCCGTGAACGCACTGCTAAGACGTATTTTGCTCCCTGTTAGCGGGGCAGAAATGAAAAAAAATTAAAAAAAAGCGAAGAGGGAGCAAAATCGCATTTTGCTCCCTCTAAACGGGGAACAAAACACTTATTTTCGAATAGGAGGGGTGAAATAGTTATTTGTTATGCAAGGCTGCAAAGTTGTTGTTTGCTGTGAGTGCGTGATTGAGACCCGAGTGAACGAAGGATTCTAGGGTTGAACCACGAGCGAAGCGAGTGGTTCAAATATAGAATCCTGAGTGTGACGAGGGTTACAAGGCACGAGACCGCAAACTACTTTGCTGCTGAGCGCAACACAAAATTTTTCACCTCACGCGCGATTTTTCGGGAAGAAGACTTAGTTCGGCGTCACGTACAGTTTGTGCTAACTCTGGAGGAGTTAAATTCGTATCGTCATCGCTAGAATCGCTCATATTTTCTTTATTACTTCGTATAGGTATTCTAAATTACAAAACCAGCAATGTAAAACTTTTATTTTATTTTTTCATGTTTTTTTTTCCGTAGGTTGCGTTCCAAATCATTCTTACTCGTACTTCAAGATTCAATTATTCATTGAATACAGTTAAAATATACACATATTTAAGTATTTTTGTGATAAAACATAGTGAAATAATGAAATACATCTGAAACGGTGTATTATTAATATAATTTTATTAATGATGATATTAAGTAAATTGAACCTTTATTTTAATAAAACTCTCACGACGAATTGCGTTTCAGAACGTATCGTTGTTTTTTTATTGTGACAGTGGCGTCATGCGTCGTTCGAATTTCAAAAACACTTTCCACGCTAGCGGATAAAAACAAGTTTTGCGCTCGGATATCAAGCTGCAAAACGACCATTTTCGAGCCAGTGAGGTGAAAATGAACTTGCTTGAGCTTTATCTATATAAATGCTCCTTCCGTGTATTTGTTCCTTTGAAATGAAAAGCTTTCTGTCCGACAATATAATACACGATAACTGTATTTATGTTACATGTCCCCGACACTCAAAAGTTCTTACGAGCGTGTTTAACACTTTGTTGGACTATTAAGTAGAATTAATATTTTACGATCTCGTTGTTGGATGGACACTGTGAACCTGGGACTGAATTCGTAGTTCTTCAGAACATAAATTTTACTTTAGCCTTCGATGAATGGAGTCATAATAGCGATGTCCTCTATGTACTTATTTGTCCATTTCCATATTGCGGTTAAAGCCCGAGTCCCACCCGGGTTAAAAAAACCGAAATAATTAAAGTTTTTTTTTTCAATATGAGTATTTTATTTTAAATTTCTTTCGAAAAAAATGCAAAATTAGCTCGCTATTACTTGTGAAAAAATTACACCTAATTGCATTGACGTTGACACTGTCACCAATGACATCATTGGCTGTCAAAACTGTTTGAATATTTCCGAAAAATAAAACGGAAAAAAAGCAAAATGTTCTAATGTCCTGAAAAAATATATATTTCAAGACAATCGCAAGCCATGTGTCTTGTCTGTCGAGAATTGAAGAGAGCTAAAGTACGATTTATACAGGGCCAGGGTTTTCTGTAGACGCACATGCTGTTTTCGATAAAACTCTTGATAATGCTATCCTCGTAAACAAACCATGTAAGTCTACCACAGATCACATCTACTAGATCTAGGTGCAAGTAGATGTGTTCTATAACGTCCACCATCACCACAACAGCCTATTACGGTCCACTGCTAGGCACAGATCTCCTCTCATCACGACAGGGTTTGGGCTATATAGTCCCCACGCGGGCCTAACGCGGATTTGGGACTTCACACACATCCTTGAATTACTTCGCAGATGCATGCAGGTTTCCTAATGATGTTTTCCTTCACCGAAAAGATCAGTGATAAATTCAAATTGAATTTCGCACGTAAATTATTTCAGAGGTGCGAGCCGGATTCGAACCCCCGACCCTCTGCATGAGAGGCGGTTGGTCAAACCACTAGGCTACCACGGCTCCACTGACGTCTATTGGCTTGAAAAACAAATTCCAAGTGCAAATCGACCTAATGATATACAACGCATGAGTGTGACCCGAGCTTAACTCTTTATCATATGGTATAACATACATACATACATAATATCACGCCTTTTTCCCATAGGGGTAGGTAGATACCACTTCCTTCCATTTGCTACGACTCTTGCATACTTCTCTCGTTTCTTCAACTTTCATCCCGTTCCGCATACACGCTCGTCGGTTTAGAGTACTTTTGACCTGGCCTTTAATCAGATTGTCCTGAATTTGATCCAAGAAAATTCGCCTCGGTCTTCCTCTTCCAACACCTCCATTCACACTAGCCATATAAATACTTTTTGTTATTCTACTCTCATTCATCCTTTCCATATGACCAAACCAATATAGCATACCTTTTTCTATTTTTGACACTACATCCTCTTTCACACCACACCGCTCCCTTATCACGCTATTCCTTACCCTATCACTCAATTTCGTATGGTATAAAACTAAACAAAAACAAATAGTAAAAGACTATATAGAATGCAGATTGCGTAACTCTAGTAAGTAATGAAATTTAATCTTCATTGGCAACATGTTAAACTCAAACTAATAGAACAAGCGAAGCTGTTAGTATTATTTTTATAATATTGGATTTATTTTTGACCACGCTTATGAAAAGACGGTATCATTATAACATTTGTTTTTTTTTTTAAAGTAGGCAACGTCCACCTGATGCCTTTGATTGACATTTGACACTGCTAATGGCTCTTCATTATTTAATCTCGCATTACTGATCCCGCGTCACATGTTACTTACATACATATTGTACCTAAATTCCATCTCTAACGTTGTGTGACTTGCAATAAACGATTTGAGTTTGTTTGAGTTTAGTTCGACCCTCCGCTATTCGCTTGCAGTTGCTGTGATCGCTCTACTATACTTTCAAGATAGCTGAAAAGATATGATGCTATAAATAATCATAGCTATGACTTGGAGTGTACAACAAGAGTGACGAAACATGCAACCGGCTCCGAGATGCTACTGATTGTACGAATGATAAACTTAAACTGACAGATCGTTTAAAACGCTTTAAAACTTCATCTGATCCGTCAACGGGGAACTTATTACAGCCGGTATGTGCTTTGGATTACGACATGCAGCTTGGTATTTGTTCTAGGTATTTAAATTGGTTGCTTGTCGTGTTCTCGTGCATGGGATTCCCATGCCTACACGCACGAATGTTTACATTACATGTCATACGGAGCAGACAATTCTGGTATCCAGTTATTATACCTATGTCTATTTTTATTTTTGTCTTAAACTATCGTTTTTGATTTGAATGATATGTTTTAGGCCCAACGTAGGTAAGTTAAAATTGTAGAGATATTAAGTAAGTACATTAACAATACAAAAATCACTTTAAAGACAATTACATAGATTAAATTGTATGCTGAAATGATTTGCTTTATTGTACAGTAATTCCCATGGTCATATAACGCCTAAGCACCTCTACAAGCAGGTACCTATATACGGTAATATTCATTCTAGTGAAAGCGAAAACTATAATGGCCACTAAATTTCAAAAATAAAAAAGTAAACACTCCAAATTTAAAAAAAAGAACGCAATTGTAGTAGACACATAATCGACACTGGGCGGTCGGCGGCGGGCCGACAGCAGCGGAAATGAATCCGAAGCTTAACCCACAGACTGTATCAAAATAAATTGAGAATGTTAAACAATCTCTGTTGCTAACCGTACGGCCGGACAGCCGTGTCAATTGAGTTAAGTTTTTTTACCATTTTTTACCGGCCGGATTCTTTTACGCCGAAGAAAGTGGTCGAAAAACGATTATTATGTTAGGAAGCTTTGATACATTGGCTCCGTGATCGTCGGCTAATAATGGCGACAGTTTACAAACGGCGAGTATTAAAACGTTATTCGCGTGCATATAATTTGCAAACATTTCACATCACATTTGCCTAAAATCACTTCGCGTATACGGTAAAAGTGTGTTTTCTTTTCAATCACTGTAATAAGGCATTTAGTATGTTTCCACGTTGATTATTTCTAATTTCTTCGCGTGCGTCAATCGGACTTGGCATTACGACTGCACGTGAACGCGATCGCGTCTGCGGCAGTGTCTGGACACAATTCGCGCAACCAGGCGGCAACGGCGAGCGTCTTCGAAATACATTGCGCGTTGGTGGACGCTCACCGCACAATGGTTAGTTAGCATAGTCCGCAACGTATTACTAAACCGATCACCGAAGCGAAGTCTTCCCCGAACCATAACCTCCAATTTCGGCCGCGCTGCGGTTGCGTTACAGTTATCGCGCAGTCAATTAACCAGCATGGCATAATTGGTCAGCTATTATGGTTTTAATTGATTCATAATTGAATATTCATGGGCGTCATTACTGTAAGTAGCGGAGTGGCATTACTCGTCAATTACTTCGTTAGATCGCGGATTTACTACGTCAGTGAGCATAAATGTAGGATAAAACGGATACAAGTATTTTTAATCGGATTTATTGTGTTATGGTAGGTATATTACATCATTTCACGCATTTTGAGCAGCTATGATTCCGTTTATTCCAATTTATCGCAATTTTCAGAACACGTAACTACTATTTTACATCTAGCGGATAATCGTTTTAAATAGAAATTGCGATTTATTATTAAATCGAAATAGTATAAGATAACATTTGTTTTAAAGACAATTCTTGAAAAATACAGGTACCTACCTAGCTTTTTAGTATCATAATCGCTGTCATCTATTTTCTAACGTTACTTTTTTACCACATGCATAATTAAATGCAGTCGTAACAAAATCAACTGTCATAAAACTTCGTCATTTAATTTACCAAAAATTTTACACAAAAAATACTTCATTTTCATAATTTGTACTTCAAAAATTCAAAATTCAATCATTTATTCAGCAAATTGGCCACATAGGGGCACTTTTACACGTCAGAAAAGAATTTACTAGCGCTTCCTAGACCCATTGCTTGAGAAGAAGCGCCGCAACAAACTCAAACAGAAGGCCATTTTTCAAAATTTACACATAGTTATAACATTTACATTACGTTGGAATTCTCGAATTACTTATTGGATACGAATAGCCTAGAATTACTTATAATACAATATACCTACTAGCTGACCCCGCGTACTTCGTACCGCCTTAGAATTTGGGTTTGAAAAATAGCTTACGTCCTATTCTCAGACCTACTGAACATTACACTCCAAATTTCATAAGAATCGGTCGAGCCGTTTCGGAGGAGTTTGGTTACAAACACTGTGACACGAGAATTTTATATATTAGAAGATAGATTTATTAACTAATTTATTTGTATATTAGAGATAAAGCTTTACGCTTTATTCAAAATATTTATATCATTCTCATAAATAAAGTTTACAACAGTTTTCAATGGACGAATCGAACAATAAATCATTTAAGGCCTATAGTTGTGTTGACGTTTAGTGAAATATGTTAGCCCTGGGAATATCTCTTCAGTGCATAAGGCACTAGTCCTACCAAGGGCGAGAAAGCGATTAACTGTCGAACATTTCAGCGCCCATGAAACTAACAAAAGAATATAGATCGTGCCTCAGTGAAAAAGACACACTTATTTTAGGTACTTGTACAGTTCAAAAGTACTCTAAACCGACGAGCGTGTATGCGGAACGGGATGAAAGTTGAAGAAGCAAGAGAAGTATGCAAGAGTCGTAGCAAATGGAAGGAAGTCGTCTCTGCCTACCCCTATGGGAAAAAGGCGTGATATTATGTATGTATGTATGTATGTATATATAGTTCATCGCTTCGTTCGGTCGCTGTTCACACTGCTGTCGATCAACTATTAAGTGTATGTTTCGTTTTACCCGACTGCGAAGGAGAAGGAAGTCAAGGAAGAAGGGTTATATTTTATGTATATTTGTTTGGCAGCCTCTGTAGCCTAAATGGCTCGATTGATTTTAACCTTTGAGGTGTCGTTACATTGATTGTGATTGTGAGAAAGACACCGACTATATCAAAAGTTCGTTTGCACTACAAATTATGTTCCTTTCTCAAGCGAGAGAATAGTCGATAGCTTCTCGCTAATCGTCGGCGGTGGGACCATTGCCGAAGTGCTTGCATAGTGCATGTAATTCGTGAAGATCCCCGCCCGTGCCATATTCTTATTGCACACAATGCCAGTATGTGCGACAGTGAATAAGAAACTGTGCATCCAATGGTGAAATGGTGCGTTCACACGCTTGGCAAGCTTCGGCAAGCGTACAGAACGCAGCCGTAACAGTGGGACGGAAATACATCGAACTTACTCTAACGGATGAACCTAGAGTGTTCATAGCTATGTTTATAACTAGCTGCTGTCTGCTGGAATTCGGTAAGAGCGTTAACTATGTCATTTCCAGGGACTCCAACTATCTCCGTGCCAATTTTCATCCAATTCAGTCAAGCGGTTTAAACGTGAAGAGGTAACAGACAGACAGACAGACATAGTTTACTTTCGCGTTTATAATTAGTATGGATGGAACAACATCTTTATGATTTAACACGTCGTCCCGATAGAACAAATACACTCAACAGCAATGAATTCGGGTTACTCTTTGTATAGCATACTGACGGCCGGATTGGTCCAGTTGGTAGTGACCCTGCCTTCTGTTCCGATGGTCACGGGTTCGAGTCCCGCTCGGGGCAAACTTTGTGTGATGAACACGAATGTTTGTACTCGAGTCATGGATGTTAGTATATATATGTATGTATTTCTCTATATAAGTATTTATATCGTTGTCTAGCACCCATAGTACAAGCTTTGCTTAGTTTGGGGGTTGGTCAATATGTGTGAAATGTCCCAAGATATTTATTTATTTATTCATTTTCCATACAAAAGTGAAGTCCCCAATCCGCACTGGGCCCGCGTGGGGACTATAGCCCAAACCCTCTCGTGATGAGAGGAGGCCTGTGCCTAGCAGTGGGCCGTAAATAGGCTGTTGTAGTAGTATAGTATACAAAAGTGATCCGAATTCATTTCTGTTCAGTCAGTTCTGTTCATGGTGCGTCTATTAGTGTAAAATGTGGCTAAGCATCGATCCAGTCTGCTGGACTAGTGTCCACCACGTAACGGGCTTACGCTTGGGCGGACAGTTGGAGCCCTTTGTTGCGCCCCGTTGATTTATACTCGCGAACCTTTGTCGCAACCACTTGCGACAACACTATGTGTCGCGTATAGCTGGGTGCTCAGTGCTCACTGGCAAGCTATAACAGTTGCACGTTACTGTAAATAAGTTTGTTTTTTAAATAAATTTTTGGGACACGCTTTTATTGCTAACTGTACTTTTCTTTGTAAATCCTTCATCTACCCTTCAAACGAGAATCAAACGAGCCCAAATTCGTTTATGTAGTTTTATTACGGAGTTCCTATGGCCACCTTCCAGCTCCATCATTAGATCAGCTCCACGTTATGATAATATTGCATTGTCACGCGATTTACATATTCGTGCAAAATTTCAGCTCAATCGGAAATCGGAAAGTGGGTCAAATTTAACTTGCAAGATTGGAATCTTGCATAGTTACATACAGGTCGACCTAATAAAAGCGTGTTAAAAAAAGTGTCGTTGCATCTCAGAGACTAAAGTGTATACTGTACGAGTATGTTTCGTTGCGTTCACGTTTCCGTGTACGTGGTACATATTACGTATTGTGTCCAAAGTATCGAATCTTATAAGTCGATATAAGCATGAGAACACCATAATGGTCGAAAATAGGCCCTCAAACGCCTTCGAGATGTTTCTCGGTGTATAACTACTACTACTACTACAGCCTACCTATTTGCGTCCCACTGCTAGGCACAGGCCTCCCCTCATCATGAGAGGGTTTGGGCTATAGTCCCCACGCGAGCCCAGTGCGGATTAGGGACTTCACACACATCTTTGAATTACTTCGCAGATGCGTGCGGGTTTCCTCACGATGTTTTCCTTCACCGAAAAGCTCATGGTAAATTCAAATTGAATTTCGTACGTAAGTAAACTTAGAGGTGCCAGCCGGAATCGAACCCTACCCTCGGCATGAGAGGCGGTAGGTCGAACCACTAGGCCACCACGACTTTTTAACGGATGTTTCTCGGTGTATAAACTTGCACTCGATCCAAACGGACATCATGTCATAGCCTTAACTTTGCACCTAACTTTTGTATTACTACATGCATAGAATTAATATATATGGTGGGTCAGATCCTATAGCAAATAATTAACCCACAGTATCGGCTATCGATTCTAAGTATATTGTATAGGCCTTGATTTTTTTTTGAGATGGTAAAAAAAATATATTTTGTATATAGGATTCAGGCGTCGCTCACACAACCAATCCGATATACAATTATTTTTTTACTAAGTCAAAAAAAATTAAAGGCCTATACTATACATATACTTAGAATCGATAGCCGATACTGTGGGTTAATTATTTGCCATAGTTTCCGACCCACCGTGTACTTATAACTCGATTTAAAAAAACCCTACTTTATACAATTTAACGATGACGAGGCTACAGAGCGTGCCAAAGAAATAAACATACATAATATACTCGAAAATCATAATCCTCCTTTTCGTGCAGTCGGGTAAAATACGACTGATTTGTGTAGTGTTGCTTCCGATCACGTCTAAAATCACCCTGCAGCCAAGTCCATCCAATGTGATTTATGCAACTCGCCCTAAGTGTGTTGATCGTGATTCGAACTCGTCTGCGCGTTGCGGCTGTAAATCTAAGTAAAAATAAATAGTAACCTTATTTCTATTTCGTGGGCTTCCATACAATTTATTACCGCGGATTCGAACATGACAGTCATCCAGATAAACTTGTTCTGTCGAGTATTTCAATGGGATATGGGATATTGGAATTGATTCCGTCAGATGCATTATGCACAAGCGAAAAAGATGTCCATAGCTATACAATGGATTAGTCTTATCTATTTATATACTTTTATATAACAAGAAACTGACTGATCAACGCAAAGCCGAAACTACTGGCCGTAGAGAGCTGAAATTTGGCATATACTTAGGTTCCTTGGGGAGCTTAGGATAGCTTATCTTTTTCGGAAAAAATAGTTCCCGCGCTTCTAAACTAGTAGAGTAGTAGCACAATAAAACCGAATGTAAAAAGATCGACTTTAACCAGTGTAGGAGCTATTTTTAAAACTACGCTCTATATATATGTCTTGTCTCGCGAACAGGTTTTAGAGTCTCGTGTATTCAAAGGAAAATATAATTAATAATGTTATCAATTCAGACGCTGTACACAATTATGCAGGTATATCTTGTCATGAATCTGGAGACTTAGGTATAATTTAAAATTTTGCAATTACTTTACACAATCATTACCTATGGTACCTAGATGAAATATGTTTCTTTTTCTTTATTAATAGATAACTAACAACCTTTTAAATAAAAATAGTATGAAGGATAATTTTCACGGAGATATATGAGGTAACAAAACATACAGCTGACTAGGGAACTTCTTTCTTTTTTAATTTAGTTAATAAAATTTCAATAGCATAAATACAACACGAGCAAATAATAATGAGAAAAAAATACTCAAGAACGCTTCCAGCATGAAAGAATGCCCCACATTTTATTTTTGCTCGGAGCTATGCGCTAAATAAATTGACTGCGTTTTATCGTGCGCGTGAGACGCATATTTATCCGAGCCAGTTCATTGAAAACCTATTTGCCTTTAAAAAAATACGTGAATTGTTTTGTGAACAGTCTTTTCTGTTCTTGTATGTAGTATGTAGGACTTCACCTTAAAAATTGTGGTTCATACGTTAGTTTATAATTGGATGCAGAATTGCAGACATATTTATGTTTGGCTTTTAGTGTCAAATATCTGGCCAAATACATGATACAGACCGACTTTTTCGTGTAAAAAATGTACTCAGGGTAGCATTTACAATCTAGCATTTCAATCTTATACTTTAAACGCGCTAGTCTTATAGGTATATTGCTGACATATCTGAGAAAACTCGTTATCTTTTAGCTATTTTTTCATCATTATGACGTGATTATTGACACTCAGTCATATAAGTCATAATATGTCCGATGTTATAAAAGAGATCATTAATCAGTATTTAACGACATAACTAATTGTGCGAAAACACATGACAGAATGGCATTCAATAGGGATTCGACCTACTTGAATAAATAAATACATTAACATAAAGTAGAGTATTTTCACATAGGAGATATTTAATTGTTATTTGTTTAACTGAGAGACAATAAAAGAAAAGTGAGAACCTTAAGCTGGCAACGTAAGAAATAAATAGCGGTTTTGCAATACTTTGAGACTAGCTTGAGCACTTTCATTAACTATCAATTTTATGAGCATAACACACGACTTGATTCCTCGCATGGTATTTACATAAAACATGTTTCTATATTTAATTGTGTTCGTGTTTTAAATTATTGTTTTTCTACACAAAGAAATGGCGAAAGAATGAAAACTGGCGCCACTGTAGGTACCTCGATGAAATTATTCAATATAAAAGTGTTAGTATATCGATCGCAATTTATCATCAGATCATATCTCGCATTATACTGGCAGTGATCTAAAGGGACAAATTACAGTGCTTGAGTACTAAATAGGCGTGGCTACAGACGGTTTAGCGAAGGAAGCCATCAATATACGCAGAATCAAACTAGTATATGTACCTGTTCTGTATACTAGGTACTAGTACTAGTACTAGGTACCTATACTGATCAGGAACATCTAGTATTTGATGGGTATGGGCGGCAGATTTTGTGATAAAGCTCAACCTGGCTTTGATTATTAATTATATCGTAACATAAAGTACCGTTATGTTTTTAAGTTTGATGGAATCGTAACATGCATGGGATTTGTATGGAAATTTTACATCCTGTGGTGCCGTGGGCAAGTTGTAAATGTCAAGGACTAGATAAATAAATAGCATATACCTTGATAGATACCTTGGTAAATAAATAGACAGGGAAATTTACAGTTACAGCACGACCCAATTGATACCCAAATGATTGAAGGGTCGGGAGTTCGATTCCGGCTCGAACCTCTAAGTTTACTTAATGTGCGAAATTCAATTTGAATTTACCACTGAGCTTTTCGGTGAAGGAAAACATCGTGAGGAAACCTGCACGCATCTGCGAAGTAATTCAAAGATGTGTGTGAAGTTCCCAATCCGCAATGGGCCCGCGTGGGGACTATAGCCCAAACCCTCTCGTGATGAGAGGAGGCCTGTGCCCAGCAGTGGGAGGTAAATAGGCTGTAGTAGTAGTAGTAGTAGAAGCGTCAAGCATGTACATAGAGTCTATTATTGCTAACTCCGCGAGCCATATTAAATTTGTTGTGCTATTTCTATCTTTTTTTCATGTCATTGGTATAGGCAAACGAGCACACAGGCCACCTGATGGTAAGTGGTCACTGCGGCCCATGGACGCCGAAATCATATAATCCCCCATTAAGAAACCATAAGATCTCGAATGCGTTGCCTACCTTGAGGCCTAAGATGGAATGCCTCTGTGCCAGAAATTTCATCGGCTGCCTTAACCCCCTACCGGAACACAACAGTGCGAGCACTGCTATTTGGCGGCAGGTTAGCGGGGAAAGACGGCGGATCTATACGCACATTCGGTAATAAATAAATTGGAATTAAAAACCGACTTTAAAAAGGTGAAAGAAGCCGTGGTGGCCTAGTGGTTCGACCTACCGCCTCTCATGCAGAGGGTCGGGGGTTCGATTCCGGCTTGCACCTCTAAGTTTACTTATGCGTGAAATTCAATTTGAATTTACCACTGAGCTTTTCGGTGAAGGAAAACATCGTGAGGAAACCTTCACGCATCTGCGAAGCAATTCAAAGATGTGTGTGAAGCCCCAATCCGCACTGGGCCCGCGTGGGGACTATACCCCAAACCCTCTCGTGATGAGAGGAGGCCTGTGCCCAGCAGTGGGACGCAAATAGGCTGTAGTAGTAGTAATAGTTTAAAAAATTGTTCTCTCCTATTCGGTTGTATATGTTATTTGATTTCTCTTGGTATTTTATTAGCTGCAATTTTTGACTGAAATATTATTCTAAAGAACGTGTTTTTCGTGTCAATTTCAAAGACAGTGTTAGGAAATGTTACGGAGTTGTAACCGTAAAATACATAATATAATAAGTATACAGTAAGTAACTATATATTTATGGCAAAAATATGCTACATACCTAAATCAGACGTCAACAAAATACAAGTTGGTAACAAGAAAACCGATGCAAATCATTACAAATTTACATCAAATTTGACACAACTTCATCGGCTCGCGGACTTTGAATCTTATCTTTATTTACTTAAGAGGGTTTATCCTGAAAGTTGGCAACGTCGCATATAGCTGTCAAATGGTTCACTGTTTTTATTAATTTCTCAATATTGCTGAATTAAAATGGAAGATATCATTCTATGGTTGAATGACGCGTCTCGTTTTATATTTGTTGGTTAGGTATTCAAATGATAAGATAACATTAAAATGCATGGAAAATGCGATGTAAAGTTTTCAAAAGATATTACTTCCATAATACTAAAAATTTCGTGTTCCTATGATAACTGTTGCAATCTATACTTAATGTTTTATTCAACCATAGAGCGATAATTCATGTTTTCATTCAGTAATATTCAGAAATTAATGAAAACAGTGAAATATTTGACAGCTATTTGCGACGTTTCCAACTTTCGTAGTGAACCCTTTTAATTAAAGTCTGTATACTATTTACCAGAATCTGACCCAGTTCCATTGGAATTCCTACACGCTCTATGATGACTGACAGCTCGAGTTACCTAACCGATGTTACGCTCGTTTATCAAAATGAATACTGCTTCACGCCTCTCCGCGTGATTGTTCCTATGCTACACCGTTAACTACAGGCAGTGGATACAGGTTAATTATTAAATCAATTAATTTGACTAACTGCATTTTGAAGTGATCCGTAGGCCACCCCCAAGTCTCACTTAGACCGGTTTAGAGCCACGCGATTCCACTGGTTGTTCGGGCACCCGTTTTCACGGGCCATTTTTCTCCGGCTGATTGTGAATATAATAGATCAATGCCTGAAACCGATGACCGTTTACCATAAGTAAGATGATCTGAGTTCTCTTTCACTTACTCGTTTGTATAAAAAACCTTCAACAAGCAAATATTAAAGTTTCTCCCAATTTTAATTAAATTCTCTAACTTCTCTGAGTAATTGGTGGCCATTTAAATTCCATTTAATACCGAGCGAGTCTTGATTATGTTTTATACCCATCATTACAATCAACCTATCCCTAAGAAGAAATAGCGGAAAGTTAAATTATCCACTTAGACCTATTTTACATTAGACGGAAGTTATTTAAAAAAAAAACCGTGTACCTATTTACTTTTACTTGAACCAATCAAATTAATAAATTATTTTAGTATTATAAAATATAATTCAAAGACTATTCTTTGAAAATATTTTATTCGGCACTGGATTTCTCAATCTTTTGCGATACTTACAACAAAATTGATTTATTTTTACGTTACAGCCAAAAGCTAAAATACTTACTGAAAACAGCATCATTCTAGCCACTATTACCAAACAGTTTTGAAAAAAAGAGCACATAAAAGTACTAATAGGTAGATAATTAACGGGGATTACTTATTATGTATACTAGCGAAAATAATTGATTATTACTAAAATATTTCTACGTGTAGTGTTGGGTTCACGAAAGCGACACGCAAAGTATTTTCATTTTCACTGACTCTGACTAAAGAGCCCAATAAATTCTCAAATTAACTTACCTAGTCACAAGTCCGTGAAGCGGTGCAAAGTAGATCCGCACTTGCTTCTCACCACCCGTATCGTACGATCTGTAACAGATAATTTCTACTTAACAATAGCCTGTTAGCCACCGACCGAATAATTCGCCCAATCTGATCTGAGCGAAATGGACGTCCCATTTCGCTCAGATCAGATTGGGCGAATAGGATGTGAGTATACAAAATGTATTAGCATTTGCGTGGGTATAGCAGAACACAACTTAGAAGGCCCGCGGCGAAGCACTTAAGCCGTTGATGCAGAGTCTGTTATTGCTTAATCCGCGCGCCTTCTAATTTGTGTCGTGCTATAAGTGGCTATCTTCGCTCAATAAACTTCTGGGATCATGATTCAGAATACTAATATTATAACGAGGAAAGATTTGTTTGTTTGTAAAATCCTCTCACCAATTGAAAGCTTGGTATAGGTACCTACATTATTCCTGACTATACTTGGCACACTTCATCCCAATTTTGCCTACATTATTCCTGACTATACTTGGCACACTTCATCCCAATTTTGCCTACATTATTCCTGACCATACTTGGCACACTTCATCCCAATTTTGCCTACATTATTCCTGACTATACTTGGCACACTTCATCCCAATTTTGCCTACATTATTCCTGACCATACTTGGCACACTTCATCCCAATTTTGCCTACATTATTCCTGACTATACTTGGCACACTTTATCCCAATTTTGCCGACACTTAGCTTTTTCCTGACAGATTTAAATCTATAGATAGTGCTTTAGAAAAGATTAATAATCTCGCTATAAATAAGATAGATCTTCAAAGTCATATATTTATGTAGCTATAGATCTTAACTCTAATGTTATCTACTTTTAAGAAAGCTATTAGTGATTATTATTAGTGATTATAGATAGAGATAAACATCTTTTACCAAACACACACAGGAGATGTACTCGACGTGGCACTCTAGATTATGACTTTTGATAACAATCTATGCATATTAGTCGATGTATATTATACAACATATTCATAACAAGTTCAGATACAGATCGATTTAGAATCGATACTAAATAGTTTATTTCAATCATCGATCATTGGTAAAACGTTACTTAACGTGACAACGCTTTCCTACACGTCACTTTCTAATGTTGTTTTGACAGCCACTCAATGCTACAATTCAAACAATCAATGCAATAATTAATAAATGAGAATATTGAAAAGTGCATACCTTCCTATCTTGTGTTTGATAAACCTATGATATTAAAATTGAATGTCTCTACAGATTTAACCAGAAGTATTGATCACCCATGCGTTCATTTAGGCTGCGTTTCTACCAGCGATGTGCGAGGATGCGTTGCAAGGAATGTGTTTATCATGAACCAATAGAAACACTTCATTTACCTATCCTCGCTCTGCGGAGCTGTTTCCACCAGAGAGCTGAGCTGACCGAGGTAAATGAATTGTTTCTATTAGTTCATGACAAACACATCCTTCGTAACGCATCCTTGCACATCTCTATGAAAATTAATATAAGTATCTACGGAAAAAAAAGATATTTTGTGTCATTGGAATCGATTTACTAAAAAAATCATTTTCTTGTCAACCCCGATTTTTTCGAGCTTCAGTTTTCACAGGCAAACAGGTACATTCGACACTTATTTATTATTTTGTCTTTGTGTAATTTGAATGCGAAATCCATATTAATAACTCTGTCTGTCTGTCTGTTACCACTTCACTCTTCATCCGCTGGACCGATTTGGATGGGAATGGAGATGGTTGGAGTCCCGGAAAAGGATATAGACAACTTTATACTCGTATACCGGAAAACGCATAGTTCCCGCGGGAACGCGATAATCGAATTCTACACGAGCGAAGTCGTGGGCAGAAGCTAGTGAGAAATATAATTTTCTGCAGCTCAACATGCAAAGCTGCTGCTAAATACAGGGCCTAAGACCGTCCGGGCGAAGTCGAACCTCCTGGCACCATAACCTCAGAAACTGGTTTGGGACCGGAAGAAGAAGTATTTTTAAAATTCAAAAATACTCGTAATGTTACTAAGAAAAAAGTGGGATAGTTAATACTTTAGTCCAAGGCTGTTGAACACAACGCTGCGAACACTGTTGGTTTGTTAGGCGGAATTGATGGCAGTAAGGTATATTGAAATCGGGAGCGCAATAGGTAATTCTGCGTCGTAGACGAAATCGAGTGTAAACAAATACCTAGTCCTAAATATATATACACGGTGGGTCAGAAAATATGGCAAATAATTAACCCTCAGTATCGGCTATCGATTCTAAGTATATTGTACAGGTCTTTAATTTTTTTTGAGTTTTTTTACCAACTCGAAAAAAATTAAAAACCTATACAATATGCTTAGAATCGATAGCCGATACTGTGGGTTAATTATTTGCCATTTATTATATATATATATATATATATATATATATATATATATATATATATATATATATATACATATACATATTATATCCCGTTAAAATCGTAGCTGCGTAGGAGTATGTAGAAATTATTGTAAGTACAAGTGAGAAATGACATAAACTCAAACGTTTCGATTGTTCAGGTAATAATGGTGAAATCATAAAATTATAGATTTTATCTCCTATAATTTCGTTTACGAGACTCTTTATGAGAGATATGATAGGTATATGGTTGGAAATTCTGTTCCTTCGGTAAAGACTCAATATATCTAATTTATTATCCGTTTAATAATTGATCTTTCAAAGCGATAAAGCAATCTAGTTTAACCTCTCTTTTCCATAAATGGTTTTACAGTACTAGAATTATAATCATACTCATGTAACCGTTACAAATGTAGTTAAAAGCCTACATTCGTTTCACTATATCTTTAACTAGATGCACATAACCTGGATCTGGATACTAATTAGTCAATACAAATTAGTAGGTACCTATGCCTTTTCTACGTAATTACTGCAGCATGAACCACATCTAAATCTAATCTACAAAGACTATTTACTATACAGCTTTACTCACATAAACGAAGTAAAAAAAATACACTGGGTACAGGGGCTCTATTCGAAACGTTACATATGGAAAGGGAAATTCCCTATCCCTGCGCTCACGTGTCACGGTGCGCTCAAATTGAACTTTAAATCTAGCGGCTTAAAGTGCGCCGCGACGCGTGAGCGCTGGGCTGGGATAGAGGATATCCCTTTCCCTATGTAACGTTTGGAATAGAGCCTCAGAATTAATACTATTTGTGCTTATTCTGTACAAGCATCAGTCCGCGACTTCGTCGTGGATTTGGTTAAAGCGTTCCTGCGAGAACTATGCGTTTTTTTCGGGATAAAAAGTAGCATAGGTAATAGTAGGTAACTATGGATTCAAACATGGTTCAATTTTAATACCTACTTACATAGTCTAATATATAAAATTTTCGTGTCACAGTGTTTGTAACCAAAGTCCTCCGAAACGGTTCGACCGATTCTTATGAAATTTGGAGTGTATGTTCAGTAGGTCTGAGAATAGGACGTAGCTAAAAAATTCGAAGGCGGTACGAAATCCGCGGGGTCAGCTAGTATTAATAATAAAAATATAAGATCTATAAGTAACGGGCTTACACTCGATTATTCAGTCTTTATTTCAAAATCACATAAAGACTTGACACGCCGCTTGATTTATCGTCAAACGGTTACTGGATCGATTACTCGAATGACTTAATCTAACGATAAACATGCAGTTAATTTTTAAACGGAAGCAATTTCAACATTCCGCTCGAATTGAGTTAACTGTTTCTTGTTCATGGGTGTATTATAACCTACCCATAAAGCAACACGTAATGTGCGAGCTTGTGATTGTAGGGATTCCATCGTTAGACCAGGTAAACATTTAAAATAGTAGATTGTGTGACTAGGGAGCAAAATGGTATATTTTACCGCGGGTGACAGATTGAATCCAGAGCGACGCGAAAGATTCCAGAATGGAATCTTGAGCTAGCGATGGATTCAAGCTATATCACCCAAGGTTTAAATAGTTTTGCAACCGTGTTGCACACTCTGATTTTCACTCCTCCTATGAGAAAACCAGTAGCAGCAGGGTGCAAAATCGCATTTTGCTCCCTTTAAACGGGGAACAAAGTACTCCTTTTCGAATAGGAGGAGTGAAATAGTAGATTGTGTGACTAGGGAGCAAAAAGGTATATTTTACCGCGGGTGACGGATTGAATCCAGAGCGACGCGAAAGATTCCAGAATAGAATCCCGAGCGTAAGCGAGGGATTCTAGCGTGGAATCTTGAGCTAGCGAAGGATTCAAGCTTTGTCACCCAAGGCATAAATAAGTTTGCTACCGTGTTGTACACTCTGCTTTTCACCCCTCCTATGAGAAAATCATTAGATCATTCGTTCATTATTGTCTTTAAATTAAGTAAAACAAAAAAATAATACTAAATGTATTATTATGAAACAAACAAGGTTAAAAAGAACGTGTGTTTCGCGCGCTTATCATAAATTCATAGGTAGAAGGCGAAAATGGCTTCCATATTGAAGAATCTATAACTACTTCATTGTATTTATATTCTGTCATGCTCGCACGCGTTGCGTTCATAATAATAGGTAAATTTTAACAAATGTGAAATAAAGTACATTTTATGACAATTTCGCACATACTGTATCACACAAAGTTTTTTATTACATTTTGCGATAAAATGAAAAAAGGGCAGTGCAATTCATATTACGTACTTACATAATATTCCTTTGGAATTCTCAGAGGTGTTGATTCCAATACATTGCATCACCTAAATCACTTTTTGATTTCATTCATTTTCTACGAAATAATTCATAACACTACATAAGGTACGTTTTATTTTGGAAATTAAGTGTAAAATAATACAGCAAGGAAATGAGCGCTCACGAAATTCGCGGGTTCGAGTTTTTTTTTTAATTCGATCACACGACGAGTTTGCGAGGAATGCTACGGCATTGGCCTGCACCATTCAGCCAAATTGAAAATAAAAAATAGAAAATAATTTATCAAAAGTAAGTGTATATCTATGAATTTATGGATTTTTAGTATGTGTAATTAAGTATTTATGTAAAATGCCGATATATAAAATTCTAAATACGAAAAAGACGCGACTTTTGAATGCAACTTTTTACAGTCTCCGCAGCTCCGTGAACGCACTGCTAAGACGTATTTTGCTCCCTGTTAGCGGGGCAGAAATGAAAAAAAATTAAAAAAAAGCGAAGAGGGAGCAAAATCGCATTTTGCTCCCTCTAAACGGGGAACAAAACACTTCTTTTCGAATAGGAGGGGTGAAAATAAAGTTATTGCGCCATTATAGGAAGTCTGTAGGTACCATTAACGTTGAAATGAAAATCAAAGCGACGGATTGTTGTGACTTTTAATAGACATAATTGGACCGCTCTGGAGGATTATATAGGTACTTTTCCCTTGGAAAATTATCTAAGGGGGGGGGGATATATAGGGGGTAGGGATTCAAAACGAGATGGAAGTTAATGTAGGTACACTTATTCAATTCAGACAAAGTCGTGGGCTAACAGCTAGTGATTTATATAATTCAAAAGTTTCATATCTTGATAAAGTAATGTAATTTTAATTATCAAGTAAGCAGGGCATGATGACATCAAGGGGGAATCGGCGCATGACCCGCAGAATTGAGACGTTAGCGCGTTCCGCTATGCCACACGAACAACTGAACAATGATGGGAAGGCTTGGTCCAAATTTGGGTGACTAAAACGTATGGGATCTTATTAATGCTGTTGTTTAACAGAGAATTTCGAGACCGGGAAGTAGCGCGGACAAAACAAATAAGTTATCACTACATAGTATAAAACAAACTCGCTTTCTGCGGTCTGTCCCTATGTATGCTTAGATCTTTAAAACTACGCAACGGATTTTGATGCGTTTTTTTTCTTATATATAGAGCGATTCAAAGAGGATGGTTTAACGCTCAATTCCCGCGGGAACACTATAACCCAATTCCACAAAAGCTAGTTAATAACTATAAATTGATTTTTTTTTAAAAATAAGCTACGGTAAATGAAAGTACAAATAAAATTTACATTTTAAGCTGAATGTGACGAAATGGATAAAAAAAATCTAAAAATAATATGTTCAAGCTCGTAATACACAATTAGCCACATAAATATGTAAACAATACAACAAAGAATATGAGTTGATATAACAAGGTCTATTAACGTCGGACGTTTGACGAAATTGCTGACGAATGATTGATGCATGCGCCCGCGCATCGGTCTCACGGATTTCCTGTGAGCACGCGGCGAAAGTGAAAAAATCAAAACTTTCTTCAGTCCGTAATTGTTTTGGAACATTTTAAACACAATCACTTAATGGATTAGCCGTTACCATTTTAGCAACATTTAAAATTAGCATAATTAATAGCAAGAGAGACTTTCCATACAGTTCAATCAAAGCGACAATTGCTTGAATGTTAAAACTTCCTCATGCAGAATATTGAGACTTTAGGAACAAAATACATTATGGCAGACTTTAGACAGGATCTAAAGTTGTGAAAGTTGATTTAGGCTGAAATTATAGCGCTTAAGTTGAAATAAAAATATTTAAAAAGTAAACCGGCATGTTTTAAATAACCAAGAAATCTTCACTTATTCTTTAAGAGTGGTAATAGAGAGTAGGCATAAGTGAGTAATTAGCATTATAACCTTAATTATCTTATTACATCTCTTACGTTTAATTAAATAATTTAATTGTAGGCATGGAAAAAACATTTACCCTATTGACAAGCCACAGGCAAGAGCTAGTTTTCTATGATATTCTCCGAACAATTTGAAAGTATTAATTATAATATAATTATATTGGGAGAACTATGGTAGGTATAGCACGACACAACTTAGAAGGCGCGCGGATTAAGCAATAATAGACTCTGCGTCAACGGCTTAAGTGCTTCGCCGCGCGCCTTCTAAGTTGGGTTCTAGCATAGTACATATATACACCTATCTTTTAATCTGTCACGAGATTCTAGCGCTATTAAGTAAGTAAGTATTCATAAATAATAAATAAATAAATATCTTGGGACATTTCACACATATTGACCCAGCCCCAAACTAAGCAAAGCTAGACAACGATATAAATACTTATAAAGAGAAATACATACACATATAAATACTAAACATCCATGACTCGAGTACAAACATTCGTACATAAACTAGGCTTCAATTCTTGCTAGGCATATATAGGTATACGTCAGTTGAATGCATCTCGAAACTTGTAGAGTAAATAATTCACCGCGATATTTTCCAAATAGCGAACAATTTTATCGTAGAAGTTAGAACGCATGAAGGAATTCGAACGGTACCACAGGATGCGCTAAGCCCGGGGCTAGACTGTCGCCTGTAATTTCTGGCCGCCGCTTAATAGGCAGTGTGCAGCCAGCCTTACGGTGCGGATTGAAATTTTTATTTGCCATTGATCTGTTTTTGTTGCGGTATCATGGACACATTATAGGTCGTAATCAGCCATTAAGAATCCGCACCCAAGTAAGGTGCACTGAAGTGTAGCCGTGCAAGTTAAATTGCACCTTAAGAATTATAAAAACGAATCTACAATCTGATTTACGACTAGTTTGTAGTTTATAATGCCATTTGCAATGAAAAGAGATGCCTAGGCTTAAGTTCTTCCTTATTTTCGTAGAAATACTTAGAGCAACGTTAGATAGGTACTTTCTTCGGTTAATTATCTCCCGTTTTAATTAACTTCTAACGTAAAAACTAAGGGGGGGGGGGTTAAATAACTTAGACTCGGACGCAAGCCTATGTGATATTAGGTATACTTAAGTAATAATAATAATAATAAAACTTTATTGTTTAAACTGTGTAGTACAAGGTGTTAAATTATAAAAATAGATTCAACAGTTTGCCCTTTCCGGACGTACAATAGTTAAGATAGAAGTAGTCTTACATTTAATTAACTATAGGTTTAAGATGTAATGTAACAAAATTATTAATTTATACAATTTTAATTACTGTGATAATGACACTCGTGTTCTAATTAGTTGTTGTACCAAAATATTCATTTAAGTCATAGAAGCATTCATTCAGTAGGTGGGTTATTTCGCCTACTTTAGGTACTTAGGAGTTTTTGAAATTAAACTTTATTGATAAAAAAAAATCACGTTTAGTAGCTATCATCCCAACTCAATAGCATCACTAATTTCTGAAAAACGTTAATTCAAAATTTCATGACCAGCGAAATTGCAAACTTCCACCAAAATTAGGCGTTGAGACACCAAATTTTCCGATCTCTATCAAAATTAGTCATTGTATACCTATAATCTAGGATTATCAGCTCCGCCGCCTAAAATAACATCTTATTGGTTCACCGATTTTGTTTTTTATTGCTTGAGAATAATATTCTAGTATGTAATTTATAGTATGGTATATTATACCTACTTAGATATAATATTGTTCCCTACATCATATAATCGTTATACGAGTAAACCGCCTAGAAGATAATATTCAAGATCGTAAATTAAATGTGGTCTAAATTTTATAGTACTCAGAAATTAACAGTAACGTAAGCTGACAGAACAAAGGCGTGGCTAACATTTTTGAGGTGACCACGACACGTAGGATAATGTAAATACAGTCTGTGAATCAACGTTTTATGCAGATAACAACGCGTCCGTTATGTTATGTGGTTTTTCTGTGGCAGGTGCTTCGACGACGCGAGTTCTCTGGCTGTGCGGTTCTGGGTTCGAATCGGGGTAAAAGAAAACTTCTTGCGATTGTTAGTACTAATAGCACATTATTTAATAGTACTAATATACAGAATGGCCACGGCGAATCACTCGCCTGAATCTAGCCGGCGCGCAACTCGCGCCCAACTCGCCCTTACCGTCATTTGTTTCATCCGGCGATGGAGAGTGAATCATTGGCCCGCGTAGTAGTACACACACATTTACAAGTGTACAAACGTCCTCGCACGCACACAGATGTCCTCGCACGCAAACATTGACACTTCATTCGAATTGTGTTCGAAATCGTGCTTTTATAGGCCGTGTCCGCCGTGTGCTAATAGTAAAAACAGGTAAAAATTTGTTTAGAGAGACAAGTGTGTCTGTCCGTCCGCCTGTCACAGTCGATTTTCTCCGAAACTATTGGACCGATTAAGTTAAAATTTGGTACGTATATGTTAGTTCGTGACCCGAAGACAGACGTGTAACGAAAATAAATAAATTTTAAACATAGACCCTATTTTTGGGGGCTAAATTTGAAAAAGTATTAACGAAGTTTTTCAAACTATATCACGATATAGTTTGAAAAACTTCGTTAATACTTTTGCTTTTGTCACACGTGACATATCAAATGAAAGTACTTCTATGAGGGTCTCAAATATATATTTTTTTTAGTTCTTTTTTGGTCAATACTTTTCGAGTTATTTAAGAAAATAGGCGAAAAATAACCATTCCCCCCCCCCCCCCCCCAGAATCACCGAAACTACAGGACCTAAAATTTTGGAAAAAATACGGAGGATAGTTATTGACCTACAAATTACAGGAAAATTATTAAGAAGTCCATGGTATTTAAAATCTATCATATAAAAGAGCTTATCTGTGAAACCGTTTAAAAATGACGTCATTGAAAATAATCAAGGGTCGGAACCCTCTCCACGCGAGATTAACTCGCTTCTTGGCCGTTTTTTTTTAATTTTATTTTTGTGTGTCATATGTGTGGTATGCATTTGCACTGAAGACAAAGATTGAATGCCCCTATGCGTTTAATATTACCGGTTCACTGACAAATCTTTTTTCTCAAACATGCTCGGAAATGTTTGTGTTACTTTCAAAAAAAGAAGACGCGAGGCTGTCCATTGCCGGCCTTGGCCAGCAAAAACATTATTTTCGTGTGTGTTTTTTTTTTAATTCGCTTGCTATTTGAGACACCTCTAGAAACTGACAAATCCATGGAGGTAATAAGTACAACTTCCATGGCCAGATCATCCACGATCATGGAAGTAGTAAATACTGATGTGAGGTAAGTGCGCTTAAATAATTTATTTCGCCCCTATGCCTTGTAAACAACCAACTACTAGTTGAGTAATATAGGATAGGTTTCGATATATTTATGTTGGGCGCACTTACCCCATCCTGGCGCACTTGCCCCGACTGACCTTACGTATTTCCTCGCTGTTTGAGAAAAGCGTTATATATACCTCGGCCGCAATTGCGATTGCCGGACTCGTACTAATAGAAGGCTTCGCTTCGCTCAGCCTTCTAACTGACTCGTCCGACAATGCGCTACTTGGCGGCCTCTGCAATAATGTACTATTACTTATCTACATACGAACTTAAGCAAGGCTCATTTTCTCAATTAAAAACACACTTACAAATAGGTGTGGAGAAGGGAGAGGCAGATATTACTATTCAGATCTACGTTTATATAAAATTCCATAGGCATTAGATCAAATCTATAACTAAATCCAGTCGCAAACATAAACATTCAAATACTAGAAAACGCATTACAATTTCAAATCCCGCTCCACTGTTGGATTACATTCGCTCCAACATTATAACGAAGGGAAACTGAATATTTGAGCGAGCCATTTCAGGCCAAACTGGTCGTTAGAACGTCGGTTTTAATCAAGGATTATCCTGGATTCTCATTATTCCTCGAAACGGGAAGCGTTCGCGTGTCCATCGACATCTTTTATTATCGCTTGTCAATTATATATTACTACTAGTTGGCCCGGTGAACTTCGTATCACCACGGATTTTCATTTCATTTTGCCAGATTGTTTTTCTTTCTAAACCTTTCCAAAAACACCGGTAATATAATAAAAGTAGCACTAAGAGAGAATTTTCCGAAAACGGGATTTTACATTTTAATATTTCTGCGCATACGAAGTTGCGGGGAAGGGCTTTATATGTATATAAGAAGATGTGCTTGTCATGCATGAGGCAGAGGAGGCAGCCACTCACATCCTTCTGGAGTGTTCCAGAGTAGCAACCTAGGTACTTCATGGATCGGGAACCCGAGGTCGGTCCAGGGCCTATATTCGAAGTCTTTAATCGCTCTTCCTTATAGGATCGCTCACGCGTAGCGTGAACTTTAAGCAGCTAGATTTAAAGTTCAACTTGACGCGTGAGCGATCCTATAGAGAAAAGCGAGATCCCTATTTAAGACTTCGCATCATAGACATAAATAATACTTCGTATGGACCCGGCCTAACGTAGATACATGTCATGTTTCCCCACTTCCTTGGTGTCCAATCCAAAGTTAAACTTGTATCGTGACACTAAAGCTGGGTCACATTTTTTCAACAACGAGACGAGTATTTAGATACTGTGAAACAGTTTCTAAAAAAGTTTTTTTAAAAACGCTTATTGTCACGCACGCTCGGTGACAGAACTTTGGATTGGACACCGTGGAAGTGGGGACATATTACGTGTACGTTAGACCGGGTCTATATTATTTACGTCTAGGCTTCGCATAGAGACCCAGGAAGTCGTTGGTAATGTCATAAGGGTCTGCCTTGGCAAGAGAAGCAACGCCAGTCCACACCAAGCTAATATTTTATTTAACTGAAATTTCTGAGAACTTGCTGAACTTGACGCCAGGGCTTGTAACCGGTTTTTGCCCCCATAAAAATAAACCGGATTTTCTTATCGCTCTTTCGTACTATTTTATGTTAAATAAGGCTATAAAATAATACGAATTAATAACCTAAATACACTATGGAGCTCCACATAAAGAGTATAAAAGAATTCTAAATATTTGGCTATTTCGAGGTTTTTTTAATTAACCGGTTACAAGCCCTGCTTGACGCAGAGGGTCGGGGTTCGATTCCGGCTCGCACCTCTAAGTTTACTTATGTGCGAAATTCAATTTGAATTTACCACTGAGCTTTTCGGTGAAGGAAAACATCGTGAGGAAACCTGCACGCATCTGCGAAGTAATTCAAAGATGTGTGTGAAGTCTCCAATCCGCACTGGGCCCGCGTGGGGACTATAGCCCAAACCCTCTCGTGATGAGAGGAGGCCTGTGCCTAGCAGTGGGACGCAAATAGTCTGTAGTAGTAGTAGTAGTAGTAGTGTAGTGGTGGTGGTGGTGAACTTTGGCAAGATCCAGCCAACTATAATATCAAGCAATGTATCAGGAACACCGGGCTCAATGTGAAACTTAATCATCGTATCAGTAGTAGTAGTCTGAGAAGTTTGCTTGTATTTTGAGGACGTTCAATAACTAACTTGTACACGCTAAAAACAAGCGTCGCTATAATAATATTATAGCCGAGCGTAACGCAAAATACAGGGAAGTAACGCTTAGGCATATTCTCTTACGGAAGCTAATGTTTACTGAACCAGGTGTTTTATAAAACACGCTTTGATATGATAGCTGATAACTTACTTATTAAGTAACCGTCAAGTTTGCAGTAAACTACGTTGCGTTTTGACTATATCTACATAAATTACCGTTAAGGCGAGAACTTCGAGCGTAGAGACGATTCAACGAGACCGAGGTTAGTTTGAAATAAAATTATCTAGCAATCTGATTTCAAAAATAATATCAACGAAGAATTTGTTGAACGGAGTTAAGTACTTAAATAATATTTTTTCATGACTCGTGACTTAGGTACTTAAAACTAAATAACTGCAATACACAATTACTTTATTGGCATTAAACGATAAAGTCGGAAATCCTCGCCTTAAACTTATTAATTCGTGTCATAATGGATTGCCTGTTTAAAAAAGTGAGAAATCATGTTTGTGGTTTATGGCAAATACTTAATGTTCCGTTAGCTGTTTGCATGTGTGCTTACAATAAGATGGTTATTGGAGATTAGACATAAATACGGTTAGATTTCCCAGTTAACGTGTTTTATTTTGTACTTCAATAGGTAAAATAGATACTACACAACTAATTTATTATATAAAAGTATTATGTAATTCTTTATAGACATTTACCTAATATTATTAAAGTCACGTTTTGATTAGAGTCTAATAATAATATTAATCATTTTAATCATAAACATTGCGATTTCCGCCTCTAACGCTACATTTTGAGCATGCAATACATGAATCCATGCACTTATATTCTATTTGCAATTTAAAGTAGTAGTACCTACATAATTTGTAACAATGTCACGTATAGAACGGAACAGTAACGGAATAGCGGCTAAAGTTAATCCGAATACATATTCAATTGGGTTTTTGTGGTGTCTGTGACGCCTGGAGATTCCAACACGCTAGAATGTGCCGAGGTATACCTACTTACCTTCCTATTTACCGCAATTCGGAAATAAGCAATATAACCAAGTCACAGCCCGTCCCAGCTTTTACGGGTGTACTTAGTAAACATGCATGATAGAATCAGAAATGATGACACCCGCAGTAGAACTAGGGTCACCGACATAGCCCGAAGAATTGCGCACCTTAAGTGGCAGTGGGCGGGCACATTGCTCGCAGGACTGATGGCCGATGGGGCCAGAAAGCTCTGGAGTGGCGTCCGCGAACCGGTAGACGAGCTGTCGGTAGGCCCCCAACAAGATGGAGTGACGACCTTGTAAAGGTCGCGGAAACGCGGTGCATGCGAGTGGCACAGGACCGGTCTAAGTGGCGCGCCTTGGGGGAGGCCTATGTCCAGCAGTGGACGTCTATCGGCTGAAATGATGATGATGATGATGATGATGATGATGATGATGATGATGATGATGATGATGATGACTAAGTATACATGACAAAAAGTATCAGCCAAATCGGGCCCGCAGATCTCGAGGTCTGGCTAACTCAAGGAGATTAACGCAAGGTCAAATTTAACTTGCAAGATTTGCTTAGGTACCTAGACAGGTGACAGATTGGAGCTTGTAAAAAGAAGAGAAGAAAGGGAGAAGATAAGGACGTAAGATATAGCCTGGTTTCTTATGTATGTCCAATGGCCATAGAGACCACTCACCAAGGCCATAAAAACTAGATCACAAAATTATGTTCCCAGTACCGGTATCCAACTGTTACTAGCTAATCGATAAACTGAAAACTGCTGTTGAATTGTGATTAGTTGTTTAAAATTTACAGTTTAAATGTGAAATTCCCCATTCGAAGAACGAATAGCTTTCACAGCTACACTTTATATAATCGGAGAAAGAAACATTAAATTACCTACCTATCGATAGTCATAAACGAGGTGCCCACTCGACAGAGCGCGCCTTTAGATTGAGATAATACTAATAATATTAAATTTTACCTATCTGCATTGTCTGTTTACGATAGATTCAAATACTCCGAAGGTAGTACAATTTAAGCTTTATGATTTTGCTGTGATACTGTGGGTGTTGAAATATGAAGTGGTAGCCTATACATAATACACCGCCCGCAAGAGAGTTCGCTTAAAATTGTATAAATTGAATTGGATAGTTTTTTTATTGACACCTAGCCTACCGACCTGGGCATGCATTAGACTTTTTTTAGGCACTACTAGTGTTTTTAACTTTTTGAACGTGATTCTGGCTGTTTTTATGTACTTAATCATATTTATTTCTCATATTAAAAATGTAGTTTGAAATACGTGCGAATTGTCATTTTCACTCGTCCCTTAATGTTGACTCTCGCTTTTGCTCGTGCGAATAGGGGCCCTTGATAAAATTACTTGCACTTGCATCAAAATGTACTTGTAGGTTTGTGACCTACGACCTACGAGTATGTAGGTATTTTTATACATTTTTTCATTGTGTTTGTGATTTTGAGTTCGGGAAATTATACGGAAGGCGCACTTGCAGCCGCTTGCTTCGTGTTAAGAGGCCACAGTTGCGAGCCGGCGAAAAAGGGATACTTAGCGCTATCTACATTCACGCGTAAAAGATGCGACAGTGATAGTGGAGACATAACCTGCAAACTACCAGCGTAAGCATTAGTTGTTGTTTACAATGAAAGTACAAGACTAATTAAAAAAAAGGTCTCGAAGACATCAAAAACAAGTTATTTATTACCTAGAAAGCAAAAATTTGTCGTTATATATAGACCTTGAGAATTCCACGTCCTAAGTAAAAATTTGTAAAAATAGACCTATCTTTGAAAAATAAAAGTATCGACGAAATTGCCTCGATACTTTTACAATTGTTTCTAATCGTGTTTTCACGTTTGACCGTTTAAGGCATTCACTGCCACTTCTGTTTTACGAACTTTCGCCAGGTGCCACATCTGTCATTAAGGGAACATTGCCACGCACATGTGCGTTCAAGGCACTGCGGGAAAGTCAGCAAAACGCACATATGCGTCGGTGGCAGTGAATGCGTTAAAGCAAATATGAATAACACCCTCGTAGATGCCACCGATGGCGAGATATAGATGGCAAAAAATTAGCAATTTTGCAACTGTGGACTGTGGCCTTTTAATCTCTCTCAACTGAGCTCTATTTAGATCTACTTATAACTCAAATCAACTCGAGTTATAGAGTAACCCGAGGTTATCAACAATGATATGCTTATTATTCATATTTGCTTTAACGCATTCACTGCCACCGACGCATATGTGCGTTTTGCTGACTTTCCCGCAGTGCCTTGAACGCACATGTGCGTGGCAATGTTCCCTTAATGACAGATGTGGCACCTGGCGAAAGTTCGTAAAACAGAAGTGGGTTAGATTATTTGCACCAACAATGGTGCAAATAATCTAACCCAAAGAAGATGTTGAGTGGAAAATGCAGTTTGAAAATAACGTACCTAACCTACCTACTGAAGCAACTTCACTTTCAAGTCATAATAATAAGGCCCAACAAGGATTGATAGGACCACCTTGCTAGCGTGAGAATGCTCAATCATCATTGTGCGAAATGCCAGATTCTGACAATTTACGTGCACCTTATCATCAAGTGTTAAAAACCATTTTTGAGCTAACACGTTAAGTTGACCGAGGTGTAATTAATACAACGTCATTTCCGAACACTTACCTACCACTCATTAAGGTGATTCCGACCAATTAAGACACATTAACCGAAGAAACATTTAATTTTACTCTCACTCGCTTGGGAATCGCAAAAATGTTTTAACTTTCAACATTGATGGATATTATTTAAATGTTAAATGTTACAGTTTTAATTTCTTTGTAATTTAAAATAAACGACACTTTTGGCTATTAAACAAATTTTATACAAACAAAAACATAAGATGCTAATACCAATAGAGCAAGGTACTAGTTAACTTTAACAAAGTACACAAGTAGGAAATACCTAGGCAAAAATAGTTACAGTTTTATTTTTTATTTTTTACATAGGTACATAATACACCATATGCCAATTATTGTGTCTCACTTACTTGTTACTTTTTCTACTAAGTATATACTTCTGCGATGCAACGAAATATGATAAGAAATAATTTTCTATTAACACTGAACTTGAAGCACAGCTTGAAGGCGCGTTTAATAAGGGCGAGCGCTAAAAGCTGTTTATAAGAGGAACCGAACGCTCCCTTTGCTCCTACCGAATAGAATAGGGATGACGACAGGGTGAAGAAATCGAAATTCTAATTAGTCCGTCAGTCAGGTAATAAATAAATATTAGACACGTATTTTTTGTTTTATTAAATTTACAAAGAATGACTAAGTTAAAACGCATTAAAGTTGGAGAGTAACTACGTCACCGTTAGGTATAAATCGTACCTAACCGTGACGTCACGCGACATTTCAACTCAATATATCTCCGTATAAGTTTGATTACGTGTCCATTACTTTTCAATAATCTTCCTGACAGACTAAGAAAAAAAAAGTTGTCGTGATCCCTAACCCTTTATACCGCTTAACTTCAGAAGTGGCTAGTGTATCTATGAAAATTCCAGTTTGAACTTTCGAGTTTGGAGTGCTTTTACTGTAATCGGTAAGGCATTCGCCTTCGGGGTGTAATGCCACAGCTGTTAGATAAAGAGCCGAGTGCCGAGTTGAAACCCATTACACGGTCATTAGGCGAGGATCAACACTAACTTATTTGCATAATAGCAGTCCAACCTCTGTTATTTGTCCACAGACAACTGTTTTACGTGTTTGTTGATGAATATTAAACAGCGACAAGGCGACAAGTTTGGTCGGTCCCGCGAATGTCGTGCTTATTTGGTTTCAATGTCATCACCATTTCAATCAATCAATTATCTCACCCTATAGTTAGTCTACTGACATAGGCATCACCCAATGTGCGTTAAATAAAGTATGTGCAAAGCCAAGGGTGGTCTTGTTTGTTTAGTTTAGGATATTTTTTGTATTTTTCCTTAAATTATCGTCAACATTTCGTCGTTCGTGCGGTCACTTTGGGGTCACTGAAAATCAACTTTACCGTTTTCCAACGTCGTCATAATGCTGAGAGCATCTGATTTGACACCGTTCGATACAGAAGTCATTTCTTTTTGGCCACACTTAATCTCCAGACCTTTTTCTATATTTGTCCTTTATTGGTTTGACCAATAAAGAATTAAGTTATATCGATGGTTTGTCCAATAAATAATTAAGTTATATTTTTTCTTCCATAGAGTGAATGCAGGTCACGATTATCTTATAAAAAAAGTCGTGCTTACGCGTAACTTTAAAATAATTTTTATACACGGTTGGACGTAGTGGCACTACGATAAGTTTAATGTTGTAACTCAGAAATCGATCAAGTTTTTACTTTATTAGCAATAAAATACTGCAAAGACTTTCTCGTCACTCGGTTTCGCGATATTTTTATCTTTCAGTGACCAATTATGTACGCTAATGCAAATTACGTTGTAGGTACTTTCATTTGTAACTGAGTTCCATGAACTTTGCTGTCACGGTTAAGCTGCTAATTCACCGTTTAATTATAACAGTAGTCGCTTCTTTGTTTAATTTTAACGAATCGATAGTTTTACGATAATTAATTTGTTTACCAGTATTGACGACCAATAATACGTTTTTTACAAGTTTCTAGTTGTATCTAGTAAAAGGTCTAATAACCATCAAAACGTTACACTGTCGACGTTAGGTTGTGGTAATTTTAAGTTTACGATGAAGTAAACTTAAAATTTCACACATTCATTAATACAATTTCAAGTAAAAACATTAGACTCACAAGCCTACTATGTAGGTATGTCTGGAACTATTTAAATTACTTTATCGCCTTCGCGTTTTCATAAACAAAAGTCAAAAACTTACACTAAAGACTCAAACTCATAGCTCTCTTCGTATTTTTAGAATTATATTCACTTAACTGATTGCACATTTTTCCTTTTCTGTATTTTCATGTTAACAAACGTTGATTTTTTTTAATATGGCTTACCTATTCATGGATAACATAAGCCATTAAGTTACAACGTTATTGTTGGAAAAACTGGCTGAAGCACCAAATTATTTCCATGTGCGTGTGTGTGACTTACTTTTACGAGCGACACGCACACTTTTCGTTTCATCGGTGCATGCAAGCGTGCTGACACACTTGCATTCAGTCGGTATAGAACTTGTGACATATCTTCTGTAACATGCTACTTCCTAGGACACAAAATGCAGCTCTTATTATGGGTTGGTTACTTACGTAGCTGCTTCGAAGCGTAGGTACAACTATGTTTAATGATGAATTACCTGGAGAGAAAAAAAGCATTGTTATTTACACAGAAACTAGATATTGGACACAAAAATTGTGCACAATTGAGGCTCAATAAATGAAGTGAATCTTTTTTTTTCATTGGTATAGGCAAACGAGTGCACGGCCACCTGATGGTAAGTGGTCACTGCGACCCATGGACACCGAAATCCTATGATCCCACATTAAGAAACCATAAGATCTGGAATGCGTTGCCTACTCTGAGGCCTAACATGGAATGCCTCTGTGCCAGAAATTTCACCGGCTGCCTTAACCCCATACCGGAACACAACAGTGTGAGCACTGCTATTTGGCGGCAGGTTAACGGGGAAAGACGGTGGTAAAGTTGCTACCACCCCGGACGGACCTAGCACCGGGCCCTACCACTAGCAATTTAAAATATAAAGAACCATCAGAAAAGAGTTATAATTATCAGAATTTTATATATTTAACTTACATAATAATAACTAATTTGATATTCTTTTATAAGAAACTATCTTTATTTTGATACCATACTTATATTCACGATATTATATTGAGAGACAAAGATGCACTTCAGTATTCGAAGTGTTTCGGATGAAGTTGCAGGCAAGATGAGTTTGACCTTGTTTACAACAAAATATGCCACCTGTGTATCCAGCCGGCGTACTTCGCCAGAATTACAATTAAAGTTATAGACCCAGTTTTTGCTACACTTTAACTGTAAAGGTTAAGAATGGATCGTAATCTTAAACGGTGATCGCAATGCCGCTAATAATGATTAACTTTAATCATTATGACATATTTTGAGCATTATTTCGAATTAAGGATGGTTATTTTAAAAACTATCTTCCTTTTACATAATATTACTTACTTGATTTGCGAAGTCTAACTGCAAAAAAGAAGTAATCATTTCGGTTTGTTTACGTTTCAAAATAAATTAAAAAGATTTTGTTTTTAATTCAAAATGGAAGTTATATACATATTTTTCGAGGGTGATAGCTAGGAGTGCGACAAAGTTTAACAGCCACAGCATTCATATCTGGATATATCACAAAAAATACAACAAAGAATATAAACGACGTCTTGTAAAATAAAATTAAATAATATGAATGTGCGCCCTGCGCCGACCGTAATGTTTTTTTAAAGCGCATGTGATCTTTATCCTTCCTATTTTTTACTTTTATGTGTCGTCCAATTGACATTTGCAGTTCGATTGAAAACGCAAGCGCTGAGATCCAATTTACCTTTACTGAAATGATACTGAAATGTTCGAACTCGAACCTTAATGATGGTCCTATTTTATTTGGATTTCGAGTTAATCCGTTAAGACCCGGTTTCTATAACCACAAAACGCCTCGTTTTGCCTTCGGACGGTTACTTTTTGACATGGTCTTTGGTCCATATAGTACGAGTAATCTGTCAAATTTTAGTCAATTTTTAATCGTCCGTAGGCAAAACGAGGCGTTGTTTGGATATAGGAACCGAGCGTAAATCAAGACTACATACTTATTAATAGTGGATCTGAGAGCCTTGGACCTCGCTGGTATAATGTTGCGTAGCAGAAAACAATTTAATAAACAGGCAAAAAAATCTATGTAATCTTCAAACCTATTCACGAAATTTCACGAAAATCGGTTGAGAAATATGCGACAGCTGTATAGGAGAACAAATAAAATCCTGAAATCAGCTGCACATACGAAAGCACTTTGACCAAGTTGAAACTTGAGACAGAGACGCTTCGCTCGCCCGGATTAATACCCAAAGTCCCCCACGGCATCTGTCTGTAAGTATGTTTATAATAAACTCAAAAAGTACATTAAACGGATTATCATGTGGTTTACTACTACGGAGGGCCGTTAGTTTGTAAATAAAAGCGATACTATGATTATACGAAAGCTGAGAAACTCCGATGCGAGTCTTACTGATTACGTCGAAGTCATTCTTCTTAGATTGAAGGCTTCCACGGAAATCCAGATGGAATTAGTCTGTTTGAAGAGAGCTAACGAACCGAGACGAATGAAGTTGCATATGCAGCAGGAATTCCAGCGAACTTAAGAAAGTTCACATAATTAGCGTGCGACTGAATTAGGTTCATTGTTTCAGAACAAGCGAACGCAAGCTCTGCTCAGAAAGATGTAGGTAAGTACTTTTTAACTCATGTTAAACAACAGACATGTAACGGCTGAAATCATTTTCTTTGTTATGAAACGTCTAATCTTAACGTCTAATCTTAACGACACGTCAATGCGGGAACAAATCAGAAAAGTGGAATTTCGTCAAGAATTGGGCTTTTCCGTTTTACCTTAATAACTATAAAAATATTAGTCTCAGAAACATGATTTTAGTGTCTTTTTTTATTTAGCTCTTAAAAAGCCGTGGTGGCCTGATGGTTCGATCTCCGATTCGCATGCAGAGGGTCGAGAGTTCGAATCCGGCTAGATGAAACTATAAAATTTCCAAAAGTAGGTAGCTATTTACATTTGTGGACATATCGAAACGCATGTGGATCATTTTCCCGCGTTAACAAATTGATCGATGCATCATGACTCCCGATACCATTTTAATATTATTTTTTACTACAACTTAATTTATTCATGTTGCAGTCAACACGGGTCTGACAAATAAATTCATACGAATTACGAACATGTACAGGTGGGACTTGTTGGACAGCTATATTATTAATTGGTACTGGTAAATGGCAAAACTTACGAACTCTACAAAAAGTACACCAGGCCTTAAGAAACCTATACAGAGTTGAGCTTTTAAAATTTACAGGATGATAACAAGAAAGACAAATGGAAAAGGTACTGACTGCGTCAACACTCAAGACATCTTTATTGACGATTGGGATCTTAGATTTGAACACAGATAAATAGTCGGAGAGCCAGTCGCAGGATCGCAAACGTCATCTGATAAAACACAAAGATGACGAGTTAAACCAATTAATTTCCGATATGAAATATTTAAAATAAACGCTCTTTTTTACTTACTTACTTATTTTAATTAAGGAGATGCCGCTGTTCGTTAGATATAATGTACAAGGTTTTCGTTGAAAATATATGCAGTTGACATCCATCCGTACTTAAATTATAAATAATAATAATATGCTGTGACATATGTATCACACTTATTGACCTAGCCCCAAACTAAGCGACGCTTGTATTATGGGTGCGTCTAACGATATAAATACTTATATAGAGAAATACATACATGCATAAATACTAAACATCCATGATTCGAGTACAAACATTCGTGCTCATCACACAAATGCAAAAGTTACTTTAGTCTGTCTGGCTTCCTGTCTTGTATTTTTCTGTGTGTCTGTTATCCCTATAGTTTGAGTGCCGAGGAAGAACATAGGGTACTTTTTATGCTGGAAAATTTCATGTTTTCCGCGGGAAAGCTATAGCCGAATCCCATACAGATGAAGTCGCGGAAAAAGCCTAGTAAGTCATCATTCAGAAAACGAGCGTCGTCTAAATATTTTTTCACTTCTCATGCTCTTAAAATGTTACTTTAGTCTCTGCACATCGGGACTAAAGCTCTTTTTTAGTCTCTAGGGACTAAAGTATTTTTTTTTTAATTTACATTGGAAACCCGCCTAAACAGCCAACCACAGAGTTTGTGAAAGGAGGATTATCTCCATTTCCAGTGAGCCTAGACAATTTCTAGGGCGTGAAAAAACGATTTAATTTCGTGAAACACGATTTAATGATTACGAATAGGTACCTATGAATCTTGTTTTATTTAAAATGAATTCATTTAATAATGCATGACCCAATTAGTTTTAAAATATATTAATAGTTTTCAAGTTTGAATCTGTTGGCTAAATATCATTCAAAACGTCACGTGATAAGAAACAGGTCAAGTACGAGTTGGACTCGCGCACCGAGGGCTCCGTACCTTCAAACTTGATGATGCAAATTTAACAATACAAACTTATTATTTGCGGTTGGTGAAGTAGACACGGCTACTGCGCCAACCGCAAATGATAAGTTTGTATTAGTAAATTGTCTTTTTTTGCACCAAAATATATAATATTTACGGTTATCAGATTTATTCCTATATGTGTGCTGTAAGACCTTGCTTCTGGCCCAAATTTCATGACTCTAGCTCATCGGAAAGTAGCAGGTTATCTACTTTGTTATAATAAATATCGTAATTTTGTATAGAACTTCGTTTTTTTTTTCCTCTCATTCGAAGTGAAAAGCAGAGTGTTTAACGCGTGACTAAACAACCATAATGACACTCGAACTATAGCCACCCTCGCTCTGCTCGGGTGGCTAAACATCTCGTGTCATAATGGCTTGTTTTAGTCCCTTGATAAACAATCTACTATTACCGATTACTAATACATATTATAAGCACGTAAAAAAAATCATTAACAGAGCTCCTCACTGACTACCTAACTAAATAGGACTCAAAACAAAAAGTCATCAACTAAAAACCAATAATACACTAAAAAAAAACAAGTTTTACCCGAATGAATTTGTATTATATGACGGTTGCAAGTCTTGCAAGATATTTCGTAGCGGTCTCCTATACTAGTTTCACACCGTATTTGCAAATGTAGATTACTATGAGATTCTAGTTATTAATAGGTACTCGTTATAATGTGTTCATTCATCATTCTGTAGTTTGATTAAAGGTTTGTTTGATGACTTGCGCGCCTTCCCTTTTGAGTTTTTTGTTTAAATCACAAAAGGAGTGCAGTTCAGCAGCAAGTATTGTTTGTTACCTACTCTTATTAATTCGATTTTTTTGTAACGATAATCTTCCGAATTGGTGCTATTATTGTCTACTTATGAGGAATCGATAGATCACCTCAACTATTAACGGTACGATTAGCCATTGCTGAGTCACAAACGTGTAAAATTAAGTAGATAATAGTTACTAGTAAATAACTTATTCTTGACAGATCTATGCAAGAATATCCATAAACTTACAACGTAAAGCTAACATTTCACAGGCAAGCGTAAAGGGACCTATTACTTATTAGCGGTCGTAAATAGCATTGTATTAATGAAATGATTGATAATAGACGGTAATGTTATGGCTTATTACGGTGCCTTCGGTATTGGTGAGTCAATGACCTCGAGGCGCCACTCCGTGTCTGAGCACAAGGCGAGGCGTCCAGTGGTAGCGATTTCGAAGATAATACAAAGCTATTAATCCTATAATACTAAACGAGCAATATTATTGTATATAATATTTGTAAAATAATAAGGTTCTCGAAAACGGCTTTAACGGCTAGGTCTCATTTCTGGGAAAAATCATTTTTCATCTATTTTTACCCGAGTAGGTAAAGCTATATCGTCCAGGTATATTGATATAAAAAATAGAATGAGGGATGGAAATGTAAGTTTAAGTAAAATGGCTTGTATATTAACGTGTTTTTTTTTATAATGAAAAATAATAGCGTTTGGAAATACATAATTATTAAACGGAATAACACTTACTCAATGAATAATAATAAACTAACCTACTTAAATGAAAAACAATCTTTAAAAAATCCATAGCTTCGCTTTTCAGTGTGTTGAGTCTTAATACTGGATAATTAGACTCTATTAAAACTGATATGATTTAATATGCAGAGACATGCAATATCACTTGTTTTACATGTTTTATACAAGATTATCATCGTACAAGTTAATTGGGAAATCATTAAATAAATTAACATTAGGTACCTGGGTTTAAAAAAAGAGTAAAATGAGTTTCCCCGGGTATAAGGTCCATCTAAATTTGGCGCCCCCGTAAACAACTATATATGTATATAGGTACCAAATTTCTTCCAAATCGTTAGAGCCGTTTCCGAGAAAGTGTTTATAAATAAAGGTGTACCTATCGACAAATACATAAAGCATAAGATAGCTACGTATAAGTTGGTTAATCATTGTTTTTTCTATTTTTAGAAATTGACTTCCGCCTGCAACTTGGTCTGCGCGAGATCGTACTTAAAATTAAGGTTATCTACCCCCATTTCGCCAGCGTCTTGTGATTTTCCAAAAGATCTTAGGGCCCTCGCCCATGGCGACTTTTTGTAGCGATGCTGCCGCGCTACTCATATCGCTATCCTTTTTAACATCAAATAGTAAAAAGGACAGCGATATTCATGCTTCATTCCGATATTCATGATGCGGTTTTGGCTCTGTTTCGATCGACCAAGTTGGATTTTAGCATCATTACCTACACGTAGGATGAGTTGCATCGACCACCTTTGAAGGACTAAGGGTGAGTTGATTCATGCATAGTTGACGGACTCCTGGTCGTTAAATATGGCCGCCGAGCTGCCATTCCATACAGAAACGTCATTTTATACCATAGTAAAATATTTAACGTTAACTTTAACGGGCGGGCGTTGATTCAAATCAACCCACCCTAAAGGACGTTAATGGCCCCCGAACTGTCACAATTTTCTTGTGAACCGTGTGAATGATATCACGATGAATTGTGAATATCGAACAACACATTTTGACGTGATAACGTCTTATAAATTGATGAACGCCGGCTGCGCCCACGAAAAAACATGACGAAATAGTAGCGTTGTAGCATCACGTACCGTTGTAGCGTTACGTGACGTTATCACGTCTAAAATTATCGCCCGTAAAACGACGTTACATATAACCATTCTTTTTAACGCATTCACTGCCACCGACGCATATGTGCGTTTTGCTGACTTTTCCGCAGTGCCTTGAACGCACATGTGCGTTGCAATGTTCCCTTAATGACAGATGTAGCACCTGGCGAAAGTTCGTAAAACAGAAGTGGCAGTGAATGCCTTATACAATACTTAATATATAATTTTGAATTTGGAACAATGTGCGTTTTGCATTTTGTTCCAAATTCAAAATTGTAACTCAATCTCACCGAGTTTACGATTGGGCGATTTCAGAAACTAAAAAAATTGAAAAAAAACCGACTGCATAGGTAGGTACCAACTTTTGATAATAATATATCCAGTGTCACTCTCACAATCATGACGAATCTAAGTTCCTCCTCCTCATAAATTAAAATCCATCAAGCACAAATACATACTCGTACACTCGAATAACATAACCCTCCTTCTGGCGCAGTTGATTAATTCTAATAATATGTAGATTATCGACGGAAGGAACTTGCGGTTTTGTAATTTGCAATTTGTAATCTCATTAACTAAGAATGTATTTATTGTTCATTCACGGGTTATTAACTGGACCCCCACGGATTTTGCAAACAACAAAAGGTAAGGTGAAAGGAGTTCTAACATTTGCATTGCAAAATTAGAAATCTTTTTAATTGTATTATTAACTTGTCCAAAAAAGTAGCTCTCTCCCATCTTTGTACATTTTCGAGGATGGATTGCGGTCTGTTACATAAGCTCTGTATTTTACTAATCTCACGCTGGTGAACAGAATGGATCCTGCCATTTATTTGATAAAATATTTTTTTAACATGGTATTATTTGACTGACAAAAAATCTTTTCAAAATATCGTCAAAGTGAAGATTTGAAGTAATAATGTTTCATAATAACAAATAATATTTGGTATTACTTAATAATAGTTTTATTTGTTTAGAACAGAGAGAGAAACCGTGCGACCGACACGAAATCGATATGAAATCCATTAGGCAATTATTTACCTTTAAGTACTTGAACAAAAATGAGAGTATGGGAAAATAAACAATACCATGGATGGTATTCTATTAGCGTAAAATGATGGAAGTAACATGTTTTTTTTTACATTTATTTATTCAAAATAAGAGAAAAACTTATAACTATTACAAAATTTCTTTACGCTTGCTGAAGCCTCCTTAGGCTTATTTGCAAGAGTCAGTCGCGTCTTAAAATATGTTAGAGACTAATTATATTTCTTAATTGAAGGATTCATTTTCGGTACTAGTGTTATTAGCAATCCATGTAATATTTTTTAAGTACTCTTACACATGTATTAACATTTTTTGCTTCCTGTATTTTTTTTACAATATTTAGTGGTAGTTGGTTAAGTATGTGAGGTAGCATAAAGTCTGAGGTGCACTTTCCATATATATTCTTATAGCTAGGTAAAATGTAGGGTGATAAGTATACTAGTTCCCTTAGTCTATCATTACGTGTTCTTATTTTTAGTGTTTTAATTTGGCTAAATTTGTCTTTTATAATTTGAATTTTCATTTTATCATGTATACTTACGTAGGACCCTACAAAAACCGAATAATTTAAAATAATTATTTTTATATTGAACTTTAATTTTTTTAGGCATTTTTTTAGGCATGTATAAAACGCAATTGACAACATTTAATTTTTTAACATTATATTTTATTAGCTAGTTAAAAAAAATAAAAGGGCACGTATTTTTTCTTTATTATGTAAGTCGTAAATATCGTACTTAATATACAAATAAAAAATCTCCTCATTCTAAAAGGGCGTAAGTTAAAATGACGTAGCAAACCTTCTGCGCATAGAATTACTTCTGCGCGTAGCGCTCGTCATCCGAAACAGCTCTTTCGCGAAAGATCCATTATGACGTCACATACATAGATGTCACGCTCCAGTTACCACTAAAACACGATTTTATCTAAAAGTAATGAATAAAAAATCTGAAACTTTTTATTGAATCCTTTGAGATACCGAAATGGTTTTTGAATTACGCCTTACAAACAATTTTCCATTCTTTTGACGGACGTAAGTACGCACTTAGTAAAATTTGATTATTAAAAATATCAAATTGTTTTCCGGCCAGGTAACTTTGTCAAAGAATATACTTACAGGGTCATACCAACTCGAAAAAAAAAACCTAAAAAACATGCTTAGAATCGATAGCTGATTCTGTGTGTAAAATATCGTTACAACGTTTTGCTTGACCCCGTATAACAGGCATCAAATACGGTAACGTTATTGGCAGTTCAAATCATCAGTAGTATGTGTATGTGTTTTTTCTATTAAATAGTTTTTTAATTCTGATACACAGTCTCGTTGTTGTCTTGCATCGTCAGAGCACTTACGTGATTGTTGCAAATTTTTACGTTATCCATAAGTAGGTACTAATATTATAAATGTGAAAGTGTCTTTGTTTGTTTGTCCTTCCTTCACGAAACGACTGAACGGATTTGAATGATATTTTCTATGGAGATAGTTTGAGACTAGGATAAGCTACTTTTTGTTCCGGGAAAACGCGATAACCGAATTCCACGCGGCGGGCAGAAACTAGTTTCCTTATACGTTTAATAGGTAGTACTGAAAATGATAAAATGAAATGAAAAATGAACGTTCTACTTTATGATCCTTGTTACGTGTACCTAATACCTACAAGTGCCAAATCGACTATTTTAAATAATCTCTCCTAGCGGCGTGAAAATAAATGGGCTGCCATTTGTTGCGGTTTTAGTGAAACTTTCGCTTATATCGTTTGTCATGTGAGCACTAGAAATAGAGTCGCCGACAAAGCCGAAGAATTGCTGCTTAATTACAACGCGGAAAACGATGGAGAAGAGTGAAGAAAGGTTGTGAAAAGTAATTTTATCCCATATTTCAAAAACTACCGTTATGATCTTGAAAAATGTCCTCTTCAATCTGAGCTGCGAAAATTACGAAAGGTCCAGATGGTCATTACAAAAAAAAGGCATTTTTACTCGAATTATATTAGACTATAATTTTAAACGGGATGTCCAGAAAATAAAACTTGATTCAGTTTTTCATAATCTTGAGCTGTGGATATTGTAAAATAATATTTACTTTTGTCCAAAACCATAAATGCCTACCATTCCGTCATGAAAGTTGCGGTGGGTACGTCGGCCGATGCGCGGGCGGGCACGTTCCACCGCTACTTTTGAAGAGTACATCAGATGAAATATACTAGTACAAGACATATATTTCGGTCCAATCTTTAGTTTTAGGCCTTTAAACGTGCCTAAATTGGGTTTTTCACCTTCCTACGCGCCTTAAAAAGGAAAATTAACAAAAGGATAGTACCTATAGTCAATAGATCTTTTTCAATCACGATACAGGTCAAAAGCCACGGGTAATAGAAACGTCAAGTGTTTGTCATTATAAAGTCGTAATTTAGCGAAAGTGACAGCCAAAGAAAACAATGTAATTTGAATCCTACTCTTTTGTGATACGATAATAAATAATGATACTTAATGAAAAATGGCGCATGGCGTGTCGGACGATGTTGAATTCCGTTTTGACAAATTACGCCGATGTGTCCTCAGGATATACGGCATCTCTTACACGCATACCCTTGTAGAAAGAGAGAGACGATTCATCTGCCAGACGAAACATTTTAGACCATTACGCACCCACTTTCGTTTGATCAAATCGATTTGGTTCGTGTGAATTACTTGTGCGAATTTACGTAACATTTCCGTCGATTTCTAGTTTAATGTGTCGAGATTCGTAAGTTACATCAGTAATTCTCTAATTCTCTAACATGTCTATGTTTTACGATAAATTAATACGTAACTAGGATTTTTAATATCAAATTAATGACGCGCGTGATACGATGATTTTTACAATCATAATCATAATATTTAAAAGTTATTTAATAATAAGCACGGATCTAAAACGTTTTTTTATGTGAAAATACCACAAAAGAAAGTAAAAACGTTACAAGTATCCGCTGCAGTTTTCTAAGAAATTTTCCAATGGATTTCCGAGATTCCGACGCCTTTGCGTCTGCTTTCGAAGAGTGCAGTGCATCACTGTTGGCATTACTCTACTTCGGCGGCAACGGCGGTGCATATCAGACCGCCGTTAAAACCGTAGCAAAGTAAAGTTGAGTTTTCAATAAACGGTTCACGATTGCGGGTGGTAAAGCTGTAGTTAGTATTAAGATCATAAGCGTGAAGGTCAGTGGTTTGCAGGTGCATTGTCCTTATGCGGGTTCGATTTGTCTAGCCAAGCGTTCCGCCCTACATATCTACGATGATCGACTAAATTACGAGTGATTAGGCATTAATTTGACTGATTTTACCTTGCGCGTTAGTACCTTATATACCAATATACTTATACCTTACCATTCATAGTGATGAGTATCTATACAAGGGGCTATATTCGAAGTCTTCAATAGGGACAGGGAGATTCCCTGTAGCTCGCTCACGCGTCACGGCGCTCAAGTTGAATGCCGCGACGCCTGAGCGATGCTATAGGGAATCTCCCTGCCCTATTTAAGACTTCGTTTAGAGCCCAAGTAATATTTTAGCCTAATAACTTTGTCATAAAAATCTTTAGACGTAGGTACATAAAAATTAAATTAGAGTTAACACTTGAGCTATTTAACATTTGCTGCTACGGAAGTTTTCATAAGCGGATCTGACTCGCGGGTCGGTTTTTTTAACATTTTCATTTTAGAGCTGATATTCTTACGGGATCGAATTTTTTACTGAATATTTAATTAATATACCTACATTATTTTTTTGTTAATTAAGTAAAGCGATATCAAAGATCTGATCATCATCATCATTTCAGCCGAAATAAGTCCACTGCTGGACATACTCGTAGGCCTCCCCCAACTCAGACCGGTCCTGTGCTACTGATAAGATCTGATAATTAATACAAAGATTCATTCAAGCCGGGTCAAGGTTAAGTATTGTTTGCAGTTCATTGACCGGCAAGTGCATGAGACTGAATCAAGTTGATGCAATTTAAAAATATACAAGCAATTGCTTCCATAAGAACTTATTTGGATAATTGTTATAACAAAGAGTCACTTGTAGTGTCGGTATAGTGCCTATAGCTATAGGTGCCCATAAATATCTGAATACGACTCGGTACAAATTACATAGATCTTATTTTGTTATTACCTCATACCCTCAATAGGTACCGGCTCTTTTTTTCATAGCGTGTAGAGAAATGCAACAGATTACGTTCCTTTACACGCTATTTAAAAAAAATAGCGACACATACCTACTACACCATCCGGCGGATCTGTACATTACTCTAACCCGCCATCGTTTCAACTTATACACGCAAATGGGTCTAAAATTGCCATATGTCTACATTTGACGGACACGCCGACTGAAATTGTAAAAAAATTGACTCATTATGTAACCGTTTAGAAACTCATTATTGCCAGGTAAAAAAGTGTTAAGATGTTTAACGTTTTTTTTCAACTGGAAACTATAATCGTTATGACGAGTTAGTGCAGGAGCCAAAGGTATATGCAAAAATCCATGTTGCCGCGCGCGCATGGTTCTTTACAATTGGCTATGGGTGAAAAATGACAATGTGCTCGATTTTTTTTTTTAAGGATAGGAATAACCTTCCATATCAAGAGAAAAAAATTGTTAAGATGTTTAACGTTTTTTTTCAACTGGAAACTATAATCGTCATGACGAGTTAGTGCAGGAGCCAAAGGTATATGCAAAAATCCATGTTGCCGCGCGCGCATGGTTCTTTACAATTGGCTATGGGTGAAAAATGACAATGTGCTCGATTATTTTTTTTAAGGATAGGAATAACCTTCCATATCAAGAGAAAAAAATGTCTGAATTTTCCGTGCCGTATATGTACCTATATATTGTACATAATGTCGGGTTTTAAATTAATTAGGCCTCAGGGTAGGCAACGCATGCGAGATCTATAATATTCTACACAATGTATATTGTTAATGAATGAATAAATGAAATGAAATGAAATCTTAATGGGGGTTCATAGGATTTCGGTGTTCATCAGGTGGGCTGTGCACACGTTTGCCTATACCAATGACATAAAAAAAATCTTTAAAGCGTAAACCAGTAAAGGACTTATTGATCCGCCCTACTTTTCTGACGCTCTTAACTCAAGAATCAACTTCACTCTCGAAATAAGGAATAAAGGATGTTTCCGAAATACATTAGTGATAAAAAAAAGTTCACGATCAAGTCCAAGTAACGGCATTATACTTGAGTCCTTCCTGTTTAAAAATTAATATGACATTCTGTGAAAGATTAAAATAACAGGATTTGGTGGGTTGTGTTTTTATTTACCGTTGGATCATCCAAGTCCTTCCGAACTTTAGGCTTTTCTTGACTTATTAGGGTTCTACCAGTAAACATCCATTCACTGAACTTGAAACACTTCCCGTGAACGTCTTTTTAGGGTTTCGAACCTCAAGAGGTAAAAACGGAACCCTTATAGGATCACTCGTGTGTCTGTCCGTCCGTCTGTCACAGTCGATTTTCTGCGAAACTACTGAACCGATTAAGTTGAAATTTGGTACGTATATGTAAGTTTCTGACCCAAAGACGGACGTGTATCGAAAATAAGAAGAAGAAGAAATAAATTTATTTGACATACAAACGGCACAGAGATACATGTATAACACAATTAAAAACTAAAAAGAAAGAAACATAGAAATATGAAAGAAAAAAATGAAAAATACCTTTGTGTCGGAGTTCCAAATAGGGAGCCACTCAGCATTATGCCGTGGCGCTCGAAAGCGTCGGCGCTGATTTTCAGTGGCCCCCTAGGTGACCACACGAACAACGAATAAATGAAATTTAAACATAGACCCTATTTTTGGGGGCTAAATTTGAAAAAATATTAATGACGTTTTTCAAACTATATCGCGTGACATATCAAATGCAAGTACTTCTTATGAGGATCTCAAATATATTTTTTTCATTTCCTTTTTGTTCAATACTTTTCGAGTTATTTAAGAAAATAGGCGAAATTCACCATCCCCCCCCCCCCCCCCTTATTTCCTGTCTAAACTATTAGTCTTGGAAACGGGCCGCGTAAACCGACGTTTCACGTCAAAACCAATGGCGTGTGCATCGAGACAGCCTCGCCAATTTTTTATTGCATTTGTTGGCAAATTTTCCGTAGTACCCCACAAGTCACAAGACTGCACAGATCGTGGCATAGTGTGGGGCTTCGCTTCGCTCACAAGATTACCATGTTCTTATTTACAAAATATAGGTAGAGTGATTAAAATGTAAAATTTATTAGTATAAAACATCGATCCTCTTACGAAAAATAGCGGCAGATATTAAAATTGTTCTCAAATTAATGCAATTACCTAATATTCCTAAAACTATGTTATTATACTAATATGAACTTGCCTTATACTTAAGCCCCGTATTAATGAGATTTTTTATTCATTGGAAATATCGATTAAGCACTCTTTGGTAGTTTTCTTAAGAACGAGTAATTTGAATGCATGACGTGAGACTAAGTGTATAGGTACTTAATTTTCATTTTTTTACAACATATAATTTTGTTTGCTTTATAATATTGCGCCATTACCTATAATTTTGATGTAGAGTCATATTGTTTAATCCATGCGTCATATTATGTAGACATATAAGTTGTGTAGTGTTACGTTACGATACGCTCGTTGGAACCAAGCTTCAAAGCTTGGAGCATCGGCGTAGAGTTGCTTGTCTGTCGGTTTTTTACAAGGTGTATTATGGAGAGTGCGCTCAGGAACTTCACGACCTTATACCACCGTCTACCTTTTATCATCGGACTACTAGACGACGGGAGGGTTTCCATCCTCATGTGGTTGAGTTTCCCATGAGTCGTACAAAGCGATGCTCTAAATCTTTTCTTGTTCGCACTGCTAAACTATGGAATTCCCTCCCTGCGTGTGTGTTCCCCAGCTCCTATAATCTTGGTGTATTCAAGTCTAAAGTGAATAGGCATCTTCTGGGTAAGCGTGTTCCACCTTAGACCCTATCATTACTTTCCATCAGGTGTGATCAGGGTCAAACGCAAGCCCATTTGTAATAAAAAAAAAAAAAAAAAAAAAAACTTACTCTTAAATCCAGTATAAAAATCATAAAATCGGTCGAAGAAGTCCCATTGACACACCAAGCGGCCCCAGCTACAAAGTAAGTACGTTGGCTTATGCATCTTGGGAAAATAACAATCGTACCAAATTTTATCAGTCGATTCAGCGGTTTAATCATGAAAACTTAACAGACAGAGTTACTCTCGCATTTATAATATTAGTATGGATTTGTTCAATGATTAGTGTAGTTACACAATCTGGACAGAAACAGCGGAATTGGCAAATAGTCGATCACAGCTCTACTTTCTACATTCGCACCCAATCTGACACTTTCACGAGCGTACGTAAAACTAAACGGTCAATTGATTACCTAAAACGGTAACGCACGGAATCTATCCGGATATAAATATTATAAATCAGAAAGTACGGATAAACTACCAATAACATACATATGGGCTCCCCTCCAAATTACTATTTCATATTTTTTAGATTCGTTCATTCTTATAATGTTATGAAAGAATGCGTAAGAAAGAACCTATATTGTAGTTGGTAAGCATTGTTTGACGGCAGTCCCAGCAACCATTCCTATATGCGTTGGAAGTCTTGGTGTTGCTTTATAGGTACTTTTACAAATAATTTGAGGCGTTTTTAATTTTAAGGCCATGTTATCGTAGTTTATCTTTACCTCTGTCTCTTTAAACAAATTAAGAAGTAAATAATTGTTCTTTCCAACAACCAACCAACAAAGTGCGGACATTCTTGAAAACCTTGAAAATCCTGTAATTTAAATTTAAACATAATACATGTATGGATACTTTAGGTGCTTGTAAGTTGTATGAATGAATGAATGAATTCTTTATTGTGCGATAAATTTAGGTAACATAGAGTAGCAGGTACAATTGCTAGTAAATTAAGATCTACCAAACCTGTATGTATTGTATACGTGAAAACTACTAAATGGTAGACGAAGATGCTATAAATTTCATCAAAATGTGATGAAAGATGAACTTTTTGACATCTTGCATTCCAACTAACCTACTTCCTGTGTGCTAGAACACACTACAAGTGTAGTTCATTCTTCCATGCTAGAATATCATATAAGGTACGTTTAGATTTAGATCGATCATATTTACTTATTTAATTTTAGTATGATGATATACGCAAGTTATGTGTATTATTTAAATGGGCCTTTACACATACTCGTCGAGACGACATACTCGTCGAGACGACATTTTCTTCTCGAAATTATCACGAGCTCCACTTTTCGTCGAGTAACACCGCGGCGCAACCTTAGTCCTCTATTATAATGTGTCTCACAAAATATTAATTGAAAATGGGTTATTTTTACATTATTCACTAGTCTATTTATGGTAAAGGCCTATAACGGGATTGCAACTAAGTAAACATGCGTATGGCAAAAACTGGGAATATGAGGATACGTCTAAAAATAGCATGCCCTTTATATTAAATGTAACATCTGATGTTTACTGGACTAGAGATAATTAGTTCTCCAAAATGGGAATGGAGTGGACCTAAGGACCAGCCACTACTTACAAATCTGACCGTGACCCCTAGAAAGGTCTATATATACACACACACAATAGGTATATCTACACACACTACTTAACCAAATTAACATAATATTCGACCATCAATACTAATATTAGGCATATTATAGTAAGTGCGACGGTAAAGTCTATTTGTCTGTTACCTCTTCACGCAATCACAATTTGGTAGGACTTTGAGTCCTGAGGAATCACCCATCACCCGTATTAAATTCTACTTTTTATCCCTGAATATAACTGAATTCCACACAGACTAAGTCGCGGGCAGAAACTACTTTTAATATAAATTGAAACACAATACCTAGTCAATTGTCGTGAAAACTGAGAAGCTATGCCAGATAACGTCACACACCGTAATATGGTGTTAAACAATGGACTAATTGTTCTAATCTTCATTGAAAGAGTTCACTTAGGCTGGACTAGAAAACTTTTATTAAGTCTTAGCAGAAGACATCTGCTATATATAGTTGGATTGTTCACGGGTCACTTCGGCGTTAAAAGCCAATAAGTGAAGATGGGACTAGTACCGATATAGCTTGCAGAATGTGTGGCAAAGAGGATGAGTCAATGCGACACATCCTGTGCGCATGTGATGCACTCGCCAGGCTCAGAATGAAACTCCTAGGTAGCGGTTACCATGAACCAGGGGATTTCAAAGCACTGCCATTGCACTCCATCATTAACCTATTGGTGAAGGTGGAGGAAGGTGGTGGCTGCTCGGAGAGAGGAAATTACACAAAAGATCCCAATGGGTCGAAGTGTATCCGCAAGGACCCCACAGTCTCAAGATAAGATGGACTAATTTTCTTTGAGCGAGGACTTCATAGTGTACTTGGTGTTTGTAGCAACCCAAGCAGCACATAGGCTAGATAACAGTATCAAAATTCACTTAATAATCAGTTTAAAGCTTTGTTATATTGGTATTAAAGCTGACGTGATAGCTAAATGCTGTATTGAATGATTTTTGGGCTATTATAGCACTTTAAGCTTAATAAATTTTTAATATTTCTGATTTTCTTTTTTAAATCTTATTTTAAGTCATGAGTAGAGCTATTACAGATATACACTATTCAGATAAGGGCAGACGAGACCGCTAAAAGCTGCATAATTTCTAGTGTGGCAGCATTTCTTTGTATAACTTTAGTATCAGTTTTCAATATTAAGCGCTTTGGCACGGATTTAGGATAGCCGTTGGAGATGCAGGTTCGAATCCCTGCAGCGGTAGAAATATTCTAATTCCAATTATTTTCAGCAAAATTTCCTTTTCCGACTCTTTTCATGTTTTGTGCTGAATGTTGTTTTTGTTGGTTGTATACTTAGGTATACTTCATGTATATTTTGATAGATCCAAGATATACTGCAAGCAAGTTGTTAAAACATTGGTTTTGACATTAAACAAATTAAGTAGGTACAAGTACGTATTACGTACAAATACATACAACAAGCATTGACCTATAATAAGACGTAATAACATATGGACGAACAGTGCCTAACAGAATATGTCAAAATATATGGAGCAAACTGACATTAGAAAATACGTTCCAATATGCTAATAACGCCTCTTTATAACGAAGGCCAAACGGGTGCCCGAGCTGTTCGGGCACCCGTTTTGACGGGGCCATTTTTCTCCGGCTGATTGTGAATCCTTACTTAAAATAGATCAATGATTACGTACGACAAAATAATTTCACATTTTATTCAACAGACCTAATTGTTAATATTAAACCCTTCGTCTGTGTTTGATAAGGAACCTGAAATAAAAAATTACATGCTTTTTGTATTTTTTCGTGTTCGTTTTATTAGCACTACATCCATCCGTGGTGACGCGAATTCACAATATTTTCTATAGCCACAGACGAAGGGTTAAAAGTGTAACTTCAACGTCAAAGAAATCATCTAAATAATAAGTACCTGGTCGACTCAGTTTTGCTCCAGTTAAAATGAGTTTTCTAGATATAAGACCTATTAAACACACTATCACCGGGACTTAATCGCGTAAAAACGATTTATATTTTAATATGAGTGTGTATCGCGAAAGTTCGAGACAATATATAAGACCTAGTTAGATCGATTTTTCGCCCCTCGAATTCGAAATTTCATCGAAATCGTTACAGCTGTTTACGTGAATGTATGAATAAATGTTGCTGGTTTAATTGTATAGGATATTTTATTCAAGCTTGAGCGTTTCATCAAAGCCATATTACATATGTATAACTCTTTCGTTACTGACTGATGACAACGCACAGCCGAAACTACTGGACTTAGAAAGCTGAAATTTGGCATGTGCCCCCTACACTCTTCAAGGAACCTTCCTTGAAGAGTGTAGGGGAGCACTAAGAAATTTCCCGAAATTACCACGGGTGCGGGAAAAAATGGGATTTTAAAATTTACTGTTTTGCTCATACGAATTTTCCCTGGTCTCACAAACATGGTAGGTACTTAATTGGTTTAATTTTAAGCGTTTGTAGGTTAAATTTTTTGGTACTTACGTGTTATATTATGTAAACGTATAGTACTGAATAATTTTTATACTTAGGTATTTAAAAAATAGTCTAAATAGTGCACTTAGTTAAGATGTACTTACAAACTTTACCCTTGGAGCAAATTTAAATTTCATTTTTAAATCTTTAATTTTGGGTGAAATTTCAATTATTTATTTCGATTTGAACAAAAACGAACGATAAAACATAATAGTAAAAAATAAGGTTCTTGCGTTTGAGCCTAATTAAATATTTAGAAAGAAGTATTTTATTTTATTATTATTATCTTTATCCAATTAAATGTAAATTAATTTATTAGGAGCAGCATTTTTATCAATTAAATTAATGTCAATCAAAAAATCCCTGTCAATAAAAAAATCTGCATCTACAGAGCTTATTTAAAAAACTCACCTTTTATCACACTGTAAAAAAATCACCTGTAAACGTCACTTGTCAGTACTGTCACAACACCCGCGGCGTGAGCGCACGGCAATTTGCGCGCGAGTGGATCGCGGCGCGGCGCGCGCCGCTTTTTACGCGCACGCGCGGGGTGCACTTTCGCTCGCGCAGGGCGCTAAGGGCGCAAGGGAAATTGAAGCCAGAATTTCATTAATGACTCTGGTCAGAAACCTTTCTACTGAAATGTTATGAATGATACTGATCAGTCTTAAGTAAGTTTGGCCGAACGAGCTTTGCTCGGGTGAAAATAATAAAAGCAATATTTTTCTAGAGATATGAGATTAGGTGTCTAGATCGATTTTCAACCCCTCGAACCCCTATATTTCCAATTTGATTGAAATCGTAGAGACGTTTCGAGAACGTGTGGGTTCCTCGTTTATTATTGTTAATGTACCTAATGGTTTCTTAACGGGAGTACATTGGATTTCGGTGTCCATGGGCCGCAGTGCCCACTTACCATAAGGTGGGTTGTGCGCTGTAGGTACATTAATTTTATGAAGATTGTCATAAGCATATATTTGGTTGACGCGATACTCACCAGGACGTCGTTCCATCTTGTTCAAGGTTTGTTGAATGGTACTTAATTCAGGCTTTTATTAAGCGAACGTCATTCGAGAACTTTCTGCCAACACCTGCCATCAGTTCTACGTCCAATGTTCTTCGTCCGCTTCAGTGGCAGCTTAGCAATTCCCCGAGCTGTGTCAACATGTGGATGTGACAAAGAATGTTAATGATTTTACGTCATCCTTCGCCGTAAAGTGGGATTTTCTGCCCGCTACGCGGGGAGAAAATCTCACTTCCTGGCCAAGGCAAGACGTAAAACTTTAGACAAACTACGGGCGGTAATTCGTAAAGCCCCAGAACGCATATTTATGTCCCTCACCTTCGGTTCGGGCCACAAACACGAGCGATCTGGGACATAAACAAATTCACCGCCCTAGGTCTTTACTGTACTATTATTCTTTAACATGGACATGATCATAGTAGATAGATACTCATAAAAGGTGGAGGGTACGTTCTCAACAGCGCGTATAAAACAGTGTCGCTTGTTAAGGAACAAGGTGGGTGTAACAAATAAAAATAAAAATAAAGCAGTTCCCTAGGGAACACGCGGTTTTACGATTAGGTCTAAACCTAATCGTTTTATACTATCCTCGGGACTTCCTCTTAGAACGCTGTCTGATTAGTATATCCTTTTATGTATCAAACAAGCCGGTTCGCTTTCAAAAGGATTACGGGCGTAACGATGGAAGACTTTTAGCTAGAGTAACGTTGTACGGCACTCTAAGCCCCATTTGCTCCAAGCCGCTAACCGTTTAACTCAGATTTATTTGTATGAATTTGACGTGGGTTAAGAGACTAACCCGAGGTTAGCGGCATGGTGCAAGTGGGGCTAAGAAGCCACTACTAAAACGTCAATACCTAGAATAGGGATGACGACAGGGTGAAGAAATCTAAATTATAATTAGTCCGTCAGTCAGGTAATAAAAAAATATTAGACACGTATTTTTTGTTTTATCGAATTAACAAAGAATGACTAAGTTAAAACGCATTAAAGTTGGAGAGTGGGGGCTAACTACGTCACCGTTAGGTATAAATCGTAGGTACCTACCTAACCGTGACGTCATGCGACATTCCAACTCAATATATCTCCGTATAAGTTTGATTACGTGAAAAAAGAAAAAATACGTGTCCAATACTTTTCCATAATCTTCCTGATAGACTACAAAAAAAAAGTTGTCGTCATCCCAATTGCTGGTTTCGAGAAAACTCTATTAAGTACCCTCAGTAAACAAGCAAATGTACGTCGACTGGCGTGCCAGCATTGAGTCCGTGTAAATGGCTCCTAACGCAAAGATTCAACCGTAAAAGTCAAAAATTACAAGACTATAGCCATTAAAAGCCGCGGTTCTTGCATGGTACCTAGTTAGTGCAACTTGTGTTAGTAGTTTTTAAGAAATTTTCGGCGTCCATAGGCCGCAGTTACTGCTTACCAACAGGTGGTTTATATGCTCAATTGCCTACCGAAACAATGACAAAAAAACCGGCCAAGTGCGTGTCGGGCCACGCGCAAATTATAGGGTTCCGAAGTTGAGGATGCCCACAGTACCTTTCTAAGACTTATTAGCATCTAGCTAGCCTGTGGTATGTATGACGTGCCCGCCCGACGCCCCTGCCGCTCGAGAAAAATCATCATTATAAGTTGGTCGACTATTACTCGTAAGTTTGTACACCCTACTTAGCTGTGATAGTTTTCCTTTCAACTACGTTATATATGCCACAACCGTGATTTTTTTCAGCCATCCAAATACCACCATTTAGCTGGCAGGGGGGGGGGGGGGACACGTGACTCTAGCAAAAAATAGCACTTTAAAGCTTAATATTTCACAAACGCATCACTTAATCAAAAAATGGTTTTAACAAACCCACAATATTTTTTTAAGACCTATTCAACGATATGCCGCACCATGGGGTACGCAAGAAAAAAAAAATACATCCCCACTTTACGAGTAGGGGAGGTACCCTATAAAAAAATATATTTCAAAATTTTATTAAACCACTTTGTCAGCGTAACTAATATGCATATTCATACCAAATTACAGCTCTCTAGACCTAAGCATCTCCGAGCAATAGTGCGGACAGACGGACGGACATGGCGAAACTATAAGGGTTCCTTGTGGACTTCGGAACCCTAAAAACACTTAAACCCTTAAGCTTCCGCATGCGTCTTCGTCTTCCTTGTATTCGGTTAGCCTATTTAATTCCCTGGAACTCGAACTATCTCCATACAAAAATTCTAAATCGGTCCAACGGTTTAAGCGTGACACAGCCAGACAGACAGACAGACAGCGCTACTTTTGCATTTATAATATTAGTATACTAGTAAAATACTTATTATAATAGCGGAACGTACGCATGACAGTTAACCTCGGCATAGTCATTTAATGTCGTTAGTTAGATAAAACTCAGATCGTGCAAAACAAATCAGGCACTGACTCGAATTTAATGAGAATACCACGTATTCAACTTGGCCATGCTCTAATATCATAAGGCAATAAACACGTAGAATTTTTACCTGACTGCGCCTGAAGGAGGATTATGTTTTTCGAGTGTTATGTACTTACTTATGTAATATTTCTTTGACACACTGTTCATATGTAGCTTAAACGGCTAGATGGATTTTACTTGTGAGGTGTCGTTTAGATTCGCCTTGATTGTGAGAGTGACACTGGGTAGCTTCAAAAAGTTGTGTGCATCCGCCACAAGAGCCTACTTACGGTCCACTGCTGGGCACAAGGCTCCTATCATCACGAGAGGGTTTGGGCTATAAGTAGTCCCCACGCGGGCCCATGCGGATTGGGGCCTTCACACACATCCTTGAATCACTTCGCAGATGCGTGCAGGTTTCCTCACGATGTTTTCATTCACCGAAAAGCTGAGTGGTAATTCCAATTGAATTTCGCACATAAATATTTTCAGAGGTGCGATCCGGATTCGAACCTCCGACCCTCTGCATGAGAGGAGGTAGGTCAAACCACTGGGTTACCACGGCTTACTAGCTAGGGTACCACGCCTTCCTAGACTACCACACGGCTTCAGTCAGTTCAGTTTGCAGGTTGATCATTCGGGTTTTTTTTTCAAAAATCGGGTTATTTTACCATTAAGAGTGGCAAACAAGCTTTACGAGTACCACCTGTTGTTAAGAGGTCACCGGCAGTCCAATGGACACATCCAGTATCGAGCTCAAAAAGATCCATCAGTGCGTTGCCGGTTGAGCATACAATTGACGACTGATACTAAACTTTAAAAAAAGCCATATAAAATCTACTAGCTTCTGACTGCAACTTCGCCCGCGTGGGATTTGGTTATCGCGCTCCCGCGGGAACAATGCGTTTTTCCGGTATACAAAGTAACCTATGTCCTCTCCCTCGGGACTCTGGAGGGACTCCAAATTTCATCCAGCGGTTGAAGCGTGAAGAAGAGGTACTTTCGCTTGTTTAAATACTTCAAAATACGTTGATAATAAAGTGATCTTGAGTTCCTCTAAAGCCTCCATAATCTCCATATGCCTCATTAGGCGTCAACCGGAAAAGTCCATAAAATCGTGATCAACGAACTCCAACTACCTACTGTGTTGCGTAATTGATCCTCACGCTTTAACGCTCTTTATGGGGGAAAATGCACTTAATCTAAGATAAATTTGCAATTAATATGGTTTTATTTTACAGTTTATTAGGCTACTGGTTAAAGTACCTATTGTCAGTATTGTATCGGTAAAATAGATTGGATTTATTTTAGTTAGCAAAAGTCTGAGAAACTAGTGCAAGATCCTTATTCTGCGGAATCCTCACAGAAACTGCCAATGTAGAAGAATTTGGACGATTATTTTTACGCACCCTATCACCATTACGACAAAGGCTATAGTCCCCACGCGGGCCAAGCGTGGATTGGGGAGTTCAGACACTTCCATGAATGTAAAATTCGAAAATTCGTGCAGGTTTCTTCACGACAATGTGTTCCTTCACTGAAAAGCTCTGTGGTAAATTCAAATTTGGGTAATTTCGCTCATAAGTAAACTCAGACGTGCAAGCCGGATACCCATGCCAGATACGAACACCCGACCCTCTACATGAGAGGCTGTAGGTCAAACCATTAGGCTACTACGGCTTTATACATACACTATACAATCTTCAATAAGATGGTGACTAGATATTTATGAAACTATATGATCACCTGGTTCACTTCCATATCTGATAGCGACTGTAACACATTGAGTTTTCGAAACGAAAAATGAAAAATGATCGGATCGTATCAAGTAGGTACTAACTAAACAACCATGACAAGAGTACAAACATTCTTGCTCACAAAGCTTGCCCCTAGCGGGACTCGAACCCGCAACCACCGGGACGCGGCAGGGTCACTACCAACGGAGCCAAACCTTGTCGTCAGCATCAAAAATAATGATCTTAAAAAATCCTACAAGGGTATATTTTCAGCATCTAGCGTTAACTTTAATAAGCGTTAAAAAGCCGTCGTGTACATGTATAAAGAGCTACTATCTCGTGCAATTTATGAACATAGAAACCCACTTATATTAATTATGTACTAGACCATAAAATAATTTAAAGCCTATCTGTTCTATCGCTCGCATGTGCGTGAATCCTGATACACTCTGTTTCACACATTGATCTGATTTGAACCTGCTCTTTTATTACCTAATTAGTGGAATTTTTCAAGTTAATTGAAAAACTTAGCTGGCTGTCATACAAATTGTAAAAGCTGTTTAGTTTATTTCATAAAGCTTCTGTACCTACTTAGGAAAAGTTGACACTTACAAAATAGCTACAAGTCGAATCAAGCTAAGGAGAAAAATAAATAAATTTTCAGGAAAATTAACCATTTTAAAAGGGCTAATATTATGGCTCTTTTACTTGGGGCTCAGCCCAACAATATAAATATATTTAAGCTTATATTGTTGGGCTTAAATTGTTGCAATATAAATACATCAAAATTTGCCATATCCTTATATAAAATCGTTTGTAAATTAATTAAGATAAAGACAGTACGTTTAAGTGATCTTGTACCATTGAGGCTGGCATATTCGCACTGCGAAAAAAGCCTCGTTAGTAAATAAAGAAAAAAAAAACAATAGGTACACTTCAAACAAGTCTTTAATGATATTTTATAATTACGCATATTTCATGAGAATTAGAATAAAAAGTGAAAGAAGTACCAAAATAAAATAATTATTTTTACGCGTGGTACTAGCACACGTTGTTTGAAGTTACGGACAAGGTGCGAATTTTGGTTCACACTTTCTTAACTACTTACAACTAGGTACACTACTTCCAACATTACCAAAAATCAGAACTACATCTTGCTTCGCGTGCGTCATTAAAAAATAGTGTGGAGAGATCTTCTACTATCTAAAGTCCCGCGCCTTCACGTTTCAAAACGCTACATTTTTTTATTATTTAAAAAGCACCACCAACACTCTCAACGCATAGTTGATGGCGTCTCAGTTCGCAAAAATGTGTTGAGTGTTGGTGGTGCTTTTTAAATACATTGAAGCGTTTTGAAATGTGAAGGCGCGGGACTTTATAGTAGAAGATCTCTATCCCCAGCCTATATTTAATTTCCCGTCTGTCATGTCATTAACACTAACTTACTTATCATTAATTTGTCTGGAAGATATCTTTTACCTTTCGTTTCCTAAATGTTTCCCGTGATTTTATTCAAACTTTTGTATGGTGGTCGGCGATGGCGTTGTAAAGTTATTAATTACTTAACGTGATGCGTGCGTGAGCGCAGCATGGAACGGATTTTGACCAGAATCTTTCCCCAGATTTTCCTCTAAAACCTTTATCAGTTTTAATTAATTCTTACGTTTGTTTTCTTATACAAAAATCTTTAAAAGAAATGGATAGAAACTTCATAGCCTGCGTTTTAAATCGAAAGGAAACTATTAAATTTAAATTGTAGGTAAGTACTTACTTTAAAGAGAAATTGTAGTTATTTACGAGGAAATGATCTAAAATAAACCTTTGCCTTGCACATCTTTTTTATGACGCTAAGAAATTTTGAGAGCTGAAATATAACGCACATCCTTGAATTACTTCGCAGATGTGCGTAGGTTTCCTCACAATGTTTTCCTTTTTACCGCCGAAAGGCTCAGTGGTAAATTCGAAATGAGTTTCGCACTTAATTAAACTCAGAGGTGCGAGCCGGATTCGAACCCCGGAACTTCTGCATGCGAAACGGAGGTCGAACCACTAGGCCTTACTTACTACGATGACTCGCGTCCCAAAGTGAATCTTTGTATATTTGTATATTTTTATTAATTGCATTCATGTAGTCAATATATATGTTACAAATGTTAAATATGAAGCTATGACATGATACCCCGTTGGGGCGTAGCAATATACTTAAATAACTAAAATTATCATTTTATAGTTGCATGTTCTTTTTTTTTCTTATTTTTACATGAAGTAGTGAAGTGAATTTCATTAAATTAGCAATATAACTCAATTACACTTAGTTATTATTCAATAGTCATTCTCATTATTACTGTTAATATATTATTTTTATACTATTTTATACATGCTATGTCATATTTTTTCCTATTTCTAATTAAAAAACTCTGATGGGCGAAGGACCGATATTTATTTATCTTTGTCATTGAAAAAATCATTTATATTGTAGTAGCATTTCTCTATCAAAAACTGTTTAAGCCGATTACTAAATATTTTTTCTGATTCCAAGCTTTTAAGTTCCTCATTCAGTTTCTTATATATGTTGATAGACATGACGTTTGGGCTAGTACTATGTAATTTTAATTTTGATGCGACGAGTGAAGCAATATTATGTTTGTATCTAGTCCCGAACCTTCGCGGTCGGTCGGCGGTTTTCGGGAATAATTGGGGGTACTTTCTTATAAATATGCATTATGTACATGGATGTTAAGGTTAGTAGGTAAGCTAAATTTTTTGAAATAAGGTCTACAACTATCTGTGTTTTTGATATTGGCTAGAATACGTACGCATTTCTTTTGCATTATGAATATTTCTTGCGCGTCGGTGCTGTTTCCCCATAATAGGATTCCGTACTTAAATCGGGAAAACGCGAACGCGTAATAACCGGCGAGGGCCGATTTTATATCTGTTGTTCTTTTTATTTCTCGTAGTGCATAGATAAATTGGGCAAGTTTTGTTTTTAATTTTTTTATATGTTCCTTCCAGTTTACATTAGCGTCTATGTGTATACCGAGTAAAGAGAAACTGGCCTCCGACACCAAAGAACGCTACTTTCTTCGTCTTGAGCGACCTCTTCCCGCAGGCTGACCGCTGAAGTAGACCCAGTTGTTCCAGATCTTTCCCAACCTGGTCCTTCCAGCAGTATTAAGGCCGTCCGGCCACCTCGGCTTTTTTTAAACGTGTTTTCTTTCAAATTTATAAAAAGGTGGTTGGGAGCCGTCCAGCAGCCGCGCAGCAGCCAGCAGGGCTTTACACAAAATTATAAGGCGCGTGGATTAAGCAATAAATAGACTGCGTCAGCGGCTCAAGTGCTTCGCCGCGCGCCTTCTAAGTTGTGTCGTGCGAAGCTCTGACCTAGCAATGTAGAGCCGTGGTTGTTTGCCGAAGTACAGTACCTAAGTACCTACTTGGACTCTTAAGGCAGGAGAACAAACATTTGAGTACTTATAAGCCAGCGGTGTTAGAGCGGTTATGTGAATATTACGGTAGCAGATCCCGTATGGAATCCTTGGGATCTTATTGTGTTATGCGGAAGTTTTTTTTTATATACATGATATAGGCAAACGAGCGCACAGCCCACCTGATGGTAAGTCGTCACTGCGGCCCATGGACACCGATATCCTATGATCCCCCATTGAGAAACCATGAGATCTCGAATGCGTTTCCTACCCTGAGGCCTAAGATGGAATGCCTCTGTGCCAGAAATTTAACCGGCTGCCTTAACCCCCTACCGGAACACAATAGTGCGAGCACTGCTATTTGGTGGCATGTTAGTGGGGAAAGACGGTGGCATCGAACGGACCTACCCAAGTAACACTAAGAGTTAATTTTGAGTGCTATAAGGGTGGTATTATGGCGGTCACTAACTCTAACAGTGTTAGAAGAGCGCTAGAATAGGTGGTATATCGGCGCTATAAGCCGATATAGCACCGATATAGCGCCATTTTGGCATAACTTTTTAGCGCCATAAGTACTATAATAGCGCTATAACAGTGTTAGTGGCCACTATCAAGCGCTACAATGGCGCTACAAAAGCGGTCACTAACTCTTAACGTGCTACAACGGCGCTACAATAGCAACCACTAACACTTAAAGCGATACAATACTCCAAAATGAACGGCTTAAACTCTTAAAGTGGCGAGATATACATAAGGTTATATCGAAGAATATTTTAGTCTGAAAGCTTATAGTTTTGTTGCATTTGTAAAGTGTCTTGTGATAACTTAATGGCTGAAAGTGAAGTTAAATTAAGGTACTTTACATTTCGTGAGTGCTCTTGTGATTCCACAGGAAATCAATGGCGCACGTAAGTTTACTGTGAAATACTATACTTATTATTATCAAATTCTGAAAGGGCTTTCATTTTAGTGGCTTTTTGCAGAATCATAACAAATGTATTGGTGTAGAGCATTGTTACAAATATGTAAATATCCGATAAAAATAAGTTTAATGATTCATTTTCTTTATAAAAGAACATCGGCATTCCGTTTCTATGCTATATACTTAAACATTTAACAATTCTATAGGTCATTTGTAATGTTTTGTGTGTAATGTAGATTATTTTATTTATTTATTACTTAAATAGAAATGGCGGACCTGTATGGGCCGCCAAATGAGTGGCTTTTAACTCCTATGCCTGCACAAAGGCGCTATTACTCACTCATGGCTCTACAACAGTTCCAGAAATCTCTCTTGTAGCACCGAAAGTGATATAATTGAGTTTTATATCACTTTAGGCGCTATAGAAGTAAGTATTCAAAAGAGTTCGCTAGCACTCTTCTACAACTAAAGCTCTTCTATAGAGCTTAGGGTGGTAATAATCACTATAGCCTGTAAGGCAGCAGGCTTCAGCTGTATAATAGCGATAACAGACGCTCTTCTATCGCTGTTATAGACCTGAAGGCGTTAGTAGACACCACTATAGCACTGTTAGGGTTAAAAGCACGAAATTATATCCTTTACAGAACTTAAGAGTTATATCATGCTAAAAGCGATAGCACTAACTGCGTAACCTGCACAAGAGTGATTGTAGTTGCTGTTATACGAGTTTAAGCTTATTATAACTCTCTTATAGACCCTTTTTACGCTCTTTAGTGGTAGTAGACTCTATTAAGCCTTTTGTATCGCTGTAACAGTTAAAGGTGGCTATTGTAGCACCCTTGTAGCCCTTAAGGCTATAAAATAAGCTCTATATGTCGCTAATGTGTTACTTGGGTAGCACCAGGACCTACCACTAACACAAAGTGCAGATTATTTGTAATGCTTTTAGAATTTTTAAACATCAACATTTTCATCTTCATGTCCTTTGCCTATGTCTCGAACAAAGCCTAAATACTTTTGATTTGGAATTCATTCTCTAATGTTACCGATTTTATATAGCCTTATTGTGTTTCCTATATAATGTTCCAGGGGCTCTATTCGAAGTCTTCAACTTTAAATCTAGCTGCTTAAAGTTCGGTTGCACCGCCGCGACGCGTGAGCGCAGCGATATGGAATCTCCTTGTCCCTATTTAAGACTTCGAATAGAGCTCCTGATTGAATACTCGCCTGGGTAAGCGTGTAATAGTTTTAGTAGGCCGCTAGGCCTTATTGTCAGAAATACAAGCGATTGTTTTTACTTCATTAAGATATCAACGTGCCCTTCCCAATCCCCGCTTTACAGATGCTTTATCTATTCTGCGCCAGTTTTATTACTCTAGTAATGCAAAAATAAGCAGGTACCGGCGTCTGCGCATATTTACAGTTCGCCGTATTAAAATAATAGCAGTGCGATTGCCATTCATGAACGGATCAACCGTCACGACTTCGCAATGTTACGAACGGGCGTCTATTCAGATTTCGTATCACTTCAACAAAACTTTGAATCCACAGAGTTAATAGACGTGAACATCATTTTCTATCTACGTACTGGGCGTCTATTAGTGTTCAAGAAGTGATCCTATAACGAAGAGAATAGGAATTCACTGTCTCTTCTCGGATAAACCTGTTATTCGGGACGTCAAAGTGACAGCTAAGTGGATCAGTAAATCCCAAGGCTCAGACGTCGTTCGGCGCTTCAAATGAGATAGGTGACCCCGCCCAGTACCATCGTGAACGTGTATGAGCGAGACACACAGATGGAATAAGTACCGCTTCTGGAATTGTATTGTACGACTGATTTAGGTACTCTCTCGCAAAATTTGGGAGACTGCCTATCTTTATTTGGTACGAGTATATGGAGTGACTATTTAAGCAAGGTGGTCGGTGTAGATTTGATGCGGGACGCCTTAGATTAGAGCTCATTGGTGTACATTGGGTGAGGCCTGTGCCCAGCAGTATATAGGCTGTTGTGGTGGATATACCTGTATAAGAAGAAGAGAACACGTTTTTTTTTTTCGTAAGCCGTAAATTTTATACATAAAATTGAATTTCTTAAAACTCTTCATTCTAAACATGCGCGTAGTAAACAAGCATCTTTAAGCCGCTCTTTAGCTGGGGAGAGATGACGACACGCACGAGTTACCACAAAAACACGAGTTCCCTAAAAGTAATGAACTACCGAATCCTACACCGGAGATGACGACGCAGCGGAGCCACGCCGTTTCGTCGCCTAAATAGTTTTTATTTGGTTACATGACGCATTGGCGTTAGCTGTAAGGTCATGTTAACTTTTATAAATAAATAAATAAATAAATAAATAAACATAAAATTCTGAAACTTTTTTATTGAATCCTTTAGACCGAAATGATTCTCAAATTACGATTAGATAATGATTCAAAAATTGAAATATGTTTTCAAACAGAATACGCCCGTCGTAGGCGTTGATGCGATCTTCGTTGCCCGTTCATTGAGTCTTCACTTTCATCCGACTCCATTAGTTTCAATTACGATGATATTAGCGCGTTTTTTTTTACTATTTTCATACGAAGTTGACTCACAATAAGGCGTATTTCGTTCTCGCCTCAGACCATGCACGGTTATTAATGACACGACTATGATATCGTTTCAACATAACAGCCTATTTACGGCCCACTGCTGGGCACAGACCTCCTCAACACGAGACGGTTTGGGCTATATAGTCCCCACGCGGGTCCAGTGGGACTTCACACACATCTTTGAATTACTTCGCAGATGCGTGCAGGTTTCCTCACGATGTTTTCCTTCACCGAAAAGCCCCGTGGTATAAATGCAAACTGAATTTCGCACATAAATAATTTCAGAGCCGGATTCGAACCCCCGACCCTACTGCATGAGAGGCGGTATGTCGAACCACTAGGCCACCACGGCTTCACATGATATCGTTTACCTTGATATAAAAATATTGGTGGTATTAATTCGCGTATTTTAAATCAATATTGTATATACGTATGTATATAAAACTCTTCCGTTACTGACTGACTGACGACAATGAGCAGCCGAAACTACTTGGCGTTGGAAGCTGATATTTGGCTTATGGGTTCCTTGGGTAGTATAGTACGTACTTCTTATGAATATACTGTGGTGTAGGGAAGCACAAAGAGAGGATTTCTCAAAACTCGTACGTAAACGGGATATATACGGGAAATCCATACTACTTAATATTCTAAATGCGAAAGTTACTCTGTCTATCTGTCTGTCACCTCTTCACGCCCCAACCGCTGGACCGATTTGGATGAAATTTGGTATGGAGATAGATGGAGTCCCGGGAAAGGACATAGGCTACTTTTTATCCCGAAAAAACGCATAGTTCTCGCGGGAACGCGATAAACGAATTCCACGCGGGCGAAGTCGCGGGCAGATGCTAGTATTATTATAAAAATGCGAAATATTTCTGTCTGTTACGCTTCTCTGGACCAATTTAGATGAAATTTTGGTATGGATATAGTTGGAGTCCCGGTGATAGGACCCAGTGATACCCGGACCCGGTGATAGGTAGGATAGGTGATAGGGCTTCTTTTTTATCCCGGAAAAACTCAACGGAAACCCGTGGGAAAGCGGTACCAACCGAATTACACGCGGGCGAAGTCGCGGGCAGTAGCTAAGTAGTTATACTTTTAAAACTCTTCAGATACCTCAGAATTTCCGTGACTGACGTATGACAACGCACAGCCGAAACCACTGGTCGGAGAAAGCTTGTTCAAATGCGATGTATTTATGTTTTACCATGGGAGACCACTTAATGGTACCTAAGTAATTTTCAACAATCTTGGTTTTTTTATTAAAACAAAATACTTACAGAATCACATAAGAATGACACGAAAAATCACAAAGCACTCATTGTATCTTAAAGTAAATGCCGATTTGTTTAGACATTCCACGTTTAGTTTAGGCTAAGTACCTATAGATGAACGCGCGGTCAAGCGCGAATAGCTCCGCGCGCGGTTCAAGATTGTAGCTAATCAAATGTTGCTGTGTACAATCATGACCACGCGTTCATCTGAACTTAGCCCAAATATTAAACGAATATGCCAAACTTGAGTTTCGAGTCGCTGATGAGAGTGTAAGCGCAGTAGTAGCATGCGGCGATTGTCATGATGCTGCCAACCAATCGGCAGAACCAGATGCATCCCTGGTCGCAGCAGACGGGCTTGTGGTCGCTATTGCAGGGCTCGGTGCAATCGAGCCGGCAGTGCGCCGGTCTCACTCGCTTCGGGTGGTTCTAGAAAGTTCGAGACACTGTCTGGAATCGTCGTAACGGTTGCTAACCGATGCGCGGCGGGCGTCTCGATCGCGCAATGTGTCCGTAACAAGGGCGGATCCAGGAGGGGGTCATGGGGGTCATGCCCCCCCTCTCGGCAGGACTAGGTCTACTGCTATTATGTATTTTTAACCCCTGACGCGAAAAAGGGTGGAGGAGTGTATGACGTGACCCCCCCCCGAGTCGAAAGCTGGATCCGCCCTTGGTCCGTAAAACGCTCGCTGCTGGCGCTGTCGCGTGCAGTCGTGGCCGAAGGCATCTACGTTTCTTGGTTCTCGCATATAGAAACACTTACCTACCTAAAGCTAATTTACAGAAAAATCATTAAGGCCGTTCATAGACCCAGCTCAGCCGTCACTGTCACTCGTGGGACGAGTGAAAGAGAAAGCTACGCACAGAACGCCCGATTTAGCTACTTTTTAACACGTTTTAATTTCTATAAAAATACCGCCTAAAAACACATTTTTTAAATCTAAAAAGAATTTATAAAGCTGTCAATGTATGCATATAATATGGATATATTTTCTGTTACATTTAGTTTCACACTGTTTGATATAATAAACTGGAGTAAAATTGGATTAAATGTCAGAGTTAGAGGTTACTTTGGAAATAAATTGTATCGAGCGAAGTTTCGTGAAACGTGTAACGAAAGCTGTCAATGTAAGGATAATGTAATCAAATATAATATATGTTTTTTTCATATTTTTAACTTTTAACATTTCTTAGAAAAGTATGATCTTAAATGAGCAATTTGACGATGCTGGGTCAGGGAACGGCCTTAAACCATAACATTTCTCGACATGGTTAGGCAGATCAGCCGTTTAAGTTTAGGTACGTATACTTACCACCTAGCGTCTGCCCGCGACTTCGCTTGCGTGGAATTCGATTATCGCGATCCCGCGAGAACTATGCGTTTTTCCGAGATACTGGATATAAAAGGGACTTACTAAATTGTGAGGCGTTACGGAAGCTACGTTGAACATTATTAGGCCTGCAGCAACCAGGTTCCGTCGGCTATGTACCTGTAATAGTACATTACAGACCTAGGGTGGTGAATTCGTAAATGTCCCAGATCGCATGTTTCTGTGTGCCATAAATATGCGATCTGGGGCTTTACGAATTACCGCCCGTGGTTTGTCAAAAGTTTTACGTCTTGCCTTGGCCAAGAAGTGAGATTTTCTCTCCGCGTAGCGGGCAGAAAAACACACTTTATGGCCAAGGGTGATGTAAAGCCTATTAATTATCAACGCAAAAAATAAACGTTAGTATCCATAGCTATAGTAGGTATTTCTGGACATAGGTTAAACCGTGGTAGACTATTGGTTCGACCTCCTCTACACATGCAGAGGGTCGGGGGTTGGAATCCGGCTCGCACCTCTGAAATTATTTATGTGCGAAATTAAATTTGATTTACCACTGATCTTTTCGGTTAAGGAAACATCGCGAGGAAACCTGCACGAATCGCGAAGTAATTTCCCCAATCCACACTGGCCCCGCGTGGGGACTCTTGTGATGAGAGGAGACCTGTGCCCAGCAGTAGGCCATAAATAGGCTGTATAGCAGTTGAAGCCGTGGTGACCTAATGGTTCGACCTACCGCCTCTCATGCAGAGGGTCGGGGGTTCGATTCCGGCTCGCACCTCTAAGTTTACTTATGTGCGAATTTCAATTCGAATTAACCACTGAGCTTTTCGGTGCAGGAAAACATCGTGAGGCCTGCATGCATCTGCGAAGCAATTCAAAGATGTGTGTGAAATCCCCAATCCGCATTGGGCCCGCGTGGGGACTATAGCCCAAACCCTCTCGTGATGAGAGGAGGCCTGTGCCCAGCAGTGGGACGCAAATAGGCTGTAGTAGTAGTAGTAGTGTAGTGGTGGTGGTGGTGAACTTTGGCACGATCCAGCCAACTATAATATCAAGCAATGTATCAGGAACACCGGGCTCAATGTGAAACTTAATCATCGTCTTTTCTATATACTGAACTAGCTTTTCCCCGCAACTCCGTATCCGCAGAAATACTAAAATGTAAAATCCCGTTTTATTTCGTTCTTGTGGGAATTTCGGGAAATCCTCCCTTAGTGCTCACTCACGTTCCCTAAGAACCTGCATGCCCAATTTCAGCTCTCTAACATCAGTAGTTTCGGCTCTGCGTTGATCGATCAGTCAGTCAATCAGTCAGTCAGTTTCTTGTTTTATGTATATAGATTATGTTGATTAATACTTAATTCCAATTTCCAACAACTTGTAATGAGTAGGTAGGTACAGAAAACATTTGCAGTGTGCGGGGCACATTGCTCGTAGAACTGACGGCCGATGGGGCCAGAAAGTTCTCGAATGGCGTCCGCGTGGCGAAAGACGCGCTGTCGGTAGGCCTCCAACAAGGTGAAGCGATGACCTGGTGAGTCGCGGGAAGTCGATGGATGCGAGTGGCACAGGACCGGTCGGAGTGGCGAGACTTGGGGGAGGCCTATTTTCAGCAGTGGACGTCTATCGGCTGATATGATGATGATGATGAGAAAACTAGATCCACCCCACATTCTTTAGCAGTCTAAGTTTCTATGCTTGATTTATTCTTATGAATTAAAATAACTTTAGAATTAACTTACTGCTGCCTCATGTCATATCTCTTGTTATAAGTGACGTAGTGCAAATTCGCTACGTACAAAAAGAGCAGAAAGAACAGTACTAAAACAACTATGAACAAAAAGAACTCTATGTACCAGATGGGGTTAGTAGCTATACCTGAGTATTCACTATAATCAGGCATTTTTGGTTTCAAATATATTTTGCCATTTACCTAATCAACGTCGCGTTCTGGCGGTTGACATTTTTTGTCAAACATTTCGGATGAGTTGATTCATGCATAGTAGACGGACTCCGGGCTGCGTTCCGAAACGCGCTCAGAGCGCTCACAGCACCTTGCATCCCTTTTCCTCTTGAAAGTCGAGTCCTAAGAGGAAAAAGGATGCAAGGTGCTGTGAGCGCTCTAAGCGCGATTCGGAACGCAGCCCTGGTCGTTAAATATGGCCGCCGTGCTGTCATTCCATGCAGAAACCTCTTTCATCCCATAGTAAAATATTTAACGGAACGGAAGCTTGAATACTTCGGGCACATTATGCGTAATCCCAAGTACGAATTATTACAATTAATTATCCAGGGCAAGATTCAAGGTAAACGGAGTGTTGGTAGAAGAAGAACCTCTTGGCTTAAGAATCTGCGTCAATGGTTCCAGAAGAGCACTCGATCACTTTTCCGTTCAGCTGCATCAAAAGTGGAAATAGCCATGATGATCGCCAAACTTCGGTAGAAGATGGCACTAGCAAGAAGAAGAAAATATTTAACGTTAACTTTAACTTTAACGGACGGCTTGAATCAATATCAATATGATAACGATTGCAATGAAAAGGCTTTTATCAAAAAAATATTTTTGATCATAATTTGGCCTCTTTTGGCTAGGCCACTTTCGTTATGCCGTCGTGTTATGTTGCATCAAATCAAGAAGTTAACGTCCGTCAATATGTACAAAATGACGTTTCTATATGGAATGACAGCTGACATTAACTTTAGCGTACGTTAACTTTCTGATGCAAACACCGGGCTCATCGTGATTGCCACTTTATTTGAAATCCCAGAGATCCCAAAGACATCCAGTTACTTTTCTATACGAAAATAAACCTTACGTGCGCTACTTTCTTAAGTTCTTATCAAAGTGGCACATAAGGTTTATTAAAGATTTACATTTTATTTACACGCAAAACTTTCGGGAAACTGGGTCCTCATTCGAGTCCATACAAAGGGATATAGGACTCAATCAATTAATTAGTGAAAGAAGCCTGTGAAACCCTACAATCAATAGTCTGTTCTGTGTTCTTGATGCAAAAAGCTGGACAAAACGAAATTGGTCAACAGACATCACAGTCATCACAGACGGACGTTTAGTAAATTGATTGCGACCAAAAAGACGAAAATATCAATTTGCGGGCCACGGAAACAGTTTAGTTTCATTAGGGTTCCTTACTCGTACTTTATATTTTCACGCAGGTATAGGTACCTACAATGTTTGTCGAAAATATCTATAGGTACTAAACTAATAATAAGTCTGTAGAAGAAGTCGCGTCTCAAACTTGAAAATTAAAAGAAACGTTTAGTTTTTCGAGCTCCGCTTCACAGGCAAAGGGTCAGGGGTTCGAATCCGGCTCGCACATCTTAAATTATATATGTGCGAAATTCAATTTGAATTTACCACTGAGCTTTTCGGTGAATGAAAACATCGTGAGGAAACCTGCACGCGTCTGCGAAGTAATTCAAGAATGTGTGTGAAGTCCCTAATCCACACTGGGCCCGCGTGGGGACTATAGCCCAAACCCTCTCGTCATGAGAGGAGGCCTGTGCCTAGCAGTGGGCCGTAGTAAGGCTGTGGTGGTGGTGAATTTCTGGTTTATAGTAATGTACTTACCTAGATATTTATTATTTACTTAAGAGATGCAACAGTTCCGCAACTATGACTACAAATAGCGCCATCAATTTAGCTGTTATTAACTTTGGTGTCTAAGTCTGTATTTTACTCGTAGCGTAGCTTAACAACTAAAGTACGGAACCCTCACCTCGCAGATTCGTCTCGTGCATGTCCAGTTTTTTATTTCAATTAAAGTTTTTGCAGATATAGGATGTCCGTTTGGAGAGTAGATCCGAGTTCAATGAGAATGTGTGTGTGTGCTATGTGTTATTAGGTACATAAACCTACAATGAAAGTAGCCAGTAGGTACAGACCTAATCACTTTTGAATTACTCGAACCAGTGAAAGCCAAACGTGCAATTTTTTTGTCTGTACTTTTTTATTACGTCTGGCCAGCCTTATTGTGAAAACTGAACTTGTACTTTCATTAGTTCGTCATACGGTCATACGTAATGGCGAAGTGAGAAGTGCGTAAGTAACAATTAACAACTACTATGTCCATGTTTTTTATTGTCAACGAGATTATAGTACCTAATTATAAATAAAGTTATACTCATACTCATTTATTGATAATAGTACATTATAGATCTAGGGCAGTGAATTCGTTAATGTCCTAGATGGCAGGTGTTTGTGATTAGATAACTATGCGATCTGGGGTTATACCAATTACCGCCCGTGGTCTGTCTAAAGTTTTACGTCTTGCCTTGGCCAGGAAGTGAGATTTTCTCTTCGCGTAGCGGGCAGAAAATCCCACTTTATGGCCAAGGGTGACGTAAAAGTACTTACCTAATAAAACAAGTAATCAAATAGCATAGCGTAGTAGGGCAAAGAGGATAACGAAATAATAATTTAAATTCTTCGTTTAGTGAAAATCGGTAAAGTTAAACCTAAATTAAAAAAATGTTAATAGTGTGTTCCACGCGCAAAACTGGTGAATAAATTAAAAACTGACGAAATTTTTAAATTCCCGCCTCGAGCGCTTTTATTGAACCACCAATAAGTGTCTGTGCTGAAACTTGGCTAACAGCGCTGTCAATGTCAAAGTGACAGCTATCCAGAGATATTTTATCGTTTTTTAATTGAATTCACTCACGGTAAACAAAACGCCGAAAAGGTATTAAATTTCATATAGACATATAAACGAAATTCCTTCTTTTTTCAGTAAAATTAAGTTTGTATGCAAACAGTTCTGTACTTTTTTCCCAATGGTATAAATTAGCGTTAAGTTAAGTTATTTGTTCTCATCTCAGTTGATATCAGAAATGAAACGCCTCAGATGAAAATTGACGTAAAATTAATTATCTGACAGCTGTCAAATTTCACGTATGATTTCATGGTGTTAAAATAAAATATTGTTAAAAAATGTACCATATTCTTCAGAATAACTCGCTACAGTCATCTTTCAGTGCAGTATACTTAGTCAAATTAAAAGGTGGAGTCATTCTAGCAAGAAACTGAGTGCCAACAATTTCAATCGGTCATATGTTAACGCGACCTACACGTTGCAATATTGTAAATTAAACACCATATTTCGTGGGTCATTTACAAAGCTAGTCAATTAAAGCTAAGTATAAAATTCCGTGAGCGAATGAATTATGAAATAGTGATCTTCGAGTTATGTACGACTACGATTTGGAAGAGAGAAAAATGCAAAGCTCCCTTCGTGATTGGCGCAAGGCGCTTCGGACTCCAGCGACTTACCGAGTCGGTAACGCGGTGACTCTACAACCTCGGTTCATATTTTTGGTTGGGACGTGTGGTGTTTTTATTTTAATTTTGTTCTACTGCAACTGGACAAGTTCTGAAATGCATCCTGAGCAGAAGTGGATTAGTGTTCTGCGGCCATATAATGCTACATATCCATTAACTCCACCAGTTGTGTCCGGGAATGTGGTGACATTCAGAATTGGTATTATTGCGGACTTGGACACAAATTCAAAGAGTCCACAAGCTCATACATTCCATAGCTATTTTAAAAAAGGTTCCTTGGACTATGACTCTTTGAAGAAGCAAGTCAGTGTGACATGGGACAGTAATCCAGCACAAATTCTGTCGTCCACATATTCGCACAAGGGCAGGGGAATGGAATTATCGGAATTGATTGTTTATGATGGACGGCTTTTAACGTTTGATGACCGATCAGGCATGGTGTGTACAATACGAATTACTAATATATGTAGTAAATTGATTATTATGCATGAAGCAATATAAGGAAAAACAGAAAAACCTTTACTTTTATTACTTAAAATTAAAATGTATTTTTTTGGTAGCAATACATATGTATTGTTATTTTATTTTCTAATGGAAACTATGCTCACATAAGTCACAAACATTTGTAGTTTAACAAAATCTTTTATTACACTTTCAGGTATTTGAAATACTAAACCATAAAGTGATACCTTGGGTCATACTGACTGATGGCAATGGGCACGTAGAAAAAGGCTTCAAGTCCGAATGGGCAACGGTAAAAGATGAGATCCTGTATGTGGGATCCATGGGGAAGGAGTGGACAACTGCTGGCGGAGACTTCCAAAGCTATGACCCCATGTGGGTGAAAGCAATCAGTGCTCGTGGAGAGGTAACACTATTATCTTGTTTGACTTAATTTCAGATACATACTAATGTTATAAATGTTAATTTGTATTGACTTTGTTAAGGTTCACATGTATAAAAATCACATTTAAAGTTCTTCTAATCATAAAAGTAACATCAAAATAGAAAGTAGGTTTGCAAAGTTTACTGACTTGTTTTTAGGGTTCCGAAGTCCACAAGGAACCCTTATAGTTTCGTTGTCACTCTCACAATTAAGACGAATCTAACGACACCTCGCATGTTAAAATCCATCTAGCCATTTAGGCTACAGAGCGTGCCAAAGAAATATACATACATACATACTGACATACATACATACTTTTTTTTTTATTTATTTATTATAACCCTCCTTTTAGCGCAGTCGGGTATAAACAATATGCATAGCATGTTATTATTGGCTTAAATAAGCCGTTTGCTATTTCATCAACTGTTGCTTGACTCTATCTTTTCCCGATTACAGGTCCAACATCTAAGTTGGGTGAACAATTACAAGGCGTTACGGAGCTCAATAAATATCCAGTGGCCTGGTTACATGATCCACGAGTCCGGAGTGTGGTCGCCGCACACCGAAAAGTGGCATTTCCTCCCTCGACGGTGTAGTTATGACCCTTATAATGAAACTAGGGATGAGCTCATGGGTTGTAATTACCTGATTACCGCTGATAGCAGTTTCAATCGTCTTGAAGCTGTAGAGGTTAGTAGAGTTTGTATTTATAAAGCTCTAAGCCAAGTTCACACCGGTGTAGCATGGCAAATTATACGTACACTCATGCAGTTGTAAATAGCACTAGTTATCGTAAGACATGACACGCCGATTGTACCTATGTGGTGCACACATTTGGTGACCGGATCTTTATCATCATTCATCATGGCAGAAAGACTATTGTAGACATCTTCTACTATCTAAAGTCCCGCGCCTTCACATTTCAAAACGCTTCATTTTTTTTATTATTATTTAAAAAGCACCACCAACACTCTCAACGCATAGTTGATGGCTGTCTCAGTACGCACACATGTGTTGAGAGTGTTGGTGGTGCTTTTTAAATACATTGAAGCGTTTTTGAAATGTGAAGGCGCGGGAATTTAGATAGTAAAAGATCTCTGTATTAGAGGCAGTGCCGTCTTTACCATAAGGGCACAGGGGGCCCGTGCTCAAGGCGCCCATCCTCAGGGGGACCCGAAGGACAGACAGTAAAAAATATAAAATCAATAGCAGAAACATCCATACTAATATTATAAATGCGAAAGTAACACTGTCTGCTTAACACTTAATTTTAATTTTAATGTATTGGTAAAATAATATATTTACATGTCACGTTATAAGTACTTAAGTTCTTAGGTTTATATAACATATCTGTATTAATATGTTATTTGGTATAGAGATAGTAAAGAGTCCCAGGGAAGCACATCTAGGCTACTTTTTATCCCGGAATAACGCATAATTCCCGTGGGTTCTCGATAACCGAACCGACTTCCACGCAAGCGAAGTCGCGGGTAGAATCTAGTGTTAATATAATTCGCTTTCTTTACTTACCAAAAGGGCCCCAAATTCTTGTGTGCCCTAAGGCCCCGGCATAGTCTAAGACGGCCTTGATTAGAGGCCATCATGTAGGTTCTCCATTCAGATCCATCCCAAGTCACCCGTATTTACTGGATTCCTGCGACATTCATCGAAGCGAAGCTCCTCTTTGTCTGGTTGTAAACCAAGAGCGAGTTCGTATACCGGTACCCGGACGCCCTTCGAAAAGTTTCTGACTTAATTTGTTAACTCCCGACGCTAAAAGAGGGGTAAGAAGTTTGACCTATGCTTGTTTAAAATTATACTGATAGCTATGTATATCTAATCAACAAAGTATAATGACTCAGAAAAATACGAGATAGTAACAGAATACAACTATTTATCTGTAACTATTGACGAAATGGGTACCTACGTCAAACGTAAAGAAAAATATTAAATTGTTGTCAAGCCGCAATAATAACATCGTGGACCTTATCTTGTTTCTGTTTGAACCCCACGAAATAGTTGATTGACATTATTATTACAAGACATCTTGGGGTTTTTAGATAAGCAACGATATATACATAAACATACGCCGGCGCTCCGTTACGGTAGGCAGAGACCCACAGCGATAGAACGCCACCGGCTACTATTCTATCTAAGCATATCTGCCTCCACATTCATCCATTCATTCTTGCAACGATTCTGAGACATCGCATACCTAGAATGCTTAGAATCGATAACTGATACTGTGGTTAAAATATCGTCACAACGTTTTGCTTGACCCTGTATTTGTGTGAAATATCGAACTATCCCATCGACATCCCACTCATACTTTAGTATTCCCAAATAATAATGTCCCGACGTGTAATCATGTCAGTGTCGTGTAGTGGGCGTGTCTTGTACGAAAGAGACATTAACTGACGACAAAATAATATGAATACTATAACGATCGCATAAGGTCGATTTTAGGTTTACGCTTTCTTTCGTGTATTTGCGGAGTATTCTTTCCTGGTCTGCGCGATCCGAGGTTTAACGACGCGCCTAATAAAGTGTGCTCACCTGTATGTTGGTTTAAATAGTTAATTAAGACGACAAAAGGATTATTCTAACAAAAACTGACGGTTAAAATGGAAAAATACAAAATTGGTGCTCCTCTAAATTATCCTTAAAATATTCACTTTAATTTAAACTACTACTACTACTACTACTACAGCCTATTTGCGTCCCACTGCTGGGCACAGGCCTCCTCTCATCACGAGAGGGTTTGGGCTATAGTCCCCACGCGGGCCCAGTGCGGATTGGGGACTTCACACACATCTTTGAATTACTTCGCAGATGCGTGCAGGTTTCCTCACGATGTTTTCCTTCACCGAAAAGCTCAGTGGTAAATTCAAATTGAATTTCGCACATAAGTAAACTTAGAGGTGCGAGCCGGAATCGAACCCCCGACCCTCGGCATGAGAGGCGGTAGGTCGAACCACTAGGCCACCACGGCTTAATTAAACTTTAATTTAAACACCTGAAGATAAATGAGCAAATTACTTTGAAAACTGGTCTAAGAATACACTCTGTGATCCCCGTATACAAGACTAAATAAAAGAAGGATTAATACATGTTGCTGGACAATTTTTAGGGTTCCGAACTTCAAGAGTAGAAACGGAACCCTAATAGGATCACTCGTGTGTCTGTCCGTCCGTCTGTCACAGTCGATTTTCTCCGAAGCTACTGGACCGATTAAGTTGGTACGTATATGTAAATTTGTGACCCAAAGACGGACGTGTAACGTAAATAAATGAATTTTAAACATATACCCTATTTTGGGGGCTAAATTTGAAAAAATATTAATGAAGTTTTTCAAACTATATCGTGTGACATATCTAATGAGGATCTCAAATATATTTTTTGATTTCTTTTTTGGTTAATATAATATATATCCTCCTTATTATATACTTTTCGAGTTATTTAAGAAAATAGGCGAAAAATGACCCTTCCTTATCTCCGAAACTACTGGACCTAAAATTTTGTAAAAAATACGGAGGATAGTTATTGACCTATAGATTACAGGAAAATTAATAAGAAGTCCATGGTATTTGAAATCTGTCGTGTAAAAGAGCTTATCCTGTGAAATGGTTTGAAAATGACGTCTTTGAAAATAATCAAGGGTCGGAACCCTCTCCACACGAGTTTAACTCGCTTCTTGGCCGGTTTTTTCTTTATAATGTTGCTCATCTACATAAATAAATAACTTGTTTTTTTTTAATGAATAAAAATAATAATTATGTAGGTAATCATTTAGTGGTAGTCCATACAAGTACTATTCAATTTAAAGACATAAATTTATCTGTGTTTGTTCAACTGGTTTGTTAAAATGTTAATATTTGCTGTTTGCAGTCACGTTAATATTATCGTATTGCGGCCTTGGTAGCAATAATATATGAACACTTCAACACTATCATTTTATTTTATACCTGTAATAAAATAAGGAATTTATCTTTTACACAACTTACCTAGCTTGTTAAAAATATTTAAGGCTAAGGTTATAATTAGTATTACTTAATTGTCTTATTAAATAAATAAAAATAAATAAATATCTTGGGACATTTCACACATATTGACCTAGCCCCAAACTAAGCAAAGCTTGTACTATGGTTGCTAGACAACGATATAAATACTTATATGTATAGAGAAATACATACATATATAAATACTAAACATCCATGACTCGAGTACAAACATTTGTGTTCATCACACAAAATTTGCCCCGAGCGGGACTCGAACCCGCGACCATCGGAATAGAAGGCAGGGTCACTACCAACTGGACCAATCCGGCCGTCAAAAAAATTATGTTTGAAAGACCTCGCTACATGATTTTTAATTTAAAGCAAAGTGTGGTAGGTATTAATATTTTTTTACTCACGTATTTAATATTTTATTAGTGGAATTCAGTTATCGCGTTCTCGCGGAAACTAATAAGTAACCTATGTCCTTCCACGGGACGACGGGACTCAAACTATCTCCATGCCTGAGCATGACAGAGTGACTTTCGCATTTATAATATTAGTATCTATAGACTATAATTTTTCTTATGTTATTACTGTTCTACTCTACTACTACAGCCTATTTGCGTTCCACTGCTGGACACGGGCCTCCTCTCTTCACGGGAGGGTTTGGGCTATAGTCCAAGTGGCGCGGGCCCAGTGTGGATTGGGGACTCCACACACATCTTTGAATTACTTCGCAGATGCATGCAGGTTTCCTCAGGATGATTTCCTTTACCGAAAAGCTCAGTGGTGAATTCAAATTGAATTTCGCACATAAGTAAACTTAAGAACCCCCGACCCTCTGCATGAGAGGCGGTAGATCGAACCACTAGTCCACCACGGCTTTTTTTATTACTGTTAATGTGGAGAAAACATTTTTCTTTTCAGGTCACAAAACGGGACCCGAAGCACGGTTTCTCATCGTTCAAGTTCATTCCTGGATCGAGAGACGAAGCCATAGTCGCCTTGAAGACCACAGAGTTCGAAGGGAAGACCGCCACGTACATATCAGCCTTCAGAACTGACGGCACTGTACTAATGCACGACACTTTCATAGAAAACCACAAGTACGAAGGCCTAGAGTTCATATGAAATGAGGAATAGACAAATCAAATGTAAATATGTAAAATAAACACCACTTTTCGTTAAAAAAAAGAAACGTTTTTGTGCTCATAACTTTATTCCATTAAAATGATTCGTAAAATATAACATTTCTACTCTGTAGCAATAGTTACGCTATATACAATAAATTGGTTCTTAGTAGTAGAAAGAAACAAGTATATGCAACTAATATCTAAAATAACAGGAATAAAAGGAACATTGCACCCACGATAACAATCAACATTTGAACACCCTCAAAATAAACAATTCGAGTACTTATAGTACATAAAATATGGTATACATTTTTAGTCTACACAGCCTCGAACAAAATGATAAAATAGTGAGCCGTCACGGCATCTTAAGCATTCTCAACTTAAGACAGCTCAAATATTATAATCAAGAATGGACTTCGCCTTTCAAAGTGTGTCCATACCATGCTATCTATCATTTTAGACCTATAGATCTAGTGATCTCTTCAAACACCGTCCAAGCCATGGCAGCCATCAGAGTTCGACGCAGCATCCTCGGAACTGCCCCCTTAAAGTAACCCTTGATCCCGTACGTCTGGAAAGATAATTGCAATTAGCTTATCAAACTTAATTATAGGAAGTTCAATAATTGACATTGAAAATGACAAACCGAATGATGTATTGTGTTTGGGTGGAATTGGCATTGGATGGCAGTTCAATCTTTGTCTTGCCCTACCAACAAAGACCTCCCGACAAAACGACTAAAATAGCGACTTGTAAAGATCTACTATCTAAAGTCCCGCGCCTTCATATTTCAAAACGCTTCAATTTTATTATTATTATTTAAAAAGCACCACCAACACTTTCAACGCATAGTTGATGGCTGTCACAGCTCGCACACGTGTTGAGAGTGTTGGTGGTGCTTTTTAAATACATTGGAGCGTTTCATGTAGAGATCTTCTACTGTCTAAAGTCCTGCGCCTTCATATTTCAAAACGCTTATTTTTTATTATTATTATTTAAAAAGCACCACCAACACTCAACGCATAGTTGATGGCTGTCTCAGCTCGCACACATGTGTTAGGAGTGTTGGTGGTGATTTTTAAACACATTGAAGCGTTTTGAAATGTGAAGGCGCGGGACTTTAGATAGTAGAAGATCTCTACTACCTACGGATATAATGAACTCATGCATGACGATTTCGCACAGGTATTTGTAAAGATATCCATAAAGCCAAGTTCATTCGAAATTGATTAGTTCAGTATTCATCGACATCGATCATCGCGCATGTGCATGATACATATCTTAGGGAACAAGGTGATCATAAATATCTAAACACGACCTTATTGTCAAGTCGTTAGAGTGCCATGATATCTGATGACGACTGTATCTACGATTTTTAAATTATGTTGTTGGGTATAGCACGTTACAAGTTGAAAGGCGCGCGGCGAAGCACTTAAGTCGTCTACGCAGGGCCCATTATTGCTTAATTCGCGCGCCTTCTAAGTTATGTCGTGCTATATTTACTTTGAGAGTAAGTAACTTTGGTATCCAAGTTTGCAACTTAGGAGAGGGTTCTCATTGGGGAACACTGCTTCACCCGCTACTAACCCCCTTCATCACATTTGCTCATAGTTCCCGGACTGATCGCAGATTACAACATAGAAAAAAAAAAAAATTTGCAACTTTCGCAAACACTTTCGAAATCGGCACCACAGTTCTCGAAGTTGCAAACTTGGATATAAACTACTCTCAAGGGATCTAACAACATTTAAAAAATCGCAGATACTAGCGCGTATGCGATGTTGCTTTTTATAGTGTCGATTAATACCGACTTAAGACGTACTTCAGCAACTCGCGACAACCCTATTCTACTCTATCTACAAATCAATTTAAACCTTATGCTACAGATTCAATGTACAATTTACCTGCTGCACATATAGGGCTGCGCTGAAGGCGTTAGGGAATTTGTCCGGATATAACTGCATTTTCGTCTTCAGAACGTCAGCCGGATTGGTGGCGAGTGACGCGGCGATACCGGCCACGATGCCGCAAGAGAAATGTACGGCACTGGCAGCACTAGGCGACTGCATCCATTCTATGAAAAAAAAAAACTTATTAGCGCGGGTTACATCGAGAAAGTTTACGGACTCATCATCGTCAAATAGTATGGCGCCGAGTTGTTTTTCTATACAAAAACGCCATTTTCTCCGTAGTGACAATCTCGACCGTAGTGACAATATAGCCATACTAGCTTCTGCCCGCGACTTCGCCCGCGCCCCGCGTGGAATTCGGTTATCGAGTTCCCGCGGGAACTATGCGTTTTCCCGGGTCCCCAACTATCTCCATACCAAATTTCATCATATTGGTCCAGCGGTTGAAGCGTGAAGAGGTAACAGACAGACAGGGTTACTTTCGCATTTATAATATTAATATGGATTAAACGGACTTTGTATAGTTAATTTAAAAATAAATCTTGGTGTAGAGGCTTTAGAATAACAAGTACGTGAAATAAAAATTAAAACACTAAAATCAGATTACTATTAAAATCAGTCATGTTTTTTTTTGTAGGTACCCTATGTCACTCTGACAATAATAACGAATCAGTGGCAAGATGAACGAATAGATTTGCGTTAGGATGGAACACACATACATACATACATACATACATAGTTCTAAAATCATAAACCTTTTGGACTTGGCGTAGTCAGGCACTCTGCCTACTTGTTATTGTAATGTAATGACGTATTACTTATTATTAACACAAATTACTTGCTATTGAATATGTTTATTACCAGCCAGATAGGTGTGATAACAATGTTATCTTAATTACATTTATTTTAATCGCATCATCTTGTTGATTTGGAGCTCGCTACTAAAAACGAACTTGTTTACGCTAAAAGTCCGCTAAAAGGTAGATGCAGGATTTACAAAGAAAAGTACAGTCAGCAATAAAAGCGTGTCCCAAAAATTTATTTTTGAAAAAAACTTATTATCAAATATGATTTTTATTTTTTTACTAGCTTTTCCCCGCAACTTCGTATGCGCAGAAGTATTAAATGTAAAACCCCGATTTTTTCCCGTTCCCGTGGGAATTTTGCAAAATCCTTTCTTAGCGGATGCCTACGTCATAACATCTACCTGCATGCCAAATTTCAGCCCGATCCGTCCAGTGGTTTGGGCTGTGCGTTGATCGATCACTATATCAGTCAGTCAGTCAGTCAGTCACCTTTGAGTTTTATATATTTAGATTTTCTAGTGTTATCATCGCGATTCTTACCTTTAGGCACGGCCTGTTTGCTCTGCGTGTAGAACATGAGATACAGCCCTGAGAAGGGAGCGTCTCTTGCAAGTGTCGGACCAAGTCCACAGGACAGCCCCTTGATTCCTTCGGCTTTGTATATCGCCTTGAACGCGCCGCTCAAACTGTTATACTTGTACACACCGGATTCATATCTACGGAACAAATAAATTCAAATTAGATTCTGTCGATTCAATGCAAAATAGGCATGTGGATGAATTGAAAGGCTACTGCGTTTCGACCGCAATTGTACTTTTGCGCGACAATTTATGATAATGAAATTCATGACCGCAATTATCGCTAAATCAGGCCACAGTTATCGCTATCTAAATACGAAATCTATCGAGATGTGTACGAAAATAATGATACGTCAATAGGGTAAGTAAGTATAGCAGGAACGACTTAGAAGGCGCGCCGATTAAGCAGTAATAGACTGCGTCAATAGCTAAAGTGCTTCGCCGAGCGCCTTCTAAGTTGTATCGTCCTGTACTTTCTTTATTAATTAATTTGCTTCAAGTTTCAAAGACTTCATTTTAGAACTCTGTTAAACTAACTGTTTATTTGCGTATTTGTTGTCGAAAACGCATGTTGGGGAATATGATAAACTAGCCGTGTGCCCGCGACTTCGTCCCGCGTAGACTTAGAATTTCCGTACCCGATGCTGCTATACATATGGTTATAGTTATAGAAGTGAAAAACTGGTTTGACCCGTGGAAAACCCGTTCCCGTGAAAATATCGGGATAAAAAGTATCCTACGTTATTCCCAGGGTCTCAAACTATCTCCATACTAAATTTCATCCAAATCGGTGCAGTTGTCTCGACGTGAAGGAAGGACAAACAAACAAACATACTTTCACATTTATAATGGATTCGTAAATACAATACAATGAGATCCAAAACTCACCTCGTCTTAATGACGGTCATAGGGATCATTGCAACGCCGCTCATGCCCCTAGCGACCACGCCCAAAGCAACCGCTTCCAAAGGCCCAAGGTCCTGGTTCCTTGTCTTGCCCATCTTGGCTTTCAACCAGTGGAGTGAAGAGAAGTAGAGGCCCACCCCTGGCACGCAGCGGGCGACTGACGGGACCATACCGCGCCATAGTCCAATTATCTGCTCTTGGCGTACAATGCTGGCGAAGATGGTGATCATACCAGGCTGGATGCGGCCACTGGAATAGGATAATAATGATTATTTGGATCAACCAACTATTTCTTGATTGTATTCTGTCCCGTTGTCCAGGGGACGAAATGAGAGGAGTTTCTTATAAGACTGTTACAACATACTTGAACTTCTAAGATGCTTCGAAAATGGCCAAGAAACCACACATTTGGTGGATTTAAACCCACAAAATCGCAGTTTTAAAAGGTGATCTATCCATTTTTTTTAGAGAATATTTGGATAGATTGATTACACGTGAAAAACTCTTCACAGTGCAAGGATTGCATTGATTGGCAACACATTTCTACGAAAATGACATACTCAATCAGGTACTCTCTATTCTAAGTTTTATATAGAATCGTAATATGTTTGAGCCAGGCACGTGCCAGCGCGTGATAAAATTTAAAGTGCAGACAGTCCACTTGGTACCTAATGTGTTGACCTTTGATAACCATTATTTGTTGGCAAATAGATATAATATCAAAGTTATGCAACGTCTGTTTGAACGCAGCTCCCCTTCCCAGATAATTACGACCAGCTACGACTAAAAATCAAGATAATTGACACTTGAACATCTTTAACCACCACACAATAATGCTAAATGCGAAAGTAAATTATCTTTCTCACGAACCTATTTTAATAATGTTGTCGTGTTACCATAAAAACTGGGAAAGGGCATGCATAGGCTCTTCCTTAATCTGTTGAATATTGAGGTACATATTGGTATACTTTTTGAAAAATACCTTTCTTCTATGGTATGATGGTATCCCATCCTGCAAGTCTCCTGATTATCCCAGAATTTGTATCAATCTAATGGATATTACGTTTATTTTCTAATTTCAGTAGGGCCACTATAAATCCGTACCAAAATACTTCAAAAACTCACCAAGTTTCTTAAAAACAATGAGATAAGTTAAGTTTACTCACTTGACATTGGCGGCAGCGACGAGATGGCCAGGATTCTGGAGACGAGTTTTCACCAAATCCAAGGGTTGGAGGAGCACTGTGCTGAAGGTCCCGGAAAAAGACCCAGCCAGGAACGCCTTAAGCACTGGGTGGTACTGCGGAAAAAAAGGCCGTTTTAAACTTACATGACACACAAAAAGCGATACACTTTAACTTCGATTTCGAAGCTGATAAACGCAACTTACATTTGCCACGATATCCATGATGAAAAATTACAATTTACGCTGTCAGGTGATGTCTTTGGAGTAGACGAACTTGGAGTAATCGAAATGGTATAGCCAATGGCAGAGGCGTGTAAAGAAACTATTTAGGTTACAGCCTAAATCGTATCCGAGTAGTCGGAATAGTAGATGGGGTTGACGCGGAACCAGAGGGTAATAGTCATCTTTTGTAGCAGATCGCTTGAAAAGAAATGCATGTATGCTGCTATCAGCTGCAATGGTTTCAAGAAGTGTGAACCGCAATCCACGGAGAGGTTTGTCGCTGTTTGAAAGTCTTTAAACACCACAAAAACAAACTAGTATTCGGGGGACAGGAAATCACTGTTCACAAACTTAGCCATTAGGGAAAATAAACAATCAAGATTGGAAATTAAAATGAAGTAGGTATGTAGTGTAAGAAAGAACGTAACGTGCACACTGAGTGGAAGCTAGCAAGGTACTGAACGTTGGTGGGCACTGGTTGATCATTTATACTGAGTGTGTTATCAGTACCCGACGGTTGAGTTGACCGCGTCAGGTCGTACCCTCTGATTATCGAGACCCTGTCTTCTGCAGGGGGTAACGAGTCCGCTGCTATCTGTCCCTATATCAATAGCTGTATCCTTCCAAGAGCACACATACAAAGCGTCTGAGATATTGACTCCGGGCGCCAATCGTAATGCAAAGGCCTTACTAAGGAACTTAACTGGCTGCACCTAATAGGTTCAAATTTGCTTGACGCTGAATAGGTAGTTAATTTTTTACACTGCTTTGACACATGATCAGGCAAAACCAAAGGTTGATATGATAATATAAACTTAACATTATCTTACACATTTCATACCATTAGCCTAATTGACAATTAGGTAGGTACATTTGGGACAATATACATTGTGTGGATGTGTGAGATTATCACCATTCTGTCATGGTAAGTATAAATAAAATGCCACTATCCAAAATCTGGTCGATTTTAACTCTTAATGCCTAATTTAATACCGAGGCGACATTAACAACCATACAAAATAAAATATGAAGCTTGCACAGACAGAGTAGGTACTTTTCTCTCTTTCTCTTCTCTTTTTTTACGTAAAAGCAATCCTAGTAGGTAGTTAGAAAACGGAGGAGGTTCTGAATTCGGCGCGCAGGTCTGTATACATATTTGTTTTCTTTTTTTATGTATGACCACGCATAATTTCGTCAATTATTAATGATTTCAATGATTCTTTTTTCTATTCGAAAGGTGGTACTTCCAAGGTGGGGTCCCAATTTAATTTTGTTTAGTTTTTATGATGGGATCCATGAAAAAATGAGGGAATTCCACAAAATTTGTTAGCATGATTTTGGCATCAGTTTCAAAGACGTGTATATTTACGTCCGATTGTATCCATGTTTGGACAATGCAGCCGTAAAAAAAAATTAATACAAAAATAAAACCGACTTCAATCAAACTCCAACTTCACAGTTTGATTGAAGTTGGTTTTATTTTTTTATTTAAAGTTTTATTTATTTATTTAGCGTGTCCCACTGCTGGTCCACTACACTAATGTTCATGAATCTGAATTATAGAATTCAAATATTTTGAGTACTTTATAGTCATATCCTCAAATTAAATAACAATGTTCCAAGCATATAATAGTTCCCTTATATAATAGGTACTTCATACTTTTTACAATCCTGGCAGAAAATTAATTGCTGCGTCTCTTTTGCCAAGAAACTCTTGAATACAGTTGTGAAACAGTTTATCATTAGGTTATGATAATTTAAATTATTTAATTAATTTATCTTCTTCCAGGCTTCATTAAGATAAAGAAATTGACTAAGTAGCAACTTCATATTTGTGGTCCGTGATATCAAACATATGCATTATTAACAGCAGAATACAAATGTTTACATTTTATCCATGGAATAGGATTTGGGAATCAATTATTCAAATTGTTTATGAAGGCCATCTCCTGATAATTATCATACCACTTACCTACCTTTTACCCATAACATTGTAAAAAAAAGAAGTTCTCTCTGACTTCTACTAAATAAATGCAAATAAAAGGCTATTTTTTGAGATGCCTATGAGACGTGATGGATGGGTTTGAAGTGTATGAAAAGTTAGTATACCATAAAAAAAGCTATAATACCTCTAGGTAAAGATCCATTGTTAAAAGATCCAAAAAAACTTCTGCTAACAGCAACGGAGGTAGAGTGCAACACTGCGCGACCAAAACTATACTGATTCTGATAACTCACCCATCGTACCACCAGCAGTCGCACATGACGACATGTCACGGACTTTTGCGGGATCCGATAACAAGACCGTGGAGACAAACAGCTAAGGTCAGAAGCATTATAAGTACTTATCGCTTCAACTTCGACAAACAAGTCCGCAGGGGGGCAACTTACTTCATTATCGGCGTTATCGTTCCTGAGGTCAACTGGCGCGGTCGTATCAATAGCCCATCCATTTGAAAATGCGCCTAGCGCTTGCGGCATCATTCAAAACGGAAAATATTTATAAATACGTAAACTACGTAACGATTTGCGCATGATGACGGAACGTTAAACATTCGAGCCAATATTTTGTTAAGCATATGCGTCAGGGCAAAAGTATAACAATTTTACCATTAGCTAATTTTGTGCGCATTAGAATACATCGTCGACGCAAATTTTGTTTTTGCAAAATAGCACAATCCCTTTGACTTGCGTGACATACCACAGCTGACATTGACATTAGTATGTTTTAAGTTTTAAAACTCGTAGACCATGGAAATTTAAATCATACTGCCTCTATTTGTTAGGAAATGGTTTGAGCATTGCAACGCAACGCCTGTACCTATAACGCTGTTCCTTGACTTGAATTTACTGTGTGGCATGATAACTTCTACTTGTAAGTATAATAATATTAAGATTCAACGAATAAGTGTTTGCCAAAGATCTGTCTATTGGCCAAAGCCAATTGACAAAGCTGAAGACCGAAGACGGCAGGATCGTCTCATCCAAACCGGAGCTGTTGGGAGAAGTCGAGAAGTTCTATGGGCAGTTATACACGACAATCCGAACACCCGTCGCTGATCCAGCTAAAGACCCTAGAGCTAGATTAACCCGACACTATACCGAAGATATCCCGGACGTCAGCCTGTACGAGATTAGTATGGCTCTCAAACAGCTTAAGAACGGCAAAGCCCCCGGTGATGACGGAATTACAGCTGAACTCCTGAAGGCGGGTGGTAAACCAGTCCTTAAGGCCCTTCAGACGCTGTTTAATTCCGTCATCCATGAAGGGAGAACGCCGCGAGCATGGAACAGAAGTGTGGTGGTGCTCTTCTTCAAAAAAGGTAATAACACCTTGCTGAAGAATTATAGACCCATCTCACTTCTGAGTCATGTCTACAAGCTGTTTTCGAGAGTCATTACGAACCGTCTCGCGCGCAGGTTTGACGAATTCCAGCCTCCCGAACAAGCCGGTTTCCGAAAGGGCTATAGTACCGTAGACCACATACATGCGTTGCGGCAGGTTATACAGAAGACCGAAGAGTATAACCTCCCCCTTTGCCTTGCATTTGTGGACTACGAGAAAGCCTTCGATTCGATCGAGACTTGGGCTGTGCTGCAGTCTCTCCAGAGGTGCCAAGCTGACTACCGGTACATCGAAGTGTTGAAGTGTTTGTACGAAAATGCCACCATGTCCGTCCGACTACAGGACCAGACCACGATGCCCATCCCACTGCAGCGGGGAGTCAGACAAGGAGACGTAATCTCTCCGAAGCTGTTCACCGCTGCATTGGAGGATGCCTTCAAGGTGCTGGACTGGAAAGGACGAGGCATCAATGTAAATGGCGAGTACATCACTCACCTTCGATTTGCCGACGATATAGTAGTTATGGCTGAGACCATGGAAGACCTCAGTGCTATGCTCGTTGACCTCAGCAGAGTTTCCGATCGAGTTGGTCTGAAAATGAACATGGACAAGACGAAGATCATATCCAATGTCCATGTTGTGCCAACTCCAGTAATAATCGGAGGCTCTGCGCTCGAAGTTGTTGACCATTATGTATACCTGGGACAAACAGTCCAGTTAGGTAGGTCCAACTTCGAGAAAGAGATCAATCGTCGAATCCGACTCGGCTGGGCAGCGTTCGGGAAGCTTCGCAGTGTCTTTTCGTCCAAATTACCGCAGTGTCTTAAGTCGAAAGTCTTCGACCAGTGTGTGTTGCCAGTGATGACTTATGGTTCCGAGACGTGGGCGCTTACGATGGGCCTCATAAGAAGGCTCAAGGTCACCCAGAGGGCAATGGAGAGGGCTATGCTCGGGGTTTCTCTGCGTGATAGAATCAGAAATGAGGATATCCGCAGTAGAACTAGGGTCACCGACATAGCCCGAAGAATTGCGAACCTTAAGTGGCAGTGGGCGGGGCACATTGCTCGCAGGACTGATGGCCGATGGGGCAAGAAAGTCCTGGAGTGGCGTCCGCGAACCGGTAGACGAGCTGTCGGTAGGCCTCCAACAAGATGGAGTGACGACCTTGTAAAGGTCGCGGGAACGCGGTGGATGCGAGTGGCACAGAACCGGTCTGAGTGGCGCGCCTTGGGGGAGGCCTATGTCCAGCAGTGGACGTCTATCGGCTGAAATGATGATGATGATGATGATGAATAAGTAGGTACCTACAATGTATGAAATCAATGATAATTATTGTCTCTTCTCCATGATTAGCTCTTCGGACTCCAACATTGCTGAGAAGAAACACCGCAAGCCCTTAAAAGCTGAAGCTCATCAGTGATAAGTAGGAAATATCTAGGTACCTACCTGTCTTCCTTTCTATTAAGTTTTTATCAAAAGCCCATAACCTGATATGAAGGTATTGTTAAAGAGGCATAGTACAATTTTGTAGCGATAAGGCATAGGCAGTATTGGAAGTAGGTAGGTAACCAAAGTAAAATTAAAGTAATACCTATTTCATTGTTTTAGTCCACGCTTTACATAGATAATAGGACGTAGCTACCTACCTTATAGAACAATATTTTTCGAAATATGAGGGTTATCATGAGTACAACTTGAAGATAAGACGTTGCTGGGGGTTCTGTGAACGACTGTTTGAGCAGACGGTTTAATTGGTAGGTATTCTAGAGGACATCTTCATAACAAAATGATGTAAATGACGCCGTTCACCAGCCAAAAAGAAATCTTGTTACTAGTTACCAAGTTTGAAAATTCGTTTATAAACTTTAAGGCTCATTCCCAGTGATCAGTGTGACACGTGTAGCATTTTGCGCAGTTAGTTTTTTTGTCCGATAAATTAATGAGACCATGAGCCAATTAAAACAGATATGAGACATTAAAATAAGGAATACTGAAAGGGAAAAATCTGTTCCCACTAAGTTTCACGTTCATGCAACTGAAAAACGGTATAAGTAACATTGCGAGTTTTGATGATGGAATCTATGAGAAAATTAATGAGGGAACTCTTCAAAATTTGTTAGCACGTGTATGATTTTTGGCATCAATTTCAAGGACTACAGTGATACTTACGTCTCGTTGTATCCATGTTTGCACAATGTACTTACTTGGCGCAAAAAAACCGACTTCATACTCCGACAGCCTGTAAAGTCGGTGTCAGTCAAGTGAACCGACCCAAAGCTATGACAATCTTATAGCACAGATTAATAAATAGTCTTATGGTGAACTCTGAGTTTACTTATGTGCGAAGCTTCGAGCCTATCGGTGAAGGAAAACATCGTGAGGAAACCTGCACGCCTCTGTGAAGTAATTCAAAGATGTGTGTGAAGTCTCCAATCCGCACTGGGCCCGCGTGGGGACTTAGCCCAAACCCTCTCATGATGAGGGGAGGCCTGTGCCCAGCATGGGACGCAAATAGGCTGTAGTATAGCAGTTGTAGTTATAGTGAACGTGGGCTATGTTCGGAGTCTTAAATTGAGATCTCGCTGTTCCCTATAGGATCGCTCATGCGTCAAGTTGAACTTTAAATCTAGCTGCTTAAAGTTCACGCGACGCGACGCGTAAGCGGTCCTATAGGGAACAGGGAGATCCCTATTTTAAGACTTCGAATATAGCCCCTTGACACCGATTTTACACAAAGAAGTCGATTTTTATTTTTTTAGGTAAGTACAAAAGGGTAGGTAGTTAAATAAAACAATAGAAAATATTTTACTTAATTTATTACACGTACTTGCGTATAGCTATGTAGGTACCTACATAAGTACCTACTTTGTGTGAAGTGAAGATGGAACTTATCTAACATAACGGTCTTCGTCAAGTACTATAAGAAAATATAAAGAACGGTTTATCAAAAAATATTAATCACAGTATTTATTAACGTAGGTACTTTTTAATACCTCTAAACTTTATGTGGAATGATTAATAAATATAGTTAATAAATAAACATCAGTATTTAAGACATTTTACTAGTAATTATTTTTAGCTCCTTGCAGGAGCGTGAAGGCACGGTACATAAATGCAATTATTATAAATTCTTAACATTTCCAATAAATTTTAAGTAAAATATATTTTGTAATGATAAGTTTTGAAATTTACGCACGTGACGTCTGTATTATTGGCACAATATTTAGCAATATGATTTAATTTATTTATGTAAAAGTCAAAAGCTAAGCATTAAAATGCTTAATCGTAATTATAAAAATGTCACATTAAACAAAAAATGTTTAACAGCGTAAGCTTTCCAAAATAAAAGTGGAATGATTTCGGAATGTTAACATTATATAATTTAATAGAAAAAAGAATATTAATATCATGTAACCCTATAAGTATTTTAATACAAATTATGGAGATTCAGAGATTTCCAAAACACCAAACTGGTCCTCTGTCTTCTATGAAATTCTTATGAAGTCTAAGTGCTAGTCTTATTGGAAAAATTGTATAATGAAAATATTTAATGCAGTAAGTACGGAATGTTACGTAATTTAATTTGCGTATTAATTAAATGTTGAAAAGGATGATTTCCTACACGGCTAGTCCGATCTTGATTTTGGCAATAATTATTTTGGAAGTTTTACTATTACAACATACTACTGTTAAATAGTTCAGTAATTTTAAACTGTAAATCATTGCATACGGAGCACGATTTCAGCTAGTAGGTAAATAACTTAATTTATTTATCAAAATTGATTTTCTTTAAAAACACCAACTGCTCATAATGATAATCATCCTTTACCACATCTAAGTGTGAGCATGCTAACCTTATTTGGGCTGATGCTATCCCCCTTTCTTACCTATTGTATCACAAGGATGGAAAATATCAAACCAATAAAGGATAACATGCCAAAATACACGGCAACAGAAGTTACTTTGATGTGAAGTACTTACTCTGTTAAAAACCCAGATTGGGTACGTCATTAATCACATTTACCTAATTATTATTTCCGACATATCAAAGTGTAAGTACGTATCTACATAACATAAGACTAGTCACATAGGCTAAATCCAAGCAAAAACGCACTTAAGACTGTTTTCACACATCCGCCGCGGATTTGAAACAGCGGTACCGCTGTACATTTGCCATCGTTTGTCCATTACTTATACACATCTTTGACGCCGTTCACATCTCCGCCGCGGAACTGAAATAGCGGTTTGAACGCGGAGATGCGAACGGCGGCAAGGATGTGTACAACAGACAAACGATCGCAAATGTTCAGCGGTACCGCTATTTCCAATCCGCGGCGGAGGTGTGAAAATAGCCTAATTGACGCCATATATGTAACAGTCTAGTCTCTAGACTTTCTTTATTTAGTGGGTATTTGTAATCATCTCGATATTATGGTATGTACATTTCACATCATCAGTAAATTAAGCTATCCGAGCATCCACATTTGTTTTTTTTTATTGAAATAACCGACGCCGCCGGGTGAACAAAGATACTAAAAAAATATAAAAATATTGCCTTAATTAAACAATAACAACCAGCGTATATTGAAATATTTAGTCAAAATTGCCAACTTCGTCCCTATGATTTCGTTTTCGACCATAATAAAATAGAATTCTTTTTTGGGAATCACCACCGATCGTCATTTGTTTCGGCAATATAGTGAATCGAACATGAATGAAAAAAAAACGCGTTCCACATTCAAATTCTACCTGAGAGTGTATTTATTTAAGCCGTTTTGATTCGAATGTCATTGCAAATACGTTCTATATTCGCTTGTCAAGTTTTACAATTTTTGTCCTTTCGGTATTGGATGAGCTCTCAGGTAGGTACGATACAGTGAGGACGTTCATTTGTATGCACTTTTGCTCCTTATGCCTTTATGTTAAGTTCCAAAAGTGTACACGTAAAAAAGTGTTTCGACGAAGGAACGATTTTTTTTTTCGTTTTTATACACTATAGCCCACCAAGCGGCCAGTATCAAATATGGCGACTAGTTTACATATGCCTCGTGTTCCCAAAATTGATCCCGCTCTGCGTTGCCCCCTTGTTGGAGCCGTATTGTAGAGAGATGACGCCCTGGCCGGCCCTCAGCTGTTCTTCTGAGAAGTTTCTCACGTTCTTCTCGGATTCTTTCGGCCCGATCGTCGGCTTGCCGTAGTTGCCGGCCTGGAAAAATAGGTTGAACGTTCATTTGTGTTTCAGTTCCGTCTTATTACGGATAGAGGCAGACCAAATACACCAGGACAGTTGTAGGTACTAAAGAGTGCGTTCAAGATATCTCGAGCGGCGCATTCGCCAGGTCTGGAGGCAGATTGAAATATGTACCTACATACAAATGTCACTCTGGGGCTATATTCGAAGTCTTTAAATAGGGATCTCGCTGTTCCCAATAGGATCGCTCACGCGTCGCGTGAACTTTAAGCAGCTAGATTTAGTTCAACTTGACGCGTGAGCGTTCCTATACGGAACAGGGAGATCCCTACTTAAGACTACGAATATAGCCACGGACAGGGCATAGTCACTTGGGAGTCGGATGAATTCGCTACGCTGCTTCTCGCGAATTCGCAACTTAGTATAAGCAATTTAGTACAAGTGCAAGCAAGACGACACTATAGTTCGTACACGTGTCATGACAGAGCCTGTGTGTTTTCGCTGTATAGTAAAGAAAGCCTAAGCAAATAAGGGAACGTTTCACGAGAAATTTGCAAATTAACCTTGACTGACTGTTAAGAGGGAAGAATAATACCTACTACGCGTCCATACAAAAAGAGAAAACGTTTTTCCACTTCTAAATATTTTCCAACCTCCATGATTTTTTAGTATGTTATTGACACAATGAAATACTAGGTTTATAGGTTATCCTTTTCATTAAATTTGCAATTGATTCAAAGTTCTTGCAAATTAAAAAAAGGAAACCCTATAAACGTATTATTTCATTGTGTCAATAACATACTAAAAAACCATGGAGATTGGAAAATATTTAGAAGTGGAAAAACGTTTTCTCTTTTTGTAATTTTTGTATGGACGAGTACTATTCTTTCCTATTAAGTAGATGTTTAAGTATTCCTAATGTAAGTTGTTACGTTAAGTGATTGGTATGCATTATGGTCCTTCAGGGAATAGGTAGTATAAGTAAGTATTGATTTTTTTAAATATTCCAACTTAATACCTAAATTTAATTATGGACTGGAAGGCTAATTTGTCTGTACAAAACATAACTAAACTAGCCTTTTCCCGTGACTTGGTCGGGGAGAAAATGTGAAAAGCCGCTCCGCCTTTCTTTCTAGATGGATATATAACCGGATGACCAAGGGCTCTATGGGAAGTCTTAAATAGGGATCTCGCTGTTCCCTATAGGATCGCTCACGCGTCAAGTTGAACTTTAAATCTAGCTCTAGAGGCAGACCAGTGTATTATTCATTGGTAGAGTCGTAACTAAAGAGTGCATTCAAGATATATCTCGAGCGGCGCATTCGCCAGGTGTAGAGGCACACTAAAATATGTACATACAAAAGTTACTCTTGGGCTATATTCGAAGTCTTTAAATAGGGATCTCTCTGTTCCCAATAGGACCGCTCACGTCTCGCGTGAACTTTAAGCAGCTAGATAAAGTTCAACTTGACGCGTGAGCGATCCTTTAGAGAGAACCCTATTTAAAGACTTCGAATATAGGCCCTGAACACTTTATATCGACTAACTAAGAGTGGTCGACGCTGGAGAGTGTGGAAGTTTGAAAAGAGAGTGTGAGTGGTAAAGGCCCTTCAGTGGTAAGTACCTATATTATATGAATATAAAAACCAACAGTTACCTTTCTGCCAAGCGACTGCAGACAGATGACCACGGAGTTCAAGTTCTGTCTCTCCCAAAGATCAACAGTCTGGAAGGTCTCCTGAGCCGGAACGCCGAAATGTTTCGCCGCCTCCAGGAAAGCGTTTATGTTCTCCATGCATTTGAACGCCATCTTGGATTCATTCACCTTCTTCACCGTGCCAGGCTGAATGCTGTTGGCCAGTCTGTAAAATGGAAATAAAAATCTTTAAAACGATGCATTCTTTGATAATATGCTTTGAGGTTGAAATCGTAAGAAATCTTCTTTTAATTTTCGATATTTCTTCAATCTATTCAAGGGAAAGATTGTAATGGTAAAGTTTGGACTGTAGTAAATTACCTAATTTCGGCAGTCAATCACGTTCCTTGATAATATAATAATGCAGTGGCGACCAAATTAACGATTCCTTCGTAAACAACTACATGTTTACGATGAAATCTTTATTTTGGCCGCCACTTATTTTATGAGAACGTGTTTGTTTTCTGCTGAGATTATGTCTATTGATTCTGACGGTGGGAAAACGTTCGGTGAGATCTATGAGAACATCGTGCGTCGTAATAGAAATAGAGAGAAATGTACCTATAATTATATCTATCAGTTATCTCAATCAATATCTACCTATATGAATGAATCTCTCTTTACCGAGGCCTAGGATGGAATGCCTCTGTACAACTATTTTCACCGGCTTCCTTAACCTCTTACCGGAACCGGAACAGAATAGTGTGAATGTTCACTGCTATTCGGCGGCAGGTTAGTGAGGATGGAAGTACCACCCGCAAGGACCTACGACCCCAAAATTGAAGAGCGCACTGTAAGGACAAAATTGCATGCCATGGCCATTAAGATCTATAATAATGTTCCTTTAAGGAAATGCCGATAAGAAAATTTCGATCCTGTCTTTTCACAAGGCTAATTAATTTACACATGTTTTTTGTGAAAGAATTTTTAGAAAGCAATCACAAAATGTAAATTACTTATATTTATAATAAATTATTATTTTTAGGTAGGTATAAGATCATAATAATTTATGCATGCTGAGCGCAGCTAAGTGTGCGAACTGATAATAAAATGTGACATCTTTGTAAATACCCACTACTACTATTGCAGCCTATTTGCGTCCCACTGCTGGGCACTGGCCTCCCCTCATCATGAGAGGGTTTTGGCTACTTAACGCAAATAAACTTATTTCGTTTCATTTCAAAAGCGTGTCCAGGAATCCCCGGTCCTTTCGTTTATATTGGAGATTCCAGGTAATACTCACTTGCAAAGCAAGGTGCCGTCCTTCAGGACCTCGTAGAAGTTGTCCATGTCTCCTGACAGGTTGTCAGGCTCGCCGATGATCTGGTTGATCCACTCCAAGCATTCTTGGGCCAGCTCCTCGCTGTACTTGCTGTTGATCTGGAAAGGAGAATATTATTGTTTAACTAAGTAGTTGTACACTGCGACATCGTCCGCGTGGAATTGACCATGGTGGAAAATGGATAACAAATCAATTTAAGAGGGAAGTATACCTACTACGCGTCCATACAAAAAGAGAAAACGTTTTTCCACTTCTAAATATTTTCCAATCTTCATTATTTTTAGTATGTTATTGACACAAGGAAATATGCAATGCAATGGATTTAAATCATTTACAGCCTACTTAGCTGTGATAGTTTTCCTTTCAACTACCTTATATATGTCACAACCGTGATTTTTTTCAGCCATCCAAATACCACAGCACTTTAAAGCTTAATATTTCACAAACGCATCACTTAATCAAAAAATGGTTTTAACAAACCCACAATATTTTTTTAAGACCTATTCAACGATATGCCACACCATGGGGTACGCAAGAAAAAAAAATACATCCCCACTTTACGAGTAGGGAGGTACCCTATAAAAAATACATTTCAAAATTTTATTGTACCACTTTGTCAGCGTAACTAATATGTATATTCATGCCAAATTACAGCTGCGGCTGGCTGTAATTACAGCTTTCTAGAACTAAGCATCTCAAAAAATAATGGAGATTGGAAAATATTTAGAAGTGGAAAAACGTTTTCTCTTTTTGTTTGTAATTTTTGTATGGACGAGTACCGTCCCGGCCGTACCGGAGTACCGAGTACCTATGCTGGTCTTTAACTAGGTAAGTATCTCAGTCTGAAAATAACGCTCATGAAACTCTTGTATGTTTGTAATGTAATGCAATGATATGGAAACGTGCTGAAATGTTTATACAACAATTTAAACTCGCATGCTGAGCAGAGGAAATTGAAGGTCATTCTGATAACGACTGTGCCACGATAAACGACGCACATGGGCTGTATGCGCTGTATTTTAATTAGGTATATATATTTTTAAATCAAATATACGTTCCTACTTAATAGTAGTCGTATCTACAACAACCTACACTGAACAGCAATGTAAAAGGGTCACTTTTTATGGAGAATACTATACAAAGCGACCCGTTTTCATTGCTGTTGAGTGTATTTTCATGACATTCTGCTGGGTAAAGTTCCCTTCTCTTGATTGCCACGAGGTTGTTGTGGGCGCTATAGCACGTAGGCCCAGTGCAGATTCCCGCCCTTCGAATTACTTTGTACATGCGTGCAGGTTTCCTCGCGATGTTAAACTTTATTTTCACCCTTCAATAATTGCTTTAACGTAAAGACTTTAAATTAAAAATATTAGGTATACCTGTATTGTTTTCATCTACTACTACTACTACTACTACTACAGCCTATTTGCGTCCCACTGCTGGGCACAGGCCTCCTCTCATCACGAGAGGGTTTGGGCTATAGTCCCCACGCGGGCCCAGTGCGGATTGGGGACTTCACACGACATCTTTGAATTACTTCGAAGATGCGTGCAGGTTTCCTCACGATGTTTTCCCTCACCGAAAAGCTCAGTGGTAAATTCAAATTGAATTTCGCACTTAAGTAAACTTAGAGGTGCGAGCCGGAATCGAACCCCCGACCCTCGGCATGAGAGGCGGTAGGTTGAACCACTAGGCCACCACGGCGGATAAAGTGCACATACCTACTTCATTTGCAATTTTAATTAGTTTTGCAGTAGCTAACTATTATTTATTGTGTGGTTTTGCGTATGGTTTGTTATTATAAACACTAAGTAAGGTAGCTATCTAGTTACAGTTAAGCAGGTAAGTACTGTATAGGTTTATGATAAACAAAATACCTAGAAAGTTAAATTTACACAAAATTCGATTACGGACTTCACATACCTAGTACGATCTTTGAATTACTTCGCAGATCCGCGCGCGAATTTGAAGGTAATAATCATTTTTGATTTGCCTTAAGTTCTTCGACTTCCACTGATATTCATCACACGAATGCTTATTTTCAACGACCGCACGTTATTTGCTGACTTCGTGAGTTCGGAAAGCAAACACTGCAAAGGTGTTTGAACTCTCCTCGTTCTTGGGTTACAGCCATCCATACAGCGAGCCATAAAATACATTTTACGATGCAAAACCGAGCTGCAATCAAGCCGTGTCACTAAATACTACAAGTACCTATACCTACCTAATATAGGTAGGTCTATTGTATTTTTTGTAGGTATATTATTCCAAAGGCATTGGAATATTCGAGGCTCACTCATGAATAACAAGCCAGTTGATCCACTCCTTTGAAAATCTAACGAGCTCAAGGTCACGTCATAGGTAGGCAGCAAAAACGACTGGCCACAGCCTTTATTATTAACCGTCGAATTATTTAGAACGCCTTTAACGAAGAATATATTTGGCTTACCACAGACAGTGGTACGAAATAGAACGTTTTCCTCAATTCTAAGTAATAGTAACTAATTCTATATTGTATCTACCTATAGAGTCCCCAGTACGCTCCTTTCTCCATACAAACGTACTTACGTTTTAATTTCGCAAACTACTTATCAGATTGGCACCAAATTTTACAAGTAATAGTGGAGCTGAGATATACTCGTAAGTGTCCAAAATACAATTTGATTGTAATAAATTAAATAACAATGAAACTAGGACCATTTTAGTTTCCTTCATACCAACTTTAAAATTTAAGTTTTTGGCTGTAATTTTCGGACACTCACAAGAATGATTTTATTATGTGTACCTACCAAGTTTCGAGTCAATCTGTTCACTAATTTGGGAATATAAGCGAAACTACGTTTGTATGAAAAGTTGAGAAACGCCGTGCGTACTGAGGACTCTTCATTCCTAACCTACCTGCTTGGTTGAAATGGGATTGCAATTTTCATCCAAGATAAGATGACGAAAATGCTTCAAAACTTACAAGTGCATTTTCGTCATCTGGATGAACTTGAGCATTTGTAGGGCCTCTTTTTGGATGTAAAATAAGCTTGTCGAGTAGGTAGGTACCTATACTTAAAACTTCAAATCATTCAAATGCAAAATGTTCTGAGATTATGTAAGGCCGCGAAACAATTGACTAGACACTCCTCAAATAAATTTTGTTGTAATTGTTAGCCTGTCGTGATTGCCTGGCGCCTGCCACCCATGTCATCACTCCTAATTTCAAACCGAAGTTGTCGAGGCGTGGCAGACGTCGAAAGGGTGCGCCAGACAATACAGTGTTAATATACAATGAACGTGTATCAAAACTATACCTCTATATGTCACGTAGACACATAAGACTCGGACTGGAAATGTACGCATAATGCTTCCCGTAGTGAAGACAACGTGTTCAAAATTGTTGGCTTCAACTTATGCGTAATTGTAGTGTTTAATAAACGTGCGAGGCAGCGCGACTACACCGTCGAGGAGGTTTATCTGTGGTGAGCTATGGCGGTGTGTGCGGGCGGTCCTAGCAGAAAATCTAACTGAGTATTTTAATTTATTAAATCGCCCTAATCGTACAAAGACCTAAGCAATGCAAGCTCCGAAGTGGGACCAAACGATGAATATGTCAAAGACTAAACTTATGAGCAACAACGCATACCGTAGGATTGAGATAAACGGAGAACAAATTGCATATGTCCATGAGTATCTGTACTTGGGCCAATTACCTAGTATCTTTCCAGGCAAGACAGGAAAAAGAGATCGAAAGACGGACCGGTAATGCCTGGAAGTGCTATTGGTCCATGAAACACCTAATGAAAGGCGATTTGCCTATGTGTCTCAAGCGGAAACTCATGGACATGTGCATACTTCCAATTCTCACCTACGGCGCTCAGACTTGGTCTTTGACAGATTCTCAGTAGTTCAAGCTTGGAGTTTGCCAACGAGCCATGGAGCGTAGCATATTAGGTGTTAAACGTAGGGATCGTACCCGGAACACTAACCCTACGCTCCAGGACACAAATATTTGACGTAGCTCAGAAGGCGGCCAAACTGAAGTGGGACTGGGCTGGTTGTGTCTGTCGCATGCCGAATAGCCCACTCCAAGTCTCTTCCTTCCTCGGCAATAGTTTGGCAACTGGGGAGGGCTGTCCGCCAGTACAGCCTCATGTTGTATTGGGAGGACAGATCTCCACAGTTGCGGCCATCTCACATTTTTAGTAAAAGGTACCAAAAGCCTCTTCATACAATGTTGGCTTCGGCCCCATGAATGCGAATGACCGGGTCCCCATGGGCCCGTGACATGTAAATGTACCAACAAATAATAATAATAATATCACAAAGACAGAACGAAACTAACATACACTACAGTAATGATCCTTTCTTAGTGCCCGTTTCAGTAAATAAAAATAGATATTAATAGTAACATATTCTAAGAATTTAACTAACCAGACAACGCTTAGAAAATAATCTCAGATAGTAGAGATTGTGCTAAGTTAGCATTGTAATAAATTTACTGTTATCTGAAATAAACAGCTGTTTTATTTATTTATTTCAATACAATTACATAAGTACCTACTTTGAATACAATTTTCAACTCATTGTACGTACAGTGTTATTTTAAAATAATAGTGTCTTAATATCTTAGTGTTTACTGGGAATAATTACCTACTTATAATGACTCAAAAATAAAGACGTCGATTACTTTTGCCAAAACTCAGACAAACAGTTGGTTGTTGTAGTAGGAGTAAGTTTGTATGCCTCATAAATGGATGTAATATGAAAGAGAAGTTACGTTTACACTTTTAACATACAAATTACACTTTCGCTTCAATACAAAATGAAATCGTACTCGATGAACTCTTTCATCAAATAACATGGTTTGGAGAAGATACAATTCAGAGAGGGTCAGAGATTACCTAATGATAAGAATAAAGTTGATATGGCCGAACGTTTCTATACAATGACTAACTGGTTGACTAGACATGTAACGAAAATCGACTCACGCGCATGACGTAATCAAGGATTCTTGAATTGTGATTCAGAATCGGCTCGGGTTTATTTAGGACAAAAAACCTGAGTAAAGGCACTGCGGTTGCGGAGTCACTCGTGAACGATGGAACGGGGAAAAATTGCGAGAAATTCATTTAAAAGCTAAGTCCTACGTTTAAAGTACTTTTACTTAATTTGTTATAGCTTTGTAGCTATCATACTTCTAAGTATTTATCAGTAAATACCTATAAACTGCGCAAGTTGCAGATGTTGTAATAAGACTTTTAGGTACCTATGTCCGCTATAAACGGACAGACATATGGTTGGATCTACTGCATCGCTATGGACATAGCAATGCATATATAAATTAGGTAAGTATTACACCCGATATATTTATCAACTAAACCTGGAGCGATGATGTTTGCTGTGTAAATTTTCCAAGAAACGATTTTACGTCAACGACCAATTTCAATAGTTTTGTACTTATCACTCTTTAAAAGGAATGGTTTCCTAAGAACTTCAAGATATGTTAGACGTCCTAAGTATTTGATTTCAAAGGCGGTGAGTTTTTTAATTCAACCAGATGGGTCGGAATGATAAGCCGCACGGACCCATTATTATTCCGCACCGTCGTCTAATTTGTGTTCGAAGACAAAGGAAGTGGATTCTTGTAAGCAATGTCCTGTTTGTACTGTTTTGGTGCACCTGTTGCTAGAAGAAACTAAAACATATGCTAATTTGAAATATTTTCACCGTCCATAAACTTAGCAAGGAACTAAATTCGTTCCGAATGAAGTTGAAAACGATTTTAATCATATTTTAATACAAATTACTGGAATCACGTGCATTCAAACTGATTTAGGTACAGAAGACCCGATCAAAGTAATGCTAATAAATAAGACAGTCACCAGCCAAAGGTTGGAGTTGGAACTATTGAATAATCAGTAATAATAATAACACGAATAACCGAGATAGTATTTGTACTACCTATAGTGATTTATCATATCATACAGTAACATCGTATATGTTATCATGCAAATTATTAAAAGATGGTGTTAACAAGCGGTTACTTGATAGTGCTGAAATTAAAACGATAGATAGCTGTAACAGTTTAGAAGAATTCAGAAGCTAGAGTAAACTTTAACATTGTTATACAAGCACGTGGGATGTTTCGCTGTGCAATCGTTATCGAAGCGTTCATTCATTTTGCTAATCTACGTCCGGATACGAATTCAGGCTAGTAACAAACGGTCACTGCCGTAAATAACGATGAGTGTGTCGCTGGACAGTCGATTACGTCAGACAGCCTTTAGGATTTCAAATGTGACTCGATAACTTCTGTACATGGATGACATAATAAATGCATTAACGACAAAGACTCCCATTGTACTCTATCTGAGAGTAATAACAAGCGGAATGATATGAATATTGTAAACGTAAATCTGATCGTAAACAAAACAGGTCCAACCAAAGTAACGGAGTTTAAATATGCGTGAATCCAGTTCACAAGACTGCATCCAACGGTTCGTATTAAGGTAAACCATAAAAAGCAGGCAGCCTTGCGCCCGCCGACAATGACAACACGACCGGTAAGGAGGCAGGAATGGGGTCAGATTCAACGGCCACGGCAAGGCAACAAGTTATCCGCAAAAAAGGGGACACATTTAATAATATTAACACGTCATACACATTTCTGCACAAGTCTCCATAACCGGTGCATTGCCATTTGGAATTTTGCATAAATGTAACGTGTGAAGCAGAGGTTGTAACATAAATTCCCAGCAAAGTGAGAAATTTTTAATCTTATTTCTTCACAAGGCTGTAAACAGTTTAGAAGCAAGTACAATACCATGCCTTATTAGTTGAGTATGCATTCAGCAAGTTTAATGTATTCCAACCATCACAACATAAAATTCAACTTTGCTTTGGTATTAATTAAGGAAGTGCCCGTAGGCACGATTAACAACGGGACCTGATAAATTTTAATTAGGCACCTATTTATTTCTTGATTCCCGTTGGGGTTTTTCCGCTCCGTACGACAATGACCCTTTAAATTAGAATGATGCTGACGATTCCTGTTAGGTAGTACCGTCATGGTTATGTTATGATTATGAAGTTATACCAGTTCCTCTTTTAAACTAATTGCATGAAGTCACCAATCACTTATTGATGATTCTCTTAATGTAATGACCTTATATATGACAAGGTATTTGGTAAGTCTTAATTTACAAGTAAGTACTAATTAGTTAATTATCATGAGTTTTTCAGTAATTTCAATCCCTTAATTATGATGTATACAACTAGAAACGAATGTAATACGGAACGGTGTCTTGCATGAAAATGTTATAATGCCTGTTGATGACTAGCATATTTTCCAATACATCTCTACAATTTACTCATTATGGACAGCCGACTTCTTTGATTTCGTTAATTATACTATTATTTGTAAGCACAAATAATTGGCACTAGATTTTTCTTGGAAGTTGAATCCCAAAAACATGAACGACCTAAGGTGGTGAAAAGGATTTTGAAACGTGAGCGTGAAATATGATGCTGTCTAACCGCAGTTAGTAGGTACGCTTTCATTAAGGAAATACAGCACATGCGAGACCAAAAAGAGAAATTTGGCCAAGTGTCAATCTCGAACATATGGCGAGTTTTGAAAGTAGCCCCTATTTAAGCCTTATAAATAAGTCCTGCGTAAAGGCCGCACCTTATAAGGCCTGAATGTGGCAAGCTTGGCCTCATGAGTCATCGTCAGTGAATTAGTATGAAATAAATTCTTCCAACAGCTAATTGAACATCTGTTCTTTACTTATTTGTACGGATTACACATTATATATACAAGGTTCAAAAATACGTGAGTAATCTATAACTGAACGTTCAAAAGCTACGACTGAGATGACATTGGAAATGAGTCAATAAGAAAAATAATAAATAAATATCACTTAAATGGTAAGAGTAGACTACAAGTTACCGTAATTACCTAGTACGCTGTTTACTGAAAAGCTGCGGTATTTATGTAGTCATCAAATTTTGGCATCCGCGAGGTAAATTTAAATTTATTAATACTTAGGCGACGTGATTGAATTAGGATTGAACGGATATTTATTAAGGGTTAGGTTAGGTGTATAGTTAATTAGATTATAAGCTAACGGACCGGTGTTAAGTATCTATTTTAGGGTTAAATTTACAAGAACTCACAAAATTTACAAACCCGTGTCTTTACATTCTCATGGATATCTCTCGTCTCTACATAATTATATCAGGGGCATGCAGTTTAACGATACTAGAGTAGATTCTGACATATTTAAATAAGTACCTACGAGTGATGAAACCCGTATACAACTAGGTATTTTCCAGCAAGCCGTATTCAGATCGTGAGCGAACAGTGGCTGTGAGAGCTATGTAAACACTGGCTGACCTACGTAACCATTTTGTGTTGCTGATAAAGCCTGCATACCATCACGTCTTTAGCCTTCCTTCCGATATACATAACTGACATTCCTCTTATTTGTAAATGTATATTTTATAAACATAATCTCATCACGAATTCCTATGCTAGGAGCTAAGCGATTATGCTAGCAAGCATGGCATTTTCGAATTTCATCTCAGAACATTACAGACAAATCACTCAATTCACTTAGATCTTCCCGTCTCAATAGAAGGTTAACTGTAAACTACGTGACGTCAGACAATTGTTGATCTTCTTCTGATCCGAACCACTGAATGAATTAGATTCAGACAAATATAAGCTGTTAAAATATTCGTTGTAACAATTAAACACTCAAAATTACCGGAATTTAGTCACGCGTTGGCTTTAAAAAGCACCGAGAGAACCGGTTACAGAGCTCAATTGTGACTATGGGCTACCTACCCTTGACCCAATTGACCGGTGGGAAGATTTGGTCCACAAAGGAATGCATTACTGTTCAATGTTCACAATGTTGGATGGTCAAGTATTGGTAGTTTATACAATGGGAATACTGTCAAGTTAATCAGTTCTGTCTTATAATTTTATGCGTCGTTTTTAGGAAACACTGACAAATTTTTGGCCTCAGGTGACATTTGAAATTGATAAAGAATATTTCGTTCCACTCTTTATATACCTACTTACGTAAACAACGTTAGGTTTATGGTTTTCTCCAGATTTTCAAAAAATTACCGAGGAGGTACTTCGAACTCATTAGTCTCATCTCTGGTCTCATTACAAAATCCAGTTTAACCGTTTTTCACAAGGAATAACGGGCTTTGTTACCTTATGGCAAATTTTGTTTCTGCACGCTTAGGTAGGTTTTGGGCGACGGAGCGGACCTAATATGCAGACAGAGCAACGACCTGGATAAGGTTAATGTTATTTAAACGGCACATATAGGCTACCTGGCAACCCGCGTTACCTAACTAAAACATACGAAAGATATCCGAAAACATACTGGTTTGTACGAGTATAATTATTTCTTTTCCTCTCATCAGCAAGCGTGAGTAGTATTCAGACATCAGATTTGTTATGTGCTCCAAAGTGTTTCGATTGACCCTCTGTCAACCTGTAAGACCTTGGCTTGGCATTATTTGACTATCGCGACTATGGTAAGCCTATACAATTCGTTATGTATTGTTAGCTCAATGGGCAACACCATCACCTTGGTACCTACCTCGTGGGCAGGGCATGGGAGGCAGGGCATCACCGTAAGCAATTTTATCAAAAGGAGAATTTCTGCCTGCCTCCTTGTTTTCGCGGAAGTACCTATTCGCAACGATTCCATTGATTTACTGGATGAATTCCATCTTGTGGCGCGCCTTGGGGGAGGCCTATGTCCAGCAGTGGACGTCTATCGGCTGAAATGATGATGATGATGATGATGACTGGATGAATTTAGTTTCTTTCTAGGATTACGATTTCTTGTGCAAGGGCGTTATGGTGTTTGAAATTAATTTTAAGTAAGTATAGGTTGTGGAGTACCTACTTACTTGAAATTAATTTCTGACGGTATACTTTTTGTTAACATCAGTATCTAAAAAACATTGGCGAATCCAGTGAAGTCGGAGTCAAGATCGAAGAAGAAAGTTCGAAAAAGAAACTGGACTAAGCTTAGGTTGTATCAAAGGGAGTTTCATAATGGAGAAAATGCTTGGAAAATGACGTTTTACTTTACGGAACATGTATGGAATTAGGAACAGCTGGCGCTGCATTTAACGGGCGTTAATTTTCTTGATGCAATCAAGGTTCATTGTCGTTCCCGATCCCGATGGACTGACAGCGTTAACATTTGTCGCTGTGATCTTGTGTTATGCTTTAAGTATGCGAATTCACCTCACACCTCAATAATGGCCGCAAGAAAGAAGTTCGGGAACCTTTGGTATCCCTACATTTGAAATACGTAATTCTCCGTTAATTCCCAAAAACTGGTTAATGTCTCAATTACGAACTAAATAAAATAGTTAGGAGCAAGAATTTTCTAAAATGTTTTCAAATCACTGCGTTATTTTCTTCCTTTAGCTAAATTAAGGGAAGCCAGCAGGGCTTAGCCGGATAATCTTTTAGTTTCAATAAACATCTCAAAATTCTCAAATTACAGTTTTGATCGATCTTCTTTGCTATATGGCCAAATCATCAAAGGTACTCTGTCTGTAAGACGTCCCATCCCTTTTATTTTCTATTTAACCTATTTCTCTATAACAATTATAGTTACTTTATCCTGTTCTACAGTGAAATGAAATTCATTTTTCGTTGGAAAAGTGTAGTTCATCCAGTAACTAGGTACCTATGTCATTTTTCTCTTAAAATTCTTTCAACGGGCTTTACCAAGCGGTAACATATACACTATACATCGAAGAATTGTGAACATTTAGATGTGGACATTATGTAGACATAGGTAGGTACGCAGCAGGTGGGTTGTTCAGGTTTTTTGTTGTACTTAAACCAGTTTAAATTCGGGCGTCGGTAGGTACCTAAAGAATTACATATATACCTATAGGATGCCTACAAACACACAATATCGATATCGCTTGTTACGCCGATTAATAGAAGTCATTATTTAAAACGAGAAGCGTACTATGTAGTTAATTTAAGTAGTATTTTGTCCAATTTAATAATCATGATTTTCTAATTGGGTTTTTGGTGATTCAATGTAATGTACCTAGTTAATATAATTGAACTCATTATTAAGTATACCGATGATTATCCTGTAACCCGTCCAAAGGTACAATAAGCCTAATACAAATTACTTTTACTTACTGCTATATTTGGGGGAGGCCTATGCCCAGCAGTGGACGTCTTTCGGCTGAAATGATGATGATGATGATGACTGCTATATTATTTAAGTACATAGGTATGTATTAATTAGCTATCTTAGAAGGTCTAAAAGGCTTGTGGGAGATTTGAATGCCTTAATCGGCTTATTCGTCGTCTCATTCATTTCTATTTAAATTATACGTTGTAGATAGATTATAGAGGAGCGAGATGGTCTGAGGTCGCGGGTACACGGTGGATGCGTGTGGCGCAAAATCGGTCTGAGTGGCGCCTTGGGTTGGTTTGGGAGAGGCCTATAAAAGTAGGTACAAGATTAGTGTAGATTCCTATTAGAAAGTTTTTTTTTTATCCAAGTAGTTTGATCATTTTAAAGGCATCTAAGTGTTTTTAAATAAAGTGGAAAACATTAGGAAATTTTCACATATTAATAAATAATCAAGTAGTTTACTTACATTATTGTACCTACCTACTAGCTAGGTTTAAGCATTTTAGTTAGGTACCTAGTATTTTCATAGGATAAAAACTACAGGTAGGTATTTATTATAAATAGGTATAAGTCTGATCTCCAATGTAGGTCATGGCACGGGCGTCCTCTTGACCTATTTCTGTTCAGTCAGCATCCCTAGGAAATCAATAACCAAGATTTCCAAGTAGCAAGCCACAATCAAACGAAATCGGAAGATCAAATCAAATTAGGCACCGAAGACCGTTGGTAGAAATGGTTTAAAATTCTTACCTTGCGCTGTGCCTCAGCGGCAAATCCAGACTTGGCTGCTCTGTTGTTGGCCATTTTAAATAACTAATTTGAATAAATAAAATCACAGACACTAATTCACTCCGTAATGTAAACAAGCGAGTTCGCGAGACACGAGTTGCGTGTGTGAGTGTGTGTGGATGAATGACATCATGCGGCGACGCCGCGAGCCTCGGGTCGGAGTAGTCGGGTAGGGCTGTGCCGATGTCGATTTTATCGATGGTTTTAATACCTTCCTTAGACACGTTCTTTGACACGTTTTGTTAATCAATAGATAATTTGTCCAACAATTCCCAGTCTTAAACGACTCTTAGGGTTGTTGTCACCGTGTAATAATTTTACCTGATTGTGTTATAATAGGTAAGGTTATGTATATAGGTTATAAGCATGTTACGTTAAAGCATTTTTAAACTGTTCTAATTTACGGTCGTAGAAGGTACTTAGCATGCATTTTATAGTCTATACGATACAAAAACATTGAACATTACATAGTATACACCTACAATATTTTGGTATGTTTTCTCGGACATCATCAGGTATAATTGAATATCATGCTGTTACAATAGTATTACATACGTAGGTTTTGGATAGATTACCTCCCTTTTATTAACCGACTTCAAATAAAGGAGGAGGTTCTCAATTCGTCGGAATCTTTTTAAGTTTATTTTAATTTTTTATGTATGTCTCAAGCACGTTATAATTTGTTTCAGTTCTGATGATAGAATCCATGAAAAAATGAGGGAACTATTCGAAATTTATTAGCAATTTCGAAGACTACAGGATTACGTCTTTCTATAAGTAAGTAATGTATCGAAACTGTAGCCGAAAAAAAATTAAATAACAAATATAAACCACCTTCATCAAACTCCGTCAGACTGCGAAGTCAGTGTAAAGTGAATCGACCCAAAGTAATGATAATCATACAGTGAACTTGATATTGACATCGCATTTAATCGGAGTTTGGAGGCGGTTTTTATTTTTTTATTTAAGTAAGTAAGTAATAACTGACAACATTGACAACCCTAACAGTTTCAAATTTATTGGTGCGATTTGTATGGACTATTTCAGAAAATGCACAAAATTTTGCCAACTCTTACTTCACACGAGATTACGTAGTCAAAACAGGTGGTTAAGACCAACGCCGATTTTATGCAAAAAGAATATATTGCATGAAATCTCCCAAAATGAGCCAACTTTGCGTTGGCCCATTTTTTTATTTATTAAGAATACGCAGGCAGAATATATTATTTTGACAATTAAAAATCAGTAATATGTTTGTATATACGGGCTACGCTGAGTTGAGTAAGTAATTCTTAAAAAATATATTCGTCAATTGCGTTCTAGTGAAAATCTTACTCTCTCTATCCCTCTTTGCCGTACTGGTCCGTTCTTTTTATCTAATTCTTTCTCCCTAGCCCAACTTTGGCACGATCTCCCCTTAAAAATCAGGCAAGCACCTAGCTTATTTGTGTTTAAGAAGCAAGTTCGAGCATTTCTATGTAAGCAGAATTGATCATCTTGGTATTGGTACACACTTGCTTTATCTATGGCATCTTCCTATATGTATGTATACAATTTCCTACAACCTTTTTATATTTATAAGTACGTATGTGTGTATCTTTATATTCAGTATAACTTTTTTATTATATTTTTTGTTGCGTTTTGCTAAATTGTTTTTAGGGTTCCGAACCTCAAGAGGTAAAAACGAAACCTTTATAGGATCACTGGTGTGTCTGTCCGTCCGTCTGTCACAGTCGATTTTCTCCGAAACTACTGGACCGCTTAAGTTATGTTATGTATATGTAAGTTTGTGACCCAAAGACGGGCGGGTAACGAAAATGAATGAATTTTAAACATATACTCTATTTCTGGGGCCTATTTTTTTTTGCCATTAAGTTTTAATTTCGCGTGCAGGCAAGTAGAATAGGCAAATTTCTATGCCTAAAGTTAACATTTGTTAGAGAGTGGTCCTTCTGTACGGTAGTGCTATTACTTACACTGTCTGTGTTCATTTATTTATTTATTTACAAATAATTTCCCAGCATTAATTACAGTTTACACCAAAGCACCGTGGAATTCAATTTATCATTTTCTTATACATATCTAAATTAAAACTAAACAGGAAATAAGTAGGTAAGTACGTACATAAGACACAAACCGAGGACACCGTATCATCCATCGTCTCGCAGAACTTCAAACACTCATTACACACAGCCATCCAACTACTAGCAAACACCTCGCAGTGTGGTGCAGATGCGAGCAGGTTGTTCAGGACTTGCAGAGCACGCTCAAGCAGCGATATTCTGCGAGACACAGTGCGCGCGGCCGGCACTGCCAGCAGCTGGTGCGGGCGCGGCCGGACCAGCGAGGCCTTGGACAACGAGTGGGCGTGGAGGCGAACTACTTCGGCCACCAACTCGGAACAGTCCGAGAGTCCTCGCAAGACACTTACGGTGATTGTTACGGTGAAGGTCGCAATTCCGCCGCACTTCAAGAGAATTATACCTACGCCAAAGTCCCGTTAAGAAATTTAGTAGGGTACAAGTACGGGTAGTACCCATACATCTTTTTGTATAAAAAGCGTAAAAACGCTTTTTGGATCTTCTCCAAAAGTACATGGTACCTAACCTACCTATCGATAAATGAAATCGTGCTCTGCGTTCAGCACTATGCGTTCGAAATGTAAAACGAAAACCAAGTATGGAATACAATGAGAGTGAGCGGTGTGGAGACATTTGTCGTCTCGCTCTGGCGTCTCGACCCTGTGCCGGCAACCGGCCGGCAAGGCGATCTGATATCGAAGGAAGGAAGAAACTTTTTTGGGAATCGTGAAGTAGGTAGGTACCTAACTATGGGCGTCAGAAAAAGTTTTGGAAGTTAATTTGGTTATATTTCAACGAATAAAAACATTTGTTACGTCTTATAGTGTTTTAATTAACTTCTACATCACTAGTGCTTTACTAATATCAAGCTTTTAGTTTGTAGCACAAAATAATGCTTATTTTATAAATTTGTAATTAGTAAAAATATCACTATACCTTAATTACAGATCAAGCTGTAAGTACGAATAGTAAAACCAGGTAAAACGAAACAGTATAAAATTGTTGAAAAGTTAAATACCGTTCATCATGGTTTCTAAACTCCATCTAGTCAATTATTTTATAACTTCTTACATCTTTCGTGCTTCATGTTGGTGTAACGAAATGTATAGAAGGTTACCTTACTCATGGACGTTTCAGTTCATAAATATATCGTTAGATGGCAGTGTTATATAATCTCAAATCACGAATACTGGCTGGCTGTTTTTAACTTTCCATACCATACCTACATAATAATTATGACTGTCAATCAAAGAGCTATCACTTGTCATATAAAAAAAATGCAAGAGTTGTGAGATTTCACTTTTTATCATTTCATAAAAAATGCTAGAAAATAAATAAATAAAGGAAATGATACCCCAAATACCAAGTTAATCGACGAGAGTGGCTCTTACAAAGTTCCAAGGCGGAAATTTCGAAAATGGAGTCTCGCGGCAGAAGGAATCGCAGAGGGCGATGCCACTCTCAGTGTTTCATACCTCCACCTCCACCACAACCATCGATGGTCTCTAAATTCATTAGTAGTATGCAGACTTACGTCGTCACGGCGACCATGATCATCCTAATTTACATGATGATGGAATATCATTGCAAGACTTGCCCCGCGAATTATGACCTGCAGAAGATTTCGAAGAGCATTGAAGAAATCGCGGTGAATACTCATTCATTCTTTGATATAATATGGCACTACTGGTAAATCCCCAATGGCCCAGACCAAAGACGATTTGGCAATGATACCCTTTCGGATCTCCTTCATCGTCCTCGTTGTATTATGTTTCCTTGTACTGCAAATCCTTCAGAACCCTTTTTGGGCAGATGTGATTAAAGCCCTGTTTTCCTATTTTCTAACCTGTCTCACGCAATATATACAGAGTGTCCTATAATAAACACTATAAATAGCTGAGAACTTGAAATTACATTTTCATTTGTAATAAAATTCAAGTATGATATAATGTAATCACATCCTTTATTTACAGGTAAACCTTTCGAAATTAAATATAAACTATCAAGCTTTAGAAAATCAGGTCTTGGTGTTTTCTAAAGAACTGCCAAAGATGGAAGGGCAGATAGAAGTCCTAGAGGCGTTGGCAAATACTATAGAATGTGGAAGATATGGATGGAATCCCAAAGGACAGTGCGGTTGGCCTAACGTGGACGTGTACCTCAGCCGACCGGTCCATAAAATTCAGAAACAGTCACAGAAGAACGGTACTAACTCTAAACCCGTGCAAGTTTCCTAAAAATCGCAAACTAATAGCAATGTGAAAAAAAGTCAATAAAGTTCATCCACAATTCTATTGTTTCAATTAATGCAGTAAAAAGGCTTTTAAGTACTGTATTGACGATACATTCACAGGTTATTGTAGATAAGCTTCAATTCTTCCATTGTCTTTGTTACGGTAGTAACATTTACGGACACGATAGCAAATGTTGCTTGGGTCGAGTTCAAATTCTTCGTGTTTTCCAACAGCGGTGGACTTCAGGGGGTACCTAGTCAGCATGGAAACATTTTTACAAACCGGCAACTTACACTGCTGAATAAAATCTGTCACGCTTCTCTCAAAATCAGTTACAACATCTCGACCTCTCTTTGGTTCTGCGACAGCTCTGACATCAATTTCAACATCGCGTTTGCACTTCTCCAAATTTTTTGAACGTTTATATGGTACTGGTGGGGGTGGTGACGGCTTATGTGGAAAGGCTTCCTGCTCCGTCGTGGTTACTAGGTGTTTTAGGTCCTTGTGAAGATTATCGTAAGCCGTTCCTATGTTGTTAATCGTAAACTGAGAAAGGAATATAAAAAAATGCTTTCACTCAATCAGACTACACACATAAGATGGAAATGGAATTTTTTGGTACCTAGATTTTTATCTATAAATAGGTTTCTGTTTGAAGCATTTGTACTGTTTTGAAATTAACAGTTGGAATGCATGAAAGAAATATAGCATTCATATGGACAAGGCTGTGTAAGACAATAACTCTCTGATCGTATCAAAATATACAGAAGGCAAAGGCAACTGTCTGATTTATTTATTTATCAAGGCACTACTGGATGGATCGGACTGAAATTTGGCACGCTTAATAAACCTGCACGCATCAATTCAAAGATGTGTGTGAAGTCCCCAATCCGCACTGGGCCTGCGTGGGGACTATAGCTATAGCCCAAACCCTCTCGTGATGAGAGGAGGCCTATGCCCAGCAGTGGGACGTAAGTAGGCTGTAGTAGTAGTAATAGTTATTGTGAAGCGGATGTCTTTGTCTAGGAAAGGATTTTTGGAAATTTCGCCAATAAGGGGATAAGGGGGTTTCTAGTTTGCGCTGTACCGATTTTAATGAGATTTGGTACAGTGTGGTAGGTACAGTTAAACTTACGACTAGGGGAAAGGACATATGCTACTTTTCATTTAAAAAAAACGCTTAGTTTCCGCTTCAGTCCTTCATAATCTAACCTGTTTATTTGCAGGGCTACGAGTATATAGTATATCATACCTTAAGAAAACGTAGACTGGATTTCATGTTAGCCAGTTCCTTTTCGATCATGAACCTCTCCCAGAAGTTTGCGGCCATCTGTCCTATAATCGCAGCCATACCTACATACATGACCAATTCTGCGACTATTGTCCTTACCGACTTCTGGCGTTGGGGCATCTTGATTGAGGCTTCAATGTTTTACATTTTATTAATTTTTTTTTTCGATTTGATTTGAATGGTTTGAACGCACTTGACAAAATTTATACTTAGTGATTGTCCTATTTGAAGTTGTCAGTTAGTGTTACAACATTATTGTAATCATTGTAATAGTCTTATCTATAGATCACAAACCTCTACAAAGAGAGTGTACTTAAAAACTTGGTCAGTAAAATTCATTCATATGGATATAATCTTTTTGCAAACGGGAACCCTGAGGTTCAATAGATAGATCTAAAATGGATCTAAAAGTAAACACACACCCGTATTTCGGTGGCGGTTTTAGTCTGTATTAGCGTAGTTTGCTTGCTATGCATTTACTATGGTTGCATGTGAATGATCACTACATACCTAGTATATAACAAAGTCGCTTCGCTGTTTGTCTCTCCCTATGTATGCTTAGATCTTTAAAACTACGCAACGGATTTTGATGCCGTTTTTTTTAATAGTGGTGTTAGTTTTTAGTAAAAGATTGCTAAATGTTATCTTAAAATTATTTTTACTGCTGTTTAGTTAAGATAATGGCCTTTTTAGTACATATATACTCGTAGCTTCATGTTATACATTTAATAAAATTTTATATAAATATGTAAAAAAATAGGCACATTTTTTTTCACTCGGCTATATTTCGCACTATGTCGGGGTTATTCCGACCTCATTAAAAACTGGGATTTTAACTACAATCTAAGTTGGGGTTATTACGACTTCGTAAATATGGCGCAAAATCCTCCTTTGGCATTTTTGTTCGGAATATAACCAAATTCGGAATCACCCCAATGCACCTTAGATATATAACACTTTAATAGGTTAAACACTGTATTTTTAAAATCAATTTTATTTTCCATCAAGCCACCACTAGTTTATTGTCGGAGTTCTTTTCTTTTTTAGCATCGAACGAGTCGGTGTATACGTAGGACATGATGGCGATCTCCTGGAATGATGAAAGAAAACTTTGTTAATACTGTTACTCAATGCAGTCAAGTGAAAACTGATAGACACAGCCACAACACTCCATGCAAATGGAACCTAAACTGCACACTAAAATATTTTGGTGTACAAATACGTGAGCGTGTTGCGCGATTATGCGTTTTGGTATGTTCCGACGGTGTGATACCTCACCTGTTTTTTGTTACGGAGCTGTGCTGATAGAAGAACTGTGAATGTCGAGTGAATCAAGTCTGTAGCTTTGGGAACAAAAGTGACAATACAGACTACAGTGATATACTTTCTGGTGGGATGTGATATAGGTCTACAATAATATGCTGCTCCGGAATTTTATAGAAGTGTGGGTGACACCGAAATGTCATTCACTGCTGTGTGTGTTGTAAGTGGTGTATTAAAATAATCCCCGACTCCCATGTATCGGTGTGTTTCATTAAATTAAATACGTTAATTCGTTTTTAACTTGTCCAGTTTTGTGTGCTTAAACAAGTAAATGACAATTGTAATGTGCAAATAATTTATTTTGCATTAGGAAAATATTTCCTTAATTTTTGTTTTATTGCAATAAAGTGGCAATATCCGACTTTGACGTACAGGTGTCACGACCCGGAGTAGCTGACCTTCCTTTCTTAGGCCATGATATGTCTTTGGCATTTAGGTAATCCATATTATCCATATTAATATTTTAAATGAGAAAGTAACTCTGTCTGTCTGTTACCTATTCACGCTTCAACCGATGGACCGATTGAGATGAATTTGGCATGGAGATAGTTGGGGTCCCGGGAAAGGACATAGGCTACTTTTTATCCCGAAAAAACGCATAGTTCCCGCGGGAGTGCGATAACCGAATCGCACGCGGGCGATGTCGCGGACAGAAGCTAGTAAGTAATAGGTAATCAGTCGTTATGGAAAGTCAAAGTAAAAGCAAAATTGAATAATATTGAAACACACCATTATGAAAAAGAGCTTTTTAGGGTTCCGAAGTCCACAAGGAACCCTTATAGTTTCGCACTCTGTGCTCTGTCCGTCTGTCCGCATATTAGTTACGCTGACAAAGTGGTACAATAAAATTTTGAAATATATTTTTTTATAGGGTACCTCCCCTACTCGTAAAGTGGGGATGTAATTTTTTTATGGTGGTATTTGGATGGCTGAAAAAAATCACGGTTATGGCATATATAACGTAGTTGAAAGGAAAACTATCACAGCTAAGTAGGCTGTACAAACTTACGAGTCATAGTCGACCAACTTATGAAATGATTAAAAAACCAATGATTTTTCTCGAGCGGCGGGGCATCGGGCGGGCACGTCATACCACAGGCTAGCTAGATGCTAATAAGTCTTAGAAAGGTACTGTGGGCATCGTCAACTTCAGAACCCTATACTTTGCGCGTGGCCCGACACGCACTTGGCCGGTTTTCTGTTTCTTTTGGATCGAGTGGGGCACATATATAGGACTCAATAGTAGATTTCACTATTGAGTCTTATGCAAGTAGGCTATCCGGGCTTGAGGGTATGTTACTAACTACTTACTTCAATTCAAGGTTAAATTCCTACTAGATATCGTTAATATCGTTATTATCTTATCCATTTAAAGTTATTAACTTGTTCCTTTAAAGATGTAAGTACGTTCAAAGCGGAATCACATTTAATCTTTTATTATACTTATGAACTGACCGTCAATCTTTATTTAAAGAGAACTATCTCAAAAACGGCTCTAGCGATTAGGACGAAATTTTCTATACATATGGAGGTTTACGGGGGTGAGTTAAGGTGTAATTTCTTCCGAGCAAAGCTTTCCCAGGTTAAGTACTTTACCTTATGCGAGGTGTTTCGATTGGGCAAGAAGATTCTTCGAAGGAAACCAACTTTCTGTTTGATCTGTACGGGTTCCGACTGGGTGGTCGGTACGCTGCGACTAGTACATACTGACAGGTCTCGCGTGTTTTTAACCTGAAAGTTCATATACCTTGTTCAAAAAACTAAAATAACCGCCAAATAATAGTGCTTGCACCGTTGTGTTCCGGTAAGGGGGTAGGGAGCCGGTGAATTACAAGAATAGATACAATCAGAGAGAGAATTTCTTAGTGGTAGGGCCCGGTGCTAGGTCCTTACGGGGAGGGGGGGAGGTACCACACCGTCTTTTCCCGCTAACCTGCCGCTAAATAGCAGTGCTCGCACTGTTGTGTTCCGGTAGGGGGTTAAGGCAGCCGGTGAAATTTCTGGTACAGAGGCATTCCATCTTAAGGCCTCAGGGTAGGCAACGCATTCGAGATCTTATGGTTTCTTAATGGGGGATCATAAGATTTCGGTGTCCATGGGCCGCATGTGACCTCTAACCATCAGGTGGGCTGCGCGCTCGTTTGCTTATACCATTGATATAAAAAAAAACAATCTTGTCCTCGATTAGAAATCTTATATGTTTCATTATGCCCATGGACCACTGCCGGTCTAGGTAGTGTATCAGGTGTCCTGCATCTGCATCTTTTGAGGACGACAATATCGCTATTAAAAAGCTTTTGGAAATTAACTCATAGTCAAATTATGCAAGATGAGTCCCAAATGCGGCTATAAAAAAAGACAGTCGAATAGTTTATGAACCACAGAACTTTAATCGAGAATAGGTCTGTCTTATCAACACTATTCGATAAGTCCACACTCCACTTACGTAAGGATCCAAACCACCAAACGAAAGGTGCAAGACCGGTCTGATCAGCGAGCCCTGTATAGTGGAAGTCTTAAATTTTGGCTGACACGAATAACGTCATTGTCTACGGCTGTGATAAGGATCGGTGAATATTCGACTGTCCTTCAGCGACGCCCGGGGCTCACCCTTTACTAACAGTTTCCGTGGTGTCGTCTTTCATGGCGTTTGCCAGACAGCAGAGCTCGTCGGCCACAGTGAGACACGCTGCCTCAGCGCGCGTCACCTCATTCTGCGGAAATTTAAGTATCATGCATTAACAAATACCAAACACCACAGCACAGCAGCATGTTCAAATATTTATGATCACCCTTGTTCGCTCAGAAATATCTGATGGCGACTGTACCAAGCCGGCACGGACCTCATCTCATCCCGAGAGCGTCTGGGCTTACAACGTCAGTCACTTCAGCCAAAAAGTCTACTGCAGGCACTGCTGAATATAGGTATAACTGGTAAAGAATGCCTAGTGGCATTAAGTTCGCTTTTTGTATTAAGTAGTTTTTACTAATGTGCAATAAAGTTTAAATAAATAAATAAATACATAGGCTTCCCCCAAAGCTCGCCACTCAAACCAGTCCTGGCCATCTCTTTTCTCGAGGTCGTCGCTCCATCTTGTTGGAGCCGACAGCTCGTCTCTCGGTTTGCCGATGCCACTCGAGAAATTTCTGGCCCCAACGGTCATCAGACCTGCGAGCAGTCACCTTTGTAACGACTTGAAAAAAAAACGATTTTCAATTAATTCGTTCCGGTACCTGTAGGCCTGAAGTAAAGTAGCTTCTATTTTTGTTAAACATCATGAGATAAAAAAAGAGAATACCTCCATCATATTCACGACCTTCTTCATATCACTCAGATCGTGGCTAGCGTATATTTTGTTCGAAATGTCGGGGATGATGTAGCCAAGCACGACCAAGACCAATAGCATGGCTACTGCCACGTAGCTGCCGGTCGCAGCCGAGTAGGCACTCCAGAAGTAACCAGCGGCGTGCTGCATGAAGCCGTTACTGGAAGGGTCGGAGGGCATAGCGTGTGCTGGCGGCCTGTTTCGAGGGCTTCGGGCTTTGATGTACACACCTGTTGTTATTATTATTATTTGGGGTGTTGTAGGGCCATATTTATTATTTGTTGGACTTTCGCAAAAACAGTAATAATACGTTCATTCATGAATCTATGGTTCATTCTAGATATTTTCGCGGCAAAATTAAGGATTAAGATTTAACGCTGCTGTGTTATACCTATAGGTGGGTACCACAGAGATAACAGATACTATAGAGTACGGTTGTTCGTCCATTTGTATGGGAACCAAGCGTGTAACATTTTGCATCGCTACGATGACGTCACGAGAGTAATTTAGTGATGGGCAACAAAAAATGCGCGACTCCGATTTAACAGCATCGATTGTCAAGCGGCTAAACGATTTAAGATCTTTAGCATTTTTAATCGATTTACATATCGATAAAACACGACAGCTGGAGTTATGTCGTTTAACTACAGAGTTCCTATGGCCACCTTCTGGTTCCATAATCAGTTCAGCTCTGTGTCATAATAATTTAGCATTGGCATCCGATTTACTTGCTTCCACCGGTTTCCCGTGACCTTCACGAGGTCGTCGCTCCATCTTGCAAAATTTCAGCTGAATCGGTAACGGGGAAGTGGATCAAATTCAACTTGCAAGATTTGATTACAGACAGACAAACAAACTAATCAAACAAACATCGGGACATGTGAAACTAAATAAAAGCTTGTAATAACAATAGATAAATGAAATACTGATCGTGTAACTCCATTCATAGTAGTAGATATATTCAAGTATTTCTGATAATACTAGCTGTTCAAGTGTTCACTTATTACCACGTTTTATAGCTACATTATAATATGCATTTTTATTATCATTTTTCTGTCTGATTTTAATCGATTATGAAATCGGCATTGAAATTAGCAGGTGCACATCACTATTGACAGAATAATGAGAAATCGGCCTGGAACGCGGTTGGTCGAAGCCTCGAGAGTTTGGCTTGACTACTTTTACATTGCTGGTTTTCAATATGCGCAAGTTTGGCGCAACAGATTAAAGCCGCAATGGAAAACGAGCATTGGACACAAGGCATTCGCTACTAATTTGGTAAAACTAATAAAGAGCTACAAAATAAATCGTTTTCACAAAAATAACAGATATTTCAAGACAGAAAGTACTTACCGATGATAGGTAACACCCTGATGACCAACTCCACGAACGCTGGTGTTGTTTGTACAGTTAATTACGGCACACTTAGTCATTTTCTTTTTTTGATGTAACGTTGCTCGCGGAAGGCGGTCGGAAGCGAACTGAGGTTAGAAGCGAGCAAAGTGGACATAATGTCTACTTTTTTCCACGCGCGGTAGGTAAACTTTAGCATTTTATCTCGATCTATGTTCTGTGGTAGGTACATTATACTACGCAACTCTCCCCTCCCCTCCGCATCCTGCTTCACCCCCCCCCCCCCTGAAATATGTCTCGTTTTGCACATTTTCTCAATTTTCAGGAAACCTATACAAGCTAGGATAAAATGGTCCAAAAGTAAATTATTTATCAAAAAATATCTACAAATAAGTAAAACATTCATTTCGATACGAGTTATAGTATAGACCTTGACTATTTTATCTTAGCTTTTATTGTTATCCTGAAAATCGATGAAGTGTGAAAAACGGGATATATTTCAGAGAGGAAGGGGTGCAGCAGGGTTCGGAGGGGACAGCTGTGTATTATAATGTAGTCACTTTAGAGTAAGACTGCAGCAATAAATCTTAATCCTTGATTTTGCCATTTTCACCATACATTGAAATCTAGAATGAACGTATTATAAATATCTGTTCTTGGCATTCGCAGAAATATTTTCTCAAATCATTTATTTTGTTAAGTAGTAGGAAATCTTGCTCGATTGAGGAATTTGAGGTTAGTTTTGGAGAGAATGGAATGTACAAATTATGATATTTGTCAACGGTCGAACGGCTCTACTCTTTCTAGCCCATCTATAATTTTAATAAAATATAGTGTTTGCAAACCTGAATAGCCACCACGCCTCGCCATTTCCTTTTTTTACATTTTCATGTAGGTATACATATTACATTGTGTACATATTAGTTTCCCTTCTGAGGTTTTTAGATTATTGCACCAAAACTGACACTGACGTTCAAGAGGTTTACTTACATTCTGTAAAGAGTTACATTACCTAATAGTTGTGCCCCGCGACTTCGTCTGCGTGGAATATAAAATTGCCGATAACTTTTCTTTCCGACATCCGATTTTACATTGTCTCAAACTTTCGCGATACACACTCATATTAAACACACTACAACAACGGGACTTAATCGCGTAAAAAGACCATTTATATTTATTTATCCGATCCGATTTTAATCAAACATAGCTTATATGTTGCTCCAAATGATGCTCTATCTACCCTTGAAAACTGCATTCTAATCGGTTCAGTAGTTTCGAAGATTAACTCTAACAAACAGACAGACAGACAGAAACACAGTAATGTGGGCCCGCTGAGAGGGTTGCAGTTGCAGAATGCTGGAAAGCGAACCTGTAACCCTCGCGCAGCAGAGCGTTGGAGAATCACTGAGACAAGAAATCTGCATAATTTTGCCACTAGGAGCGCTGCAATCGCTTGACCCAAACCATCTGTCAAGTACAGAGACAGATATTTGTTGTTATTGGTTTTCTACCTATTGTTGTTATTGGAAAACTACCTAATACCTACCCAAACGTTTTTTTAAAGATCAATAATAGGTTTACATAGTTCTCCAGGGTCCAGGACTTCACAGAGCTCTTAATAACTTATGGTGTGCTCCCTTTCGGGATTAAGTAAGTACACCAAAAAAACCTTGCACCTCAGTAAAATCCAAAGTGAAATTTATTGCAAACTAAACTCGTTTCCTATGGAAGGACAAGAATTAAACATTGTTATCGGACTTGAGATTTTATTATAATATAATTTACAAGATCGATTGAGTCCGTACTGTGGTAAATGATCTTCATTCGTTCTAATTAATTACTTACTTTCACTTATCATTAGGGTAATTTCCAGCGTCTGTTGAGGATTCGCCAGACATATCATAGTACATTACAGGACAGGTGGTGAATTCGTAAATGTCCCAGATCGCAGGTTTCTGTGGCCCGAACCGAAGGTGAGGATCTAGGTCTATAATGTACTAATGTGTTACTTTTGTTTCGAAACACTGACGTCAGAACCCTTGCACGGGCATGGAGGTTTTGGCGGGCACGGTTTTTTAATTCTTTTAAACTTTACCGAGCCTGGTTTTGTCAGATCTGAATCGTCCGTAACGTAAGGGCACGGGTCTATAGTTGAAGCTTTATTACTTTTACAAAACGTACAAGGTTGTTTGGAGTTTGCACATAATGGGCAATTTTCAGGAGTACCTTTTGCACAACCGGAACACTTTGATAAAGATCTATTTAGGGATGACTTATTTTTACAAACTGGACAGTTAAGCGGTGGGAAGTAAATTGTTAGATCCTCTACTGGTTTTTCTTTTGACTTCTTTCTCCTTTGTCCACCTTGTGCTGTTCCGCCACCTGATCCGCCTAGTCCACCGCCTGGCCCATCACCTGGTTTACCTAGTCCACCGCCTGATCCATCAAGTCCTCCACGAGGTGCTGAATTTGCTTCACTGTGACAACAGCTATCCTTTGACCTGTGGAAAAAAGGAAAGTGTATTGAAAAAAAAGTAAAATTTAAAATTAAAAAACCCCGCAACACAAAAAAAACTCTAAAAACTAAAAAATAATATATTAAGAATAATTATTATTATCACATGTATTATGTACGAGGGTTATCCAAAAGTAATGATAATCAGTATGAAAGACACATAATATTTAATAAAATAATTTATTTTTCTACGTAATCTCCTTCCAAGTCTACACACTTAGACCATCGTTTCTCCAGACCACGAATTCCTTTACAGGATGCCAGCTCGAAGTTTACCCCGCCGCTTTTCTTTGATTGCCTCTCTCAATCTGCGTATTTGGTCAGCGTAGTGGGAGCCCGTAATAGTGGTTCCCTTTTCCAGGTATTCGATCATTATGACTCCCTCAGCATCCCAAAACACTGAAGCCATGACCTTACCAGCGGAGCTTGCTACCTTGAATTTCTTCGGTGTAGGGGAAGACGCTCGCTTCTAGGTCATGGATTGCCGTTTGATCTCAGGATCGAAATGGTGGATCCAAGACTCGTCCATGGTTACAAACCGACGCAAAAATGTTTCGGGATCAGTTTGATATTTGTCAAGATTAGACTTCGAAATCTCACATCGTATTTTCTTTGGTTCAGCCGTTAACATTCTAGGCACCCAACGAGCGGAGACTTTTTTTATGTGTAGTTCATCAATTAAGATTCTTTGAATGCTGCCATACGAGATGCCTGTGAGCTCAACTAGATGCCTGATAGTCATCCTTCTAACTGTTAAAACGAGATCATGAATTTTTTCGACGTTTTCTCCAGTAATGGCGTCAGATGGACGGCCTTCGCGATGTTCATCTTGAGTGGATGTTCTTCCCAAGTTAAACTCCTTTGACCATCGTGCCACTGTGGAATACCGTGGAGTGGACTCACTCAGTGGAGTGAAAAACAGAAGTATTTAATAACCGCTCTCACCTCAGTTTTCTCCATTTTTGCGTTACTGCTCGTGAAAAAACAGCTGCAACTCTCTGACAGATACATATTTTTTAGGGTTCCGAAGTCCACAAGGAACCCTTATAGTTTCGCCATGTCCGTCCGTCCGTCCGTCCGTCCGTCCGTCCGTCCGTCCGTCCGTCCGTCTGTCCGCACTATTGCTCGGAGATGCTTAGGTCTAGAGAGCTGTAATTTGGCATGAATATGCATATTAGTTACGCTGACAAAGTGGTACAATAAAATTTTGAAATATATTTTTTTATAGGGTACCTCGCCTACTCGTAAAGTGGGGATGTAATTTTTTTTTCTTGCGTACCCCATGGTGCGGCATATCGTTGAATAGGTCTTAAAAAAATATTGTGGGTTTGTTAAAACCATTTTTTGATTAAGTGATGCGTTTGTGAAATATTAAGCTTTAAAGTGCTATTTTTTGTTAGAGTCACGTGTCCCCCCCCCCTGCCAGCTAAATGGTGGTATTTGGATGGCTGAAAAAAATCACGGTTGTGGCATATATAACGTAGTTGAAAGGAAAACTATCAGAGCTAAGTAGGCTGTACAAACTTACGAGTAATAGTCGACCAACTTATAATGATGATTTTTCTCGAGCGGCAGGGGCGTCGGGCGGGCACGTCATACCACAGGCTAGTTAGATGCTAATAAGTCTTAGAAAGGTACTGTGGGCATCCTAAACTTCGGAACCCTATAATTTGCGCGTGGCCCGACACGCACTTGGCCGGTTTTAAATATTCATTTTTCATTTTTTTATTTACTAAGGAGTCTTTATGGCCAGTAACGGCATACCTATTTATTTTAATCCGATTCAATAAGTATTGAGTTATCATTACTTTTGGATCACCCCTCGTAAGTATAAATATTTTTATTTTCCAAGCGTCGTCGCTTCGGGGGATCGCTAAGTGATAGTGCGGTCGAGAATTTGAAATTCGTTAGAGTTCATCATCAGATATTTATACTTAGTTATTGTCTGTTTTTAGAATTTTGTCTACTCTTTAGAAAATTTTCACCTAATTCAACCACACTTTGAGAAAAACAGGTGTCGTAGTCAGTTGTGTCGATTTTGCGAATTTTTCGGAGTAAATTCTTTTGTTGTAATCTGCGATACACCTGCTTTTCTCACTTAGCGGTCCCCCGTCTCGACGACGCTTGGAAAATGAAAATATTTGAACTTACATAATATATGTGACGATAATATTAATAAATATTATAATAGATTTTTCTCAAACATGCTCGGAAATATTCGTGCTACTTTATAAAAAAAAAGAAAACGCGAGGCTGTCCATTGCCGGCCTTGGCCAGCAAAAACATTATTGTCGTGTGTGTTTTTTTTAATTCGCTTGCTTAATTTTAGACACCTCTGTAGAGAAACTGACAAATCCATGGAGGTAATAGTACGACTTCCATGGCCAAATCATCCACGATCATGGAAGTAGTAAATACTGATGTGGGGTAAGTGCGCCTAAATTTATTTCGCCCCTAGGCCTTGTAAACAGCCAACTACTAGTTGAGTAATATTTATAGGTTTCGATAAATTTATGTTAGGCGCACTTACCCCATCCTGGCGCACTTGCCCCGACTGACCTTACGTATTTCCTCGCTGTTCGAGAAAAGCATTATATATACCTCGGCCGCAATTGCGATTGCCGGACTCGTAATAATGTACTATAAAATATTATTTGTTCGTTTTTAGAGTTCTTTTTTTTGTGTTGGGGTTTTTTTATAATTTTAATTTTTCTTTTATTTTATCTTTTTAGGGTTCTGAATCTCAAGAGGTAAAAACGGAACCCTTATAGGATCACTCGTTTCTGTCCATCCGTTTGTCACAGTCGATTTTCTCCGAAACTACTAGACCGATTAAGTTGAAATTTGGCAAGTATATGTAAGTTTGTGACTCAAAGACGGACGTGTTGCGAAAATAAATGAATTTTATCTCTCAAATATATATATATATATATATATATATATACTTTATTTCTTTTTTGGTCAATACTTTTCGAGTTATTTAAGAAAATAGGCGAAAAATCACCATGCCCCCCCCCCCACCCCTTATCTCCGAAACTACTGAACCTAAATTTTTGGAAAAAATACGGAGGATAGTTATTGATTACAGGAAAATTATTAAGAAGTCCATGGTATAAACTATCATATAAAAAAGCTTATCCTGTGAAACGGTTTGAAAATGACTTCATTGAAAATAATCAAGGCTCGGAACCCTCTCCACGCGAGTTTAACTCGCTTCTTGGCCGGTTTTTTTAAATTAGGATGTTCTTTCAATATCATTGAAGTAACAGGAAGCCAAATTTCGAATCGATAAGACGTATGGAAGGTAGTAAGATCCCCTCATCAACTAGAAAAGAGCTGATGATCTTCAAACGGTTAAACAGATTTTCATGAAACATGGCTAAGAACATTCGGGATAAAATTATCCATGACACAAAAAACTAAACGAAAATCGGTTCATCCCTTTGGGAGCTACGATACCACAGACAGACACACAGATTCACATATTCACAGACACGTTAAACTTATAAAACCCTTCTCTTTTTGCGTTGGGGGTTAAAAATTAATGACTGGCATTTGAGCAAGCAACTAGCTTAATAGGGAGATAGTGAGTCGTTATTTCTCCTCACTCCTGTTGTTCCTTTAAAAAAAAAGTAAATCTTTTTCTCGTGACACATAAATGCTTTCAGATTTCTGAATAATGCCCATGGTTTATTATAATTAATACTATTTACGATAATTACTAAAAGTTATAGTTCTTACTTATCACAGCTCATTCCTTCGCTGGGCGTCGTTTCACCACTATTCGTTGGTTGGCTAGTTTTGTTTGGCGTGAAGGTACGGACAAGCGGTCGATCGCTGAAAAATTAAAAAGCATTTTAAAATAAATTGACTCTCATGAGTAGATATGTTCACATTTTTAAGCAACCATCCTAATAGGGAGATAGTGAATCGTCATTTAGGGATATAATTCCCGTATCCCTATTTACAAACTAGAATTAGGCTGCGTTTCCACCAGAGATGTGCGAGGATGCGTTGCGATGGATGTGTTTGTCATGAACCAATAGAAACACTTCATTTACCTATCCTCGCTCAGTTCAGCTCTGGTGGAAACAGCTCAGTGGAGCGAGGTTTTATTACGTACAAAAGAAGGGAAAGATGTGAGATGTGTGCGAAGAATGTGTTTCGAGTGGCGTCTGGCTGGCGGACGCGAGGGCAGTCACGTGAGGGACAGGCCCGCTTATTTGAAAATAGGCCACACACTTCCTCGCACCGCTTAGCTACCTCACACATCTTTGGTGAAAATATTCACACCGTTGCACATCCACGTTACACAGCTTAGCAACCTCGCACATCTCGCGGGTGGAAGCGCAGCCTAAGACCCTAGTTTTTGACTGACTGACTATTGGAATGGCTATTTTATAGTTCTTACTTTTCACTGCTTCCACATGTTATTCCTCCGTCTGGTGTGTCAAACTGGTTCAATACTACAACAAAAAAGATACTTAATGTGAACGATCTTGCATCAACATAGGCATAGGGCGGACGCGGCCTAAAAAAGCACGATTTCGAACACAATTGGAATGAAGTGTCAAAGTTTGCATGCGAGGACGTCTGTGTGCGTGCGAGGACGTCTGTACACTTGTAAATATGTGTGTACCAACCACGCGGGCCAGTGATCCACTCTCCATCTCCGGATGAAACAAATGACGGTAAGGGCGTACTTATTGGGCGCGAGTTGCGCGCCGGCTAGATTCAGGCGGATGATTCCGTGGACATTCTGTATGTAGTACTATTAAATACTTATTCTGTGACATAGGTAAGGTATTTTTGGCAACTTCTCGTTATAAGGTAACGTGCCCTATTACCGGGGGTAATATCAAAATCAATGCTTAATACCGTGGCATTTGCAAGTACGCATTTTATAAGCAAACCGAATGAATTACCAAATAAAACATTTTACACGAACCATGCTTATTTAGTTGACTAACGAACCCATTAGCACTAGTGTTTGTGAATGAAACAAAGTGCTTGCATTTCGTGGATTTTTCCGACGGCAGAGCAAGAAGAGGTCGTTTCATAATAACGCAGGCCGCCACACAAGTAACTTAACTCGAATCTTATTTAGTGTAATACATAGTTATGGTAATTGTACATTATGTTATGGTTTTTAAATGGTTCTTTATTGTTTTTTGCACGACTTCTGAGTACGCTTTATATATATTTTTGGCCTGGAAATACGTTTAAAATGTAAAATAATATACAGTGGTGATAGGCACTATTTTTTGACGTGATGCCTAATTCCTTTGTATACCACGGTAATTGGTAAAATGGTGATTTTGGATTTTTTGCTTTATTTTTTATATATGTGATCGGTAATATACTGTTACTGTTATTCCAATCTTGATCTATTCACGCTATAGAAAACCTATTTCCGTGGTATCGAAAGTATTCAAGAAACCCTTAATATTAAACAAAAAATTCAGTACTGAATTTGTAGTTTCTATGGAAACCCTTAATTTGTCAAGTTGTTTAAAAAATCAGATAAAATAATTTATTTACTTACTATTTATGTAATTTTGGTTTCATACCAAGAGCATATTATAAGTTATTTATTATGAAAATACAACTATATCCATTAGTTTTTATGGGTCGTAATTAGGTTCTGCAACACCCCAGATTAAGCCTATTACCGATGGTACGATCAAATAACCCTCGGTAATAGGATGTATGGGAACCTTTTACCAACCCATTCAATATTTATTTGGGTCGGTAATAGGTTAATTAACAAGTACCCATTACCGAGTGACATATCGACTTTCTAAAATAAATCATATTTAGGGCACCATAAGTAAATATTTATTTGATAAAATTGATACTTTTACTCATCAGTTGGAAAGTTTCATGTGCATTAGTACTTACTGGTCCATAAAAGAGGTTAGTAGGGTAAGTTGTTCATCATCGAAACACCCAAATTTCGACCCTCCTAACTCTGCCGTTTGTTACATTTTGCATTGAGGAAGATAATTTAGTTGGCAATCGTCATGTAATTCTAGTTTTGGCTTTTGTCCTACAAGTTTTGTATTATGGTATTTTTTGCCGAAAAAATGAGATTTGTTTGATTGTGTACATAATTATACTTAGGAGTAATCAATGAAACACTAAATTTTTTATAGTAAAACTGGGATAGTTTACCATGAGATATTTTTTTAACCCTCGGTATTACGTTGCGAATCGTGAGTCGGATTGTGTTCCTATTACCGATGGCAGAAAGTAGTTGCTTTCTATACCATTGGTAATAAGACTTGTATCCGCGGTAATAGGACAACAGCCTCTTCATTACCACGGTAATAAGACATTTGGGTATCGTTTTTTAATTTAATGTAGGGAAACAAACAGCATATTATAAAACAGGTGAATAAACTAATCTAAAAATTACATAAGCCAAAACAGTTTCCACTTATTACTAATTACATTTCGTTACTCAAAACATCATTTATACTTATGTAGATACGATCTTACGTATTTTATTTTTTTGCTCCAAAAACTAATTTACAAATTTTGGGATTGGTATTGAATTATAGATACTGCTACTTAGGGAATGTAGGTATCACATGGTATTACAAATCTAACTAACTTAAATCGGTATCAAGCAAATGCAAGCAATAAGTACTACATAATTATAGATATTTATGATGACTAAAAGTTAATGGCAAAAAGAGATCATGGGTTGCTAGTTTTTTGTTTTGTTTATATTATATATTGCAGAAACAAATTGTTGCAAGCTCATTTTAAATATATCCGATTTGATATTATTATTTTGACACACTCTTACAATGAACCTATTTTTTGCATATGCTGTACGAGTGAAAGGCACCGCGAACAATTCGGTTGAGCGAGTCCTTTGAAAAGGACGGCGCAAACTTATTTTTGATATAAAATAATAAATCCATTAAATATTTTATATAAAAATAGTTGGTCTCTCGTTTCACGATGTTCTTGAAGCGATGTCATATAGTTTGCATTGAAAGATTTGAATTTGTATCTCATTCGTTTGGTAAACTTGTTTTGCGCTCTTTCAATGGTGTTGATACGAACATTGAAGTGAGGGCTCCATACTGTAGATGCATATTCCAGATTTGATCTAACGAAAGCGTTGTATAACAAAAGCAATGTTCTTTGAAATCTTTGGTTTGACGAAATATAAATCCCAACATTTTATAAGCTTTTGCAGTTATTTTATTAATATGTGGAACAAATTGAAGCTCACTGTCAATATTAATACCAAGATGTGTTACCTCCGAAACCCTTTTGAGAACCGTATCATTAAGTGAATACGTATGTTTTAATGTATTACGTTTACGTGAGAAGGAGATGGTACAACCCTTATCAATATTTAAAAATAGTTTATTTTCCTTGCAATAATAGCTTAATCTATTTAAACACTCTGTAACTTATGACAATCACGCTCAGATTTAATAAGAGTGAATATTTTGGTGTCGTCGGCATATAATAATACTCGAGAATAATGAAAATAATTAATGACATCGTTAATATATATATTAAATAGAAGAGGGCCGAGGTGAGACCCCTGAGACACGCCAGACGAGATCGGTACAAAGCTGGATGTATATCCTTTGAAAGCCACAGCTTGGGAGCTATCACGTAGGTAAGAAGTGAGCTATCGTAAAAGATTACCATGAATACCGAAACTTTTGAATACGTTTTTTGAATAAGTAAATTATGCGGAATTTTGTCGAAAGCTTTGGAATAATCTAAATATATAAAACTCAAAGGTGACTGACTGACTGACTGACATAGTGATCTATCAACGCACAGTCCAAACCACTGGACGGATCGGGCTGAAATTTGGCATGCAGGTAGATGTTATGACGTAGGCATCCGCTAAGAAAGGATTTTGCAAAATTCCCACGGGAACGGGAAAAATCGGGATTTTACTTTTTAATATTTCTGCGCATACGAAGTTGCGGGGAAAAGCTAGTCCGTATATATGGCGTCTACTTGAAAACCATTATCCATTGCGCCCATTGCATAATCAATCATTTCAATTTCGATTCTGTTGAGCGCCTATTAATGAAGCCGTGTTGCTGTTCAATCAACATAGGTCTGACTGCATGATATAAAGAATCGTAAATGAATTTCTCAAAAAGTTTAGGAATAATTTTGGATTCAATACACTAAATACACTAAAATGAGTCCAAAAAGCTACGATAGCGAAAACTCGATAAACTCTCTTAAATAAAAAAACATTCTCGGTCGTTAAGGAGCTTTGATACCCTTGATTTTTTGGACACATTTGAAAACTTCCTTAAGTACCACAGTAACAGGGCACGTTACCTTATTTTGGATTGTAGAGAGTTCTTTAAACAGCGTTTACTACGTACGTTCTGCTGCGTCTTCGCTTCCGGAATTATTGCAGAACATCTTTTTGAGAACTAGTGCCAACAGGCCAACAACTGCGCATAAGCTAATAGATAACAACGTGAAGGTTACTGTGACAAACGTTTTGACAGAATCGACCAATTGTAATATGTCAAATCGATCGGACCTTCTCCTAATTCGTCTACTCATTTTAACGATTATTTTATTAACGGTTGGTGGATTGGATTGGACCTGAAAAGAAGAACTATTTTGAGAAAGGTAATAAATTCAGAAAAAAAAATGGTTTGGAAATTAGATACAGTTCTGGATAAAGTCATTTTTATGGTATCAGACTGACAAACAGACAGACGGCAAACCTGATGATAAATGGTTACCTTTACAACCACCGAAGAACACACTAAAACCCGTCTACTCTACATTTCAGGATGTAAAGCATTTCATTACTACCCAACCGCTCTTGTTATTGGTGGAAATACTCGTAATGCACCATATTTTATTACCTTATGTGTTAGAAAAGTAGAGGAAAATTTTATATATGTAAAAACTTTTGTTAAGGTAACGTGCCCTATTACCGGAGGTAATATCAAAATCAATGCCTAATACCGTGGCATTTGCAATTATGCATTTTATTAGCAAACCGAATGAATTACCAAACAAAACATTTTACACGAACCATGCTTATTTAGTTGACTAACGAACCCATAGCACTAGTGTTTGTGAGTGAAACAAAGTGCATGCATTTCGTGGATTTCTCCAACGACAGAGCAAGAAGAGGTCGTTTCATACTAACGCAGGCTACCACAAGTAACTAAACTTGAATCGTATTTAGTATATTACGTAATAGTTATGGTATTGTACATATGTTATCAAGTTTCCGTTCTGCGTAGGAGTTTTTCAAAGCGAAGTGTACCCGATGCTAGCCGGTGGCACTTAAGGTAAGGACTGGCAGAGTTCCTGGCTCGATAGAAGCATCCTCTCCTGGCGCTCAACATTCTTTTATTTTATTACTTTAATATTTATACGCTATATAAGTAAAATTTTGATCTGTTCACGATATATAAGACCTATTTCCGTGGTGTCGAAAGTCAAGAAACCCTTAATTTTTAACAAAAACTTCAGTACTAAATTTATCTTGTCAAGTTTTTTTTTATTATTATTATAAGCAAGCATTTGACCACGATCGCACCTGATGGTAAGTGACGATGTTGTCGAAGGTGAAACATGCTTACTTAGATAGTACCTGTTCACTCTCGACTTGAAAAGATCCGAGTTATAATTATAACTATCGGGGAAGAGACCGGCCGGTAGAGAATTCCACTCCTTAGCTGTTCACATGATGAAGCATGAAATGAAACGCTTCGTACGCGCTGGTGGAACATCCATAACATAAGGATGGAATGCAAGACCACGCCCGTACTGACCAGTCCCGTACTGACGAGATGAGGATGGTGGAATCAAATCATACAATTCCCCCGCACTCTAAATAACTACTTGTTTAAATATAGAGATAAAATCATGTATTTACTTACCAGTTATATAATAGGTTATTAAATAATAGGTAGGTACCGAGTGACATATCGGTTTTCTAAAATAAATCATATTTAGGGCACCGTAAGTGAATATTATTTCTTTGATAAAATTGATACTTTTACTAATCAGTTGGAAAGTTCCATGTGCATTATTTATTACTGGTCCATAAAAGAGGTTAGTAGGGTAAGTTTTTCACCCACGAAACACCCAAATTTCGACCCTCCTAACTCTGCCGTTGCTAATATTTTGCACCAAGGAAGATTATTTAAATGCAATCGCTATATATATATCAAGTTTTGGTTTTTCTCTTACAAGTTTTGTAATATAGTATTTTTTCCAAAAAAATAGTTTTGTTTCATTGTGTAAGTATATAATATAGGAGTACTCTGTGAAAATCCTGATTTTTGTAGTAAAACTGGGGTAATTTACAATAAGATATTTTTTAACCCTCGGTACCTAGGTTAGGTTGCGAATCGTGAGTCGGGTTGTGTTTCTATTACACCTGTAAGGTGTCTCCAAACACCTTACATCTCCAAAATTGACTATGGAGACTGTATACATCTCCTAAACTTGTGTTGTATGATATAATTTTAGAGACTGTGTATAACTTTAGGATACCTAGAGACATATACAATCTCTAAACATTTGCGATTTTTATTATTATTTTTAGTTATACATATTTAGATAGGTACTGCCATTAATTAATATTTTCATTAATTTGTACCTTTAATATAAGACCATCTCTAAGATCTTAGATTTAAGTTTAAGTTAGGGACTATACATCCCTTAAATGTGATTTTAGTATGTATCTAAATATGTATTTTTATACAAATTAATGTAAATGTAATGTAAATCTATATATTTAAATTTTGAAATTTCAAATTTCAGCTAGGTGTGGATTCATTTATGTATCAAATTTGTTTTATCTTATAGACAATGTAATCAATTTTGAGTATATGTTCGTATAATTTCATTACAAGTAAGGTTGCCATCTCCTAAAATGAAAAAGCCGGACTCTGCCTAGAAAAAATGCGGACATTAAGTGCGGAAATAGAGTTTCCTTAAGCACTCATCAAGAAATAACAAGAGATTCAGGATATAATTTTGTTCAATTTCAATATGGTGATATTCGAGCAATCGGCGCCGTTAGGTTATATAAATATGTAGCTCCAATTACCCCATATGCATTTTATAACGGTATTTTTTCAGATGCCAAAATGCCCGTAAAACGAGAACGCACCACAACGAAAGCGTTTTGGACTGCTGAAACCTTATAAAATGCTTTCAAGCTTGAGGATGACTTAATAATTGAGTAGCTCTCATTACACATATGGTAATTTATACGGCTCTCATTTCCCGCAAAGTCGGGTAATAGGAGCGATTATTTAAAAAAAAAAGTCATTTGTAGCCAAATACCTAATAATGTAACGTTATGTTGGTCAAATTAGTATGAACTAAGTTTCTCATAAAAAGTTCCCAAAGTATCCACAAATTTGGCTTTTATTGAGCTTTTCCCTTAGTAGGCTCCAATTACCCCCCGCTACCCTACCACGGCAGTAGGGCACATTACCTTAGAAGGAATCAGAACGCTGTGCGGTTTCAGTAAAACCCTGAAAAGGGAACCTTTAACCAAGTCAATACTGATGACATAGGTGCCTAAATTCCTTTTTTTGTACTATACTACTACTACAGCCTATTTACGGCCCGCTGCTGGGCACAGGCCTCCTCTCATCACGAGAGGGTTGGGCTATAGTCCCCACGCGGGCTGCGGATTGGGGACTTGTAGGCAGGTTTCCTCACGATGTTTTCCTTCACCGAAATGCTCAGTGGTAAATTCGGATTTGTACCCGAAACCCTCTGCATGAGAGGGTACTTAGGTCAAACCACTAGGCCACCACGGCTATACTTATATATTTTCTACTATAGGTACAAGATTAAATGTATATTTTATTAAAATAGCTAGCAAGATTGTTACTTAAATCATAGCACTCTATGTTTGAAATAGAAAAAGTAAAATATATTTTACTTACAAGGTGGAGACGCCAAATTGTATGGCGTTTGCCTAATTACGGGATATTTTTCATAGTTTTAAATTATCTATCATGAACATTTTTGTAAACGGAGTGGATTTTTTATTTGCATTTTTTTACTTGATTTTAATCCATAATTTGATGCATAGTGACAGTTTAGTGACAGAATTGACAGAGAAACTGAAGACATAAATTAATTATTGCCAGACTTTTTCCAGAATAAGGCCAGAATAAAGGTACTTATCTCATTTGGGACATGTTAGGGTTAAGGACATAGAGGTTATGGTGAGCAGGAATAGTTTTGTGGCCGTGGTTTCCGGAGTACCTTAAGGCCGTTCCTATACCCAGCTCAGCCGTCACTGTCACTCGTGCAACGAGTGAAAGAGAAAGCGCTACGCACAGAACGCCCGATTTAGTGAGTTTTTAACACGTTTTAATTTCCATAAAAATACCGTCTAAAACCATGGCATTTATAAAGCTGTCAATGTAACATATGGATAATTTTATATTTAGTTCTACACTGTTTGATATAATAAACTGGAGTAAACTTAGAGTTAGAGGTTATACTTTGGAATTAAATTGCAACGCGCGAAGTTTCGTGAAACGTGTAACGAAAGCTGTCAATTTAAGGATGACATAAACGCCCGCGTGGAATTCGGTTATCGCGCTCCCGCTGGAACTATGCGTTTTTCCGGGATAAAAAGTAGCCTATGTCCTTTCCCGGGACCCCAACTATCTCCATGCCAAATTTCACTCAATCGGTCCAGCGGTTGAAGCGTGAATAGGTAACAGAACAGACAGAGTTACTTTCGCATTTATAATATTAGTATGGATATGGATTTATTTTATTTTTATTCAGCGTTAAATTCACATGGAGCTTAGGTTCCATTCTTTAAGATATCTTTCCGCGGTCTATTTTCGTAAGGGCCTTATCCCACTTGCGATTTGCGAGCGAGTTGAAAGCGTTTTTCAATACAAAACTCGTACGCGGCGAACTCGCGGCGTGTTCGCCTCCATACAAAACACGCTCGCAAATCGCAAGTGGGATAAGGCCCTTAGCCTCTACAATGTTGCAATATAGTTCCGGCCGCATGATGGATCGGCTATGGCTCCGCTGGCTGGCGTACGCTGATTTATGTTATGTTAATGCTATTACGGATCAGTTTCATTATTTTTATTGCTTTACAGATTAGATAAATTTACCTACTACTTATCCTATCTTACTAATATTTTAAAGCTGAAAGTTTGTGTTTGTTGTTCAATCACGCTAAAACGGCTCAACCAATTTGCGTGATATTTGACAAACAGATAGTTTGTAACCTGGAATAAGCTATAGGCTACTTATTATCCCGGAAATGCCGGGAAATCCCGGGATCTAATTAGAGGGACCCCGGATTTGGATAGAAATCCCGGGAATACTACAAATCCCGGAAAAGGTTTTAAAAGTATCCTGGAAAAATAGATCAGAAATGGTCGCAGTGATACTGGGCTCTATAGACCTGCAACTCGGAATCCTAGAAAAAGGGCTTTGGAAATAAAGTGTTCAAAAATTCCCTACAGACGTAGTCGCGGGTAACACCTCGTAGGAGTAATCCACATAAAGAGGCATCGCTACCATTGATCTGTTATAAGTAAGGAGTCACAAATTATTCACAATCAGCCGGAGAAAAATGGCCCCGTCAAAACGGGTGACCGAGCTGTTTGGCCTTCGTTATAAAGAGGCGTTATTAGCATATTGGAACGTATTTTCTAATGTCAATTTGCTCCATATATTTTGACATAATCTGTTAGGCATTGTTCGTCCATATTATGGAGGGTTGAAGTAAAGGAGCGCAATCTTTATAGTTCCAAAAGTGGACACCAATTCGGGTAGATTGGGGGCGCTGCGGTCGCCACTCCAGTCAAGCCACCTAGGCCTTCAGATAGCGCTGCTGAGGCGAAAACGCAGCGAAAACTGTTTTGAGGAGAGTTGTGTTTTGTTTTTTTAATTGCTTATCAAATCCGCTGGACAGGTTTTCAACTGTTTTGCAATATAAGATTGCGCTCCTTCCCAAGACACATTCCACGCTCCATAGTCCAAATGTTATTACTTATTATAGGTCAATGATCGCTACTCTATAAACGCTATCTAAAAGTACATCGACACATGTTTAGTTTTGTCGTTTAACGTTTAACGAGTCGCCTATACATACCGACGGCCCGGTCACTGAAAGATGTTCTTAGAAGCCTAATGTAGAGGCATTAGTAAGCACTTGGAGGTATTTCCACTAAAATAATGTTGATGAAAATCTGAACATAACATTTTACCACTCCAAAGTGATGTTTTAGTGGTCCCGTGAAATATCGGTTCGTTTTATGGGGTGTGTGGTCAGGTCACGTGATTGATGGACGAGCGGGAGGCGCTGAAGGCTGTGATAGATGCGCGCTTGTTTTTGTGGCACAGTCAATGAATTGCCGACTGGTTGTATATGAAGAAGGCAAGCAACCCAAAGATAAAAGCTAAAAGATATGGATTATACACGAGCAGTCTGAAAGATCATTTTCCCTAAATTCCTAAAGAAACGAGAAAAAATGCCTACGCTATAGTTATTACCAGCTTCTGCCGGCGACTTCGCCCGCGTGGAATTCGGTTATCGTTATCGCGTTCTCACGGGAACTATGCGTTTTTCGGGATAAAAAGTAGCCTATAAATTAAATAGCAAAACATCAAACGATCTCATTATTTCACCTCCTTGTCGTACACAAAGGAGATTTGGAAACTCTTTATTATAAGAAAATTAAAAACATTTAATTAGATTTTACACTGCTTTAAAAAGATCTTGAATACCTATTTTAAGAACGGTGTTAGCAACCTTTGTTCCTTGGGGAAATTAACTTTATTAGGACTGAAGAATATTCCTTTGAAATTAACGCAAATCAACATGAACAGGCTGTATATCTACTGAATGGGAAACAGGCATGGTTTTACACACCTAATTAGCTATGTATGTATGTATGTCTTCCTACAACATGGTTCCTTGAAATGTCCACAGTAATTAATTCGTAGATCAGTAATAAATCATGTGTAAGTGAGACCAATCATAAATCATCGAACCTCAGGGACCGAGTAGAACTGTCATACTACAGTCCCACACACAGCTGCTATCTGGGGGCATGGCAGCGCCCCCGCCAAGACGAGCCAACGGCAGAGCACGGCACTACCTACCTTTTCTCGAAGCGTTTCGTCGTATTGTCGTAGCCTTACAGGTTCGGTCTGGATACTGCTAGAAAGTCAAGTTAATCAAACATGCCAAGTTTAAAATGAATTAATATCTAAAGTACCCACGTCACACACTCACTGACTATATGATTACCAAAATGTTTGGGTACTTCCTGAAGTCATAGAAAGCTGAAATTTGGTATGTAAGCTAGGATTAGGGCATAGACAACATAAAAATTAAGAAATCTGTAAATCCCCCCCCCCCTACCCCTTAAAATAGGGGGATGAAAGTTTGTATGGATTTTTCGTTGATTTTCAAGCTAGGAACATGAAAATTGGTATTTAGCCACTATTTAGCATACCATACAGATAACAAAATACCTATTTAGTTAAAACCCTTAACCTTTACAAAAAGAGATGATATTCCACAAAAACATTGTCATGTAGAGTGAGGCCCACTCGTTCCTATTGCTTGTACTGTAAGAAGTTCTGAGATCTTATGACGAGAGCCAATCAGGTCGATCAAAAAACAAAATGTGTGGCTTTACCGTTCCGTTTCTCAATAATAGGCACAAAATTAACATAGTAGTGAATTACTTTCTGTTGGTTAGCCCACATGAAATTTTATGTCACTCTTATGAAACGGCCAACCCCACCTTTTTGAAGTTTTTGAACCGCCAATTATTACATCATCATCATCATCATATTATTACAGCCGAAAGACGTCCACTGCTGGACATAGGCCTCCCCCAAGGCGCGCCACTCAGACCGGTCCTGTGCCACTCGCACCCACCGCAAATTATTTAGTCACATTTTAATATTTCAGTTCCGATGATAAGAAAATTCCCTCAATTTCTTGGTTGGCATGTCGTGTATGATTTTAACTAAAACGCATTGCTCAGCAGATACTGTCCTTAGCTGGCAGAAAAAAAACTTTCACTTGCGAAAATTTTTCACTTGCGTAAATGTTAATTAATGTGAATTATTCTTACAATATCTTACTTTCATTGAACATTCACAGGATCAAAAATTCAAAATTCAAAATTCAATCATTTATTCAGCAAATTGGCCACATAGGGGCACTTTTACACGTCAGAAAAGAATTTACTAGCGCTTCCTAGACCCATTGCTTGAGAAGAAGCGCCGCAACAAACTCAAGCAGAAGGCCTTTTTTCAAAATTTACACATAGTTATAACATTTACATTACATGTATAAAATATACATATAGGTACGTACTACAATTACATTGAAGGGATGTATAGTCCCTAACTTAAACTTAAATCTAAGATCTTAGAGATGTATAGTCTCCAAGGGTCCAGAAAAAAAAATATTATGGAGATGGCCTCCATTGTCAAATAAATATAAATTCCATAGATGTCGACAGTCTCAAAATGTCAATAAATAATGAAATACATCATGTATAAAAGAGTTCATTAATACATGTCAATAAGAACATGATAAGGTCTCTCGCTTAAAATGTTTGACTTAGGGCCGGTTCCTATATCCACGTAACGCCTCGTTTTGCCTACGGACGGTTAAAATTTGACAGATTCTCTATGGAACAAATGTCAAAAATCAACCGTCCGTAGGCAAAACGAGGCGTTTCGTGGATATAGGAACCGGGCCTTAGTAATATATTTAAAGCTAATGATTATTTTTAAACGTCCTTGCAAGCATAAACAGACCGGACCCCACAGACAGCACCCGTTCACGAGCGTGACGCGTATCTCAGCCATCGCCTCCCTCAACCATTTCTTAGGGAAGGTGGTGACCCGATCAACGACGCCGCTGTAAGCAAGGACCTTAAAGCGAGCATGACATGCTCCAGCTGCTGGACAAATTTGGTAGTGAAAGAAAAAAAAAAAGAGTTAATATTTGCCCAGCGCGACACATATCATGTTACTAGTCAATAATAATAACCTAAACAGTTGGATCTGTCCTGTCTACAGAAGTATATCCGGCAGCGGGATACCTAAAAGGCGTATCCGAGCTCGAATGGATGGAGTAAGGGATTGGAAAACCCGTAACTATATTCATTGGAACAGGTAATGTGTAACAAGTATTTCATTATTTATAGTAAGAGCCATATTTTCATTTAGTTTCTTATTTGATACGCGAGTTAATCAAAAGTGAAGAAGAAGAGAAGAGAAGAAGAGCTACCTACTTAGGTAAGTGCCTATTTGAAGAAAAATTGTTCAGCGGTGTGAAAATAATTGACCGTTTCTGATTTCGCATGTCGGGGTTAATAAAAAAAAATAGAGTTATTATAGGCAGTTTTTTAAGGAACGCTAGCCGAGATACGTGAACAACTTGGACTCGCCACACATTACAAGGGGGATCAAATCTCAGCTCATGTATACATAATTATCACTGAGCTTTTTATTGAAGGAACAGACGGAGAGAAAATAACAAAGGTTGCACGCAACTGTGTAACTTCAAAGACGTCTGTGAAGAAAGCGAGTGAGATACACTTGGATAGATGCAAGTACGTAGCTTTTCGTTGGTCTCTGCCTACCCTACATCGGGATACAGGCTTGAGTTTATTTTTGTACGTAATGTAAGTATGTGAAGGTCAGCAACACTAGAATGTGCAGACTGCGTAACGAGGAGAAAGAAACGCACCTACACATTCTGAATGAATGTCGTCCGCTGATGCGACGCCGTTACCTCATACTGGGGAAGCATAAAATGCACAAAGAGTAGATTCAAGCCCTCACGGCCAAGAAAATCCTGCAATTCCTCGCAGTATAATCTTGACTGTGAACTGTAGTCTGTGGCAATCACAATAGGTCAGAAATGGTCAGCTCTGAACAATAACATAAGTATGTGAAGTTCTCAATCCACACAGGGCATGGGCACTAGTCCAAACCCTTTTGTGATACACGCCCGTAGCCAGCAACTACAATGTGTTTCGAATTTCTAATAGTGTGCTGGAACAAGTATACCGTATTTACCTGCAAGTCCCTAGGGGGAGGCTTATTATCAGCCAAGCGGGAAATGTGAAGCCAGGCGTCTCGCGGCTTGCAGACGTCCTATTCAACGCGCGTTAGGCAAGTCTCGACTCTAATGCAACAGCAAAGGTTTCACACAAGCCTAGCGTGTCAGCGATGCTGGTTCTTAGAATTTGTAAGCTGCGTTTTATGATCATGTAACTTGTAGTAGTGGTAGTATAATTTATCTGCCTTGAATTTGACATGAAGAAACTGTGGTGGCCTTATGGTTCGACCTACCGCCTCTAATGCAGAGGGTAGGGGGTTCGATCCCGGCTCGCACCTCTAAGTTTACTTATGTGCGAAATTCAATTTAAATTTACCACTTAGCTTTTAGGTCAAGGAAAACATCGTCAGGAAGTAATTCAAAGATATTGTGTGTGAAGTCCCAATCAGCACCGGGCCCGCGTGTTTCTGAAAGCGGCCGTTAAATGTGGACGTAAGAAACTCTCTTGCTCTATGAACTTTATTAGCAGTGATTTAGATTAGTTTGGCTTTCAAATTGACATCGATTGATTTTTGGTATATTTATTCAACAGTGTGTGCTTTTATAAGTTTCATCAAAATATATTTGCTAAATTAAAATTTGATCGAATTCATTTAATCTTAGCAATTTTCATTTCAATTTGACTCTACCTACAACGTCCCTAAATACTACTTCCGTTTTCCATTAAAGGCATTGACTGGTTGCTGAGATCTAAAAGTTATTGTGATGCCGCACATCACTGACGTAAAATGGTGAATACGTTTGCTCATAGCTTCACACACACACGATTAGGTGATTGTGACGATATTTTAGAATCAGCTATCGATTCTAAACATGTTTTTTTTGGTTTATAACATTTTTCAAGTTCAAAAAATACCTAAAATACCTATATAATGTACGGCCCAGTAGGTATGGGATTGTTGGTGTGAGCTATCTACCTGAATCCCATACAATTTTTTTTACCAACGAAAAATATGTATTACCAAAAAAACATGCTTCGAATCGATAGCTGATTCTGTGGGTAAAATATCGTCACAACGTTTTGCTTGGCCCCGTAATTCCACGCGGGTGACGTCGCGGGCAGAAGCTAGTAGAGATCTTCCACTATCTAAAGTCCTGCGCCTTCACATTCCAAAACGCTTCAATGTATTTAAAAAGCACCACCAACACTCTCAACACATGTGTGCGTGCTGAGACAGCCATCAACTATGCGTTGAGAGTGTTGGTGGTGCTTTTTAAATAATAATAAAAAAATGAAGCGTTTTGAAATGGAAGGCGCTGGACTTTAGATAGTAGATCTCTACTTGAGAGTCCCCAGTGCGCACGGAGTTTCTCAACTTTTCATACAAACGTATTTTCGCTTTTATTCCCAAATTACTACACAGATTGACTCGAAACATGGTACACATAATAAAATAATTATTGTGAGTGTCCTAAATTAGTAAATGTGGTGGTAAAATAAAACACAATTAAATTACAGCCATAAAACTGAATTTCAAAACTCACATGAAAAAAAGCGAGATGAACTGAACGTGATGAAAGTACAGATCGCTGCAATGGTTGCTTGGTCGACAGTCTAGACTATCAGTAAACAACAAACTCCTTGTTTACAAAACTGCTCTGAAACCAGTATGGACCTACGGAATACAACTGTGGGGTTCCGCAAAACATTCTAACATAGAGATCTTACAGAGATTTCAGAATAGCGTATACTTAAAGAGATTTCTGGAGCACCATGGTTCACCAAGATGTCAGAAGTCCGTCAATACTTGCAAATTCCAACTGTAAAGGAGGAAGTTGATCGTTACATAAAGCTGTACAGACACCTTTGTCTGTACAGCTTTATGTAACTATCAACTTCCTCCTTTATTGATAAACACCATAACCAACTAGCTTCAAACCTAAGCAAACCACTTCAAGAAAGACGACTGAAAAGGAAGCACATATGGGACAACATAATTCCATAAAATTGAACATATAGGCAACCCATCGCTGGAAGGGAACGCCTAACATCGCCAAAATACCCTTCAAAAAAACTGCTCATGGTCCCTTAGACCGATCGCAAGTTGAAACCTTACAAAAAAAAAAAACTGAATTTTGAAGTTTGTATGGAGGAAACTAAAATGGTCTTAGTTTCTTTGTTATTCAATGTATTACAATCAAAGTGTATTTTGGACACTAATATATCTGCTCCACTATTACCTACTTGTAAAATTTGGTGCCAATCTGATAAGTAGTTTGCGAATTAAAACGTAACTACGTTTGTATGGAGAAAGGAGCGTACTGGGGACTCTTAAATAAAACTCCTCCATTGCACAGAACATGAATGTGACTTTTTAGTTACCTCGCCTCCAACAGGTCGAAATAAATGGTCTCGTGGTGATGTCATCCATTGTTATCAACGGCCTTGCGCAATTCGGCATACGCAGGTCGACTCGACACTCACTCGGCATTAATACCGGGACTCGGAGGGTGGGAGGGGAGGGAGGAAGGTTAAAACTTGTAATAATTAGCAACAGGAAAATTAAAGTCGATGCAATGTCAAAGTTCACTATTTAGATTGTCATCGCTTTGGGTCGGTTCACTTGACACCGACACTGCACTTGCAGGTTGTCGGAGTTTGACTTTTACTACCTACTTTTCTTTCTACAGATTAAAAACTTGGGTAACAGGACGTATGAGTACTTACTTATACTTTGCAATTGATACCAAAATCATACACGTGCTAACAAATTTTACGGACTTCCCTCATTTTCTCGTGGATTGGAATCCATGACAAAATCAAATCAAAAAAAATGAACCAAAATAAAATTGGAGGTATTTTACAATCAAGAAAAGAAAAACTTTATTTTAATCAAAATTTGAAAAAAAATGGGACCAACTTGGATGAGTATAGATAAAAAAATATATACAGCCGAGTTGAGAACCTATTCCTTTTGGATTTTTGAAGTCAGTCAACGAAACAACAACAAAGAACATACCTACTTAAAGGATGAATTGAAAGAAGAAACTCAACTTTTAGTCTTTCACTCTTAAAAAATAACATTCGGTATCTTATCAGCGATAAACATTGATAAAAAAAATACAAAAGAAACGTCTAAGACCCTGCGATGTAAAAAATAAAAAGTAAACCTTTAACACACGAACGAACCGAAAAAACTCCAAAAACTATACCAATTTTTTGTCCCAGAAACCATTTCTGAGTGTGATGGTGGAAGATTAACGTATGAAATGAGAGTCACCGTATTTTGGCTCACCAGCGGGCGCCACTGGCGTTGGAGACTGCGTTCGAGGTGGTGATTGGAGGGATGGTATCTGTCAATGTCAAACCGCGCAAAACGGCCAACGGCCTTGGCCGAACCAACGCCACTAGCGCCCCTAGCGGATTTTTACTCGCGGTGACCATTATTTCACGCAGACCGGTAAAGTGTGGTGCCAGTCTAGACGCTAGAGAAAGAGATGCTTTATACCCGGCAGCGCCTCCGATAACGCGCGGCGGCCAGTCGCCAGGCGCTCGGCGTTACAAGCGTGTCTCGGACTGGCATGGCCTACTTGTCTTGCCACTATTATAACCTCACAAAAACTGACATTTCCTCTAAAACCACTATTATTACACATTCTATTTATTTTACTACTATTTAGTTATTATCGTGTACTAGGTACTTATTCCGTAGGTAACCGTTTTCAAGTAGTTTTCTAATGCGCTACAATAATTGTGATGTCTTGTGTGTGATAACAGATTTTCGTGAACGTAATAATAATTATAGTTCAATAGTCGTATCTTGACGTCATTTTATGGTAAGGCTGCTTTATAAGATCGATGAATAATAGCAGAACTTAGTTATCTACATACTTATGTTACCTATATCGCCGTTCATAAGTCGGGCACGGCATCAAGGTCAGCGCCGAAATAACTCAGACTTATTACACTTACCTATGTCACGCGCTGCCTGAGTTTACTTTTTAATCCCTCTTTTACACCTTTTTTTTCGAGTTTTCATACTTAATATGCCCACAGGTAAGCTCATTGCGTGTTTTCTTTCAAAACACGGTCTTTTGTCGTTGTATTAATCCGCTTTGTATTAGCTTTGAGTCTGACCTTTCCATATCATTTTCAAGGCCGCGATCCCGTAGGTCGGACTCGGTTTTTATGGAAAACGGAGACGTTGGCACCGAAATATATATTCTGATGGATTGTCAACCCTTTTAAAAATAAACAAAATGCGTTTGAAGATGGTTTGTAACGAATTAAGGTCATTTCATCATTGTTTCAGCCGAAAGACGTCTATACTAATTAATGGACAGTTAGCCTCCTATAAGCTTGAGCCTAAAATCACGAGGGTTTCAAAAGGAGCTAATGGTGAGAGGAAGCGCGACAAACCATTTTCATAAAATATCTTGTAACTTTAGTTTTGAGTCTTCTTTTCCCTTCCTCTGTTATTGTTTTGTGACCATTAAACTAAACAGTAAAGGCTTTCCACAAAAAACGGCTCTGAGCCTCACGCATCCACCGGATTCCCGGGACAATCACTACTACTACTACTACTTCAGCCTATTTGCGTCCCACTGCTGGGCACAGGCCTCTACTCACCACGAGAAGGTTCGGGCTATAGTCTCCACGCAGGCCCAGTGCGGATTAGGGACTTCACACACATTTTTGAATTAATTAGCAGATGCGTGCAAGTTTCTTCGCGATGTTTTCCTTCACCGAAAGGCTCAGTGGTTAATTCAAATTGAATTTCGCACATAAGTAAACTTAGAGGTGCGAGCCGGAATCGAACCCTCGATCCTCTGCATGAGAGGCGGTAGGTCGAACCACTAGGCCACCACGGCTTAACCATCACTAGGTCGGCGTGATTTGGCTAATAAACTATCCTAGGTAGCTATGTCTTTTTTGAAAAGTCGGAACCCATATAAATAATAACTCGTGTGTCTGTCCGTCAGGATTAGTGTTAGGCCTTGAGTCGTTATTCTCACCGAATCCTAATATTATAATTATAGTCTAAGATCCGAGGTAACAACGACCTTCACCATTCACCCTAAATCTGCCCTGCTAGTTGTATTTGCAGTAATCGTCATTATTGGGATTTTCACTTTTTTTGCCAAAATGACATCCCAAGGAGATGTATCTATACGTAAAAAACACATTTACAAGTTTTTTCTTTTTAAAACAATGTTTTTTATATAACGTGAAACGCAGTACTTGCACCTAAATGTTAATTTGAGGTGAAATATGAGGTAGAGCTAAAAAAAAGGACATCTAGGCCAGTTTTTATCCCGGAAAAGCGCATAGTTCCCGTGGGAGCGCGATAACCGAATTCTACGCGGGCGAAGTCGCGGGCAGAAAGCAAGTTTGATATAAATTTCAACTTGGGACCGCTACGCGTTGTCATTAAGGCCGTTCCCTGACCCAGCATCGTCAAATTGCTCATGTAAGATCATACTTTTCTAAGAACAAAAGAAAAAAAAATTAGGTTAATAAACATATTTGATTATATCGTCCTAACAATGACAGCTTCCGTTACACGTTTCACGAAACTTCGCTCGATACAATTCAACTCCAAAGTAACCTCTAACTCGGACCTTTAATCCAACTTTACTCCAGTTTATTAAATCAAACAGTGTAAAACTAAATATAACAGAAATATTATCCATATTAATATGCATACATTGACTGCTTTATAAATGCCATGTTTTTAGACGGTATTTTTATAGAAATTAAAACGCGTTAAATACTAACTAAATCGAGCGTACTGTCTGTAGCTCTTTCACTTGTTGCACGAGTGACAGTGACGGCTGAGCTGGGTATAGGAACGGCCTTAAGTTGTGCGAGCACAAGCTCATGCCATGTAAATTGTCACGTTTGAACAATATTCCTTTGTTTGTAATTTGTTACTGTGTCTGTAATAAAATAGAATATAGTTCGTTATTATAGTTAAACATAGAAGGAAAAACTGAGTTGACCCGTAAAAAATCCGTTTCCCTGTGATTATCGGGATAAAAAGTATCATATGTTAGTCTCGAACTATCTCCATGCCAAATTTAATTCAAATCAGTCCTGTCGTTGCGACGTGAATGAAGGGCAAACAAACACACTTTCACATTTATAATATTAGTAAGTAAGGATGATATAATATAATATGGATAACATTTCAATAAACAACTCCAAATACCTACGCAACTCGAGCCATATCCTTGTTTGAAAACAAAGAAAGCCAAAGCGTGATTGTTTTCGATGGCATTTCAAGACATCTGCAGCGCACATTTGCGCTTCTTTCTACCTGTTCAGTTCATCTTCAACATTTGGTTCGAATTGATAACAATCGTTAGAAAAAGTACGCACACATACACACTTGACATTGTTTCCTCAAAATATTGAAGGCAAAAATTACTTAGTGAGTAAGTGAGTGAGTGAGAAATGTTTATTGGTAACTATTAAAATAAAAACAATTTATAACTAAGCATATAGGTAAAGGAAACATAAAAGAAATGAACTTAAAACTTACACTTTATACAAACACAAAAATAAAATAAAGAAAATATAAACAAAAACAAATACAATTAAATTTAAAAAAATCCATCGCGATTGACCTCAGCTTTGTATCTAGGTGCGGGACCAAGACCAAGTAATTTATTTCAGTGATAAACTTAAAATTGGAAATAAATTCAAGTCTCGTAACGTAATTATGAGTGATTTTAAAATTAATAAAAAATAAAGATTTTATAAAATTCATTGCAATGAGCAGAACGACATGGAAATATTAAAGAACGAAGTTGTTGAATTTCCCGACTTCGGAAATTATCTCGTGGAATGGGGTAAAAAATGAACGAATTCTTCTAATAAATAAAATATGCATTTAAAGAGAAATTTGAAAGTACTTATTATTTCTTAACGCTCCGGGCACCAAATTTCTCGACTATTATTTACCTCTATAAATGAGAGTAACTACTTCTAAACCTTCGTAAGTGACAAACTGCTTTAAAGAGAAACCCCTATGAGCAAGAAAAACATTCCGGTTATTTAAAATTTGGTATTTACTTCTTTTTTCAGCCAGGATTTATTTTGCCAACTTACTGGTTTTGTATTGTTTAATTCAATATAACTAAGTTTGATGGGCGGAGGCCGTTGTTACCAGGGATCCTCTACTAATATAAAGCCCGACCAGAAAAATAAAAAACTTCGCCATGTTGCGGATAACTATTGGAACTCATTTTTGGCAATATTAATGTCATCAGTCAATTGCTGTCAAAGGAAGTGTTGATTGTGTGTAGTCTTGCGTGGTTTACTTATTGGATTTCGTGAGTGAAAAATGCCGAAAACTATTAAAAGTCACTTGAGAAAATTGATTTACAATACGACAAAGTATTTGTCCGAGAGAAAGTCTGAAGAAATGGACTCTACCCTCTAAATAACATTACCGACCTTGTTGTCAACATGACAAGTACGGAGGTTGATTCAAACTGTTCGTTAAAGTTAACGTTAATGTCAAATATTATTTTACTACGGGACAAAATGACGTTTCTGTATGGAATGACAGCTCGGCGGCCATATTTAACGACCAGGAGTCTGTCAACTGTACTTGAATCAACCGACGCTTAGTGTTGCTATAATTCTTTCTAATTTAACGCCCCCAGAGCAGGTTTCTGGTCGGGTTTTAAATGGATAAGGAAGGAAAATGATAATATATTATACTATTATACAAAATTTACACTCATTGCAGCGCTGCGCGTCAAACATGACGATTTTAACACTGATAAGGAAATAATCTCCTGACCGTGATAATAATAGTGCCAGTGAAATAGGATAATGATGCTGCAGTGCAGCAAAAGTAATAAACTGTATATGGTGATCGGCGCAGTGCTTTTAACCGTACTTATTAATTGGTACACAGTTATTCTCTTAAAATATAATCCCAAATCCGTAAAGGATGCAACGGAGTTAATTTCAAGGACATCAAGATCAAGTCGTGAAGTGAAATATATTTTACAATGGACGCTGCCTGATACTGAACCGTTTGTGTTTTGGGGTAAAGGACAAGAAGAATTCCTCAAAAGAAAGTGTAAAGTGACCGAGTGTTTCGTAACTAATAATAAAGCCCTCTTGAAGAAGATAACGGATTATGATGCTATAGCATTCCATGGTCCTGAAATAACTTGGTACAAACCAGGTCCCCGTGAGAGGAGTGAACGCCAAAAATATGTGTATGTGAGTAGGGAGTCCTCTCATTATTATCCCATTTGCGATAAGAGGTATGATGATTTTTTCAACTGGACTTGGACATACAGGTTAGATTCCGATGTACCTTACGCATACATAGCTATTAGAGACGTAGATGGCAACGATATCGGTCCACATGAAACTATGAACTGGATAAACGTGGATTCCATGAAGCCCATTAGTCAAGAATTAAAAGAACGATTGAGCAGTAAAAAGAAAGCCGCCGCTTGGTTCGTTTCAAATTGCCCATCGAAGAGTAAGAGGGAAAGTTATGTAAAAAAACTGCAACAAGAACTGGAGAAATACAAATTGGAGATTGATATTTATGGTAAATGTGGACCAAACAGTTGTTCTTTAAGAAAAAAAGGTGATTGTTTCAAAATGATCGAGGAAGACTATTATTTCTACATGTCGATGGAAAACTCCTTTTCCGACGACTACGTGACTGAAAAGCTGTTGACGGCATTGCAGAACTTCGCTGTTCCAGTGGTTTATGGGGCTGCTAACTACACAAGGTAACTTTTGTAATTAATTCAAAAGATAAAACAGCAGTAATCGAATAATGCATGGTAATTCTACTATACATATTATAATGAAGCTAAAGAGAGTCGAAAGTTAAAAAAATAATATCGATAACAGAACACATTGTCATTCCAACAGCTTTTAGAATTTTCGTCTGTTTATCCGTTTATATGACCGCGCATCACATGAAAACTACTAAACTGATTTTGATGACATTTGGTATGAAGATAGTAGAAGTCCCGAGAAAGGACATAGGCTACTTTTTATCCCGGAAAAACGCATAATTCCCGCGGGAACGCGATAGCCAAATTCCACGCGGGTGAAGTCGCAGGCTTCTGGGCTAGTATCTAATTGAAATAAGTATTACTTTACTAGAAATCAAAAATTTTAAAGTCTCCGATATAGATTTAGAGGATTTTTTGGTAGAATTGATACTTTTTATTTAAAGAATTTTAAAACTTTTTATATGTTCAGAGACATTGACACAGATCAATGTCAATCATCTAAGATTATGTTTCGTATCATGCCATTGTAAATTGAATTAAAGCTTATTAAATTAATATATACTTATAGACAGAAGCCATTATTTAAACAGAAGAAGAATTAAATCTTATTAAATTAATGTAAACTTTACAAACTTTTCCTGTTTTTGGTAATGATTGTTAATATAAAGCCATGTTGAACTTAGGTAAAATTCTAGAGGAGTGGTTTCACAGGAAATTTGATTTATTGGTTTACTTAGCATCGTTTTTGGTGGCGTTAGGATGGCTTTACTCCATAGCGTGTCGGCATCGACTCTTATACGCGAGCAATCCGGTGGTTCTCTCAAATCTCAGCGTGAATATGACCCTGCAAACACCTGCTATGAATTCCGGTATGAAATACATCCTGGAATGGGTGGAGCCTCGTAACCAGCACCTGTTCTGGGTTAAAGGTCAAGACGACTTTTTGAAACGAAGATGTAAAGTTGACAACTGCTACGTTACACGAAACAAAAGTCTCCTAAGCAATGTTGCAGACTTCGACGCAGTAATATTCTACGGCCCAAGAGCTTCCATTCAGTATGTCGAGTTGCCGAGAAACAGGAGTCTGCATCAGAAATATATGTTTGTGAGCACAGAATCCAGTTTCAACTATCCGATCTGCGATGCCAAATATGATGGATTCTTCAATTGGACTTGGACGTATAAGCTTGACTCGGATATACCTGGTTTCCTCACAGTTAGAAACGCTGAAGGAAGTATTGTGGGTCCTAGTAAAGCAGTCCGTTGGATAGAAGTACCATTGATGAGACCTGTAGATAATAGAATAAAGACAATACTTAAAATGAAAAGACGTCTCGCCGCGTGGATTGTTTCTAACCGCAATTCTTTGAGGAAAACAGATGATCTTGTGAGAAAAGTGCAGGTTGAATTAAAGAAGTATGGATTACAAATTGATGTATACATCCTGAGTGAAGACAGAAACTGTGGCTCACAAGGAAGGGGCTGTGTGGAGTTGATCAGGAGGAAGTATTGTTTTTCTTTGGCCTTTGAGAATTCACTGAGTGATGATTACGTTACTGGGAAGTTGCTGTTGCCGCTGCAGAATTTAGCTATACCGGTTGTGTACGGAGGTGCTAACTATTCACGGTAACCTTGGCATATTTCTTTTATCATTGACTATTTATTATGTCTTCAACTTCGTGCGCGACTGTAAGGGACGGTTGGGCGGCCGGGGAGTACTTGGCTTTGATGACTTCATGCAGCTTGCTTACACAAGCACTCGCAGGCAAAATTTTGCAAAATGGACCATTCCATTGTGCAAAATTTCGCCTGCGGCACACGGCGGACACGGCCTATAAAAACACGATCTCGATCACAACACATTGTTCATGTGCGCCTGCGAGGAGGTCTGTACACTTGTAAATGTGTGTACCACTACGCGGGCTAATGATCCACTCACCATATCGAGTTCACGGCGAGTTGCGCGCGAACGAGATTCAGGCGGGTGATTCCGTGGCCATTCTGTATGTAGTTCTATTAAATATTCTGTGACGGTGACGTAGGAGACATATCATAGATGACATCTACTCTCCCTTTCTCATTCCCCATTTTCTTCTCTGCTTTATTTTAAATTCTAATTATAAAAAAATAAATATAAGCAATGCTTGTATAATGGGTGCTAGACAACGATATAAATACTTATATAGAGAAATACATACATATATAAATACTAAACATGACTCGAGTACAAACATTCGTGCTCATCACACAAAGTTTTGCCCCGAGCGGGATTCGAACTCGCGACCATCGGAACAGAAGGCAGGGTAACTCCCAAGTGGACCAATCTCATCATCATCATCATCATTTCAGCCGATAGACGTCCACTGCTGGACATAGGCCTCCCCCAAGGCGCGCCACTCAGACCGGTCCTGTGCCACTCGCATCCACCGCGTTCCCGCGATCTGATCAATTACCACCAATCTGATCAATTATAATTATTTTATGTGAAAATTATTCTATCCTATTATAATTCTACGATTTTTTGATAAAAACCTGGTGTGAAGGTGTCAAACCATTAGTTTTTATGTACACCCATAACATAAACCTCGTACTCTACTCTATGATGCGTCGTCAATCTTCAGTCGGAATCTATTCAGGGAGTGTATGTTTGTCAATGAAAATGGATGAAAAGTGCTTGTTTTTTTTTAAAGCATTTTTATTTCTTAACGCGCAATTTACGAGACCGAAAATTCCGTGAGTTTCTTCTCTTGAAGTTCTCTCTTGATTGATACTGAACGGAATAAGAAAAAAAATACCCAACTGCAACGATTGTGGACAGATTTTGAAACATCTTAGAGGGTTTATGAAATCAGTGTAGATAAATTTGTGTATGCAACTGGTCATAATTAATTAGGTCTTAAAACACGGGTGTGGTTTTATGAAACGAACCGAAGAATAAATCGCGAGTATTAGATTAACACGTAGTACACGAGTAGGTAACAAACACATTAGAACAAAGAGTTTGTCTGACAAAAAAGATAATCAAACTAAAAGCTTTCTAGATTATCAAGCAAAATAATGCAAATATTGAAATAAATCATAAATTTAATGATATTGAAGTAACATTCAAATATATTAGCAAGGTTGTGTACGTTTATCTAAGACCACCTTTGAAGTGGCAAGTGGTATTGGTATCATGAGCAGTCTATGAGCATTGTACCATAGAGCAGTTATGCACGCGAGTCGGTCATCTGCTACGGATTATTTTTGCTGATTTTGGTGCAATGTGTTTTGTATTCCCGTAACCCTCGCTCTCCCCGTTGCCCCGCTTTCGCCTCGCCCCCCAACGTCTGTGGCACCGCATGGAAGGTCGGGCACGAATTTGACGACCGACCTGTAGCCGTTAAAGCTTTTGTAAGTCACGACGGCAAGTGACTATCAGTCGGTACCTATACCTAATCAATCTTGATTGATGATTTTTTGTGTGAAAAGGCTTTCTATTCGGTTCTAGAGTATTTAAGAAGTGCATGATAGTTTAATTATTTTTTATGACAGTTTTTTATGTAGGCTGTAAATATTTGTATGCCGAATGGCTAGACATAGCGCTTTTATATGTATCTATAACATCTGTTTTTTTACCTATGTTCCACAAATAAAGTATTTGACTTTGACTTTGATCTTAACAAATTACTTCAAAGTAGTTATTAGAGTTTAGGCGGTCGCCGTCGTGAATTACATAATCCTTAAGTACTTACCCGCAACTTTGTTCAGTTCTTTTGACGTCTTGTCATTTAAATGATGCGTTTGCCGTCAATTTTAAATTCAAGACTGTGATAGGAACCCGATCTCGAGCTCATTGTTTTAATGTCGTATACGAAGCAATTATGTCATACTTATTTGTATGTTTTTTTTATTGGCTTTCGTCCAGGGGACAATTCAGCCAGCGTCAAGTTTGAAAGCTACAAGCTACAAGAGATCGGTGTAAATAATGGCCAAATGGTTCTGAATAACATATGGGAACAACTGAACAACGTTGAGAGTGGAAGTAGCATGGTACTAGAAGTATTCTTCTTCCGGCCTCGCATGGACACACCGTTTAATCTCTATTTCTTAATTATAGGTTCATGCCAGAAGGTATATACTTGGATGCCGGGAGACTGTCCCCTGCAGCGCTTGCCAAAGAGATGCACGACATTATGAATGACAAAGAACGGTTCTACAGCTTCTTCCAATGGCGAAACCATTATTCTTATCGTTCTCACTCTGATTCTCCAGACACCGACGATCGCTGCAAGATGTGCGCAATGCTTCATGACGAGAGGCTTTTGAGAAAGAAGTCTGCGTATAAATATTTTCGTAGATGGTGGAACGGTGACATGAAGTGTTAAGAGAGAAGAATAGTACTCGGCCGGTACGGTACTCGTCCATACAAAAATTACAAAAAGAGAAAACGGTTTTCCACTTCTAAATAAGTTTTTCCAATCTCCGTGTTTTTTGGTTTTTCATTGACACAATGAAATACTAGGTTTATAGGTTTCCTTTTTTTTAATTTGCAAGAACTTTGAATCCATTGCAAATTAAAAAAAAAAACCGGCCAAGTGCGTGTCGGGCCACGCGCAAAGTATAGGGTTCCGAAGTTGACGATGCCCACAGTACCTTTTTAAAGGAATCTTTATTTACAATAAAATAAGCTCAAAACTTTGTATTAAAGACTGTAGTACTCGAGAACTAAAACATAAACTTTTGAATTGGCTTAGTACTCTATCATATTCGGAAATTGAGGATATCTTGAAGGGGATCAAATAATCCACACACACACACACACACACACACACACACACACATACTAAATTGTATAAAACACAAGCATGCACACGCAAACCTGCACACACTCACACATACTCACAGACCGTAGTAACTGATTTTTTAAACAAATTTGTATCATACCTATTAAGTATATTTGTTTTCTTATATTATTGTATAATTCGTTTTGTTCCATATTGTAAACTAAGAAATAGTAAAAAGTCGATTTAACCGTGTCTTAATGATTACCTGCAGGACAGGCCTCGCCTAGTGCAGGAATCATTGTAATTATTTTCTTTTACAATTATCCGGTCTCATATAAATTCAGCGCATTTCACTAGAATTAAGATTTTTTGTACCTATTTGTTATGAGAGATGAATAAATTATTATTATTATTAAAGGGCCACATTCACCATTAATCCATTTGGATTGCATCCGTTTGGACTGCGTCTTGCGGATGACGTCTTGAAAATGATGACATTCACGATCCGACCCTCTGCATGAGAGGCGATAGGTCGAACCACTAGGCCACCACGGTTGTGCCACTCGCTCGCTTAATAATTAAAACAATGATACTAATTAGTTGCAATCGGCGAACCCGTGGACGAGCTGTCGGTAGGCCTCCAACAAGATGGAGTGACGACCTTGTAAAGGTCGCGGGAACGCGGTGGATGCGAGTGGCACAGGACCGGTCTAAGTGGCGCGCCTTGGGGGAGGCCTATGTCCAGCAGTGGACGTCTTTCGGCTGAAATGATGATGATGATACCAATTCGTTAAGGTAATTTTAACTACACGAGACTTAGCCTCTGCTGTCTAGCTTTAGCACCGGGGAGATGAGATTGAAATAGATATTTTGTATATCGTTGTTTCACCCGTGTTAAAAATAATCATTAGCTTTAAATATATTACTAAGTCAAACATTTTAAGCGAGAGACCTCATCATGTTCTTATTGACATGTATTAATGAACTCTTTTATACATGATGTATTTCATTATTTATTGACATTTTGAGACTGTCGACATCTATGGAATTTATATTTATTTGACAATGGAGGCCATCTCCATAATATATTTTTTTTCTGGACCCTTGGAGACTATACATCTCTAAGATCTTAGATTTAAGTTTAAGTTAGGGACTATACATCCCTTCAATGTAATTGTAGTACGTACCGATATGTATATTTTATACATGTATTGTAAATGTTATAACTATGTGTAAATTTTGAAAAAAGGCCTTCTGCTTGAGTTTGTTGCGGCGCTTCTTCTCAAGCAATGGGTCTAGGAAGCGCTAGTAAATTCTTTTCTGACGTGTAAAAGTGCCCCTATGTGGCCAATTTGCTGAATAAATGATTGAATTGAATTGAATTTAACCCTGTACGAAATATCCTTTACTTTTTAAAATGTGTGATGGGACAAAATCTTTTGTTTCGATTTCATGCCATTTTTGCAAGTCGATATCAATCGAATATGCACATAGGTACAAGGTAAATGAAATTATAACAAAATAGATATATAATAAGGCATAATTTGTCATTCATTTTTTTATCATAGCCCACGATCGTATTAAAAGTATGTGGGTGAATCTTCAACACGAGTTTGCTTGCAAAAAAAAAAACAATGTTATATTCCAAAAAGAAAAAAATGGTTGTATTCTTTGCCATCATTTATGATGAGGCAAAGCCTTTTAATTAATGATAATGAGCTATTAATACGCAGAAAAAAATATTGAAAGTCCGTAAATGCACGATTAGCATAGGAGGTAGGTACTCGTATGTCACACGCGTAGTTTCGCTCAGACAAATGAATACAACTTTTTCTGTGATTGTCGTAATACATTTCTGTAAAAAGGATTTAAAAGGGCTCTTCCTGGCCTATATTATATAGCAGAAAACCATGCAGAAATCTTATAATAAAAAAATACAGAGATCGGAATGTGTTTGTCCCGCGCGCGAACGACTTTTAATGACTCGCAAATACCTGCTAGTTACTGATTGATTGAGTTATTTAACTCCATTTTTAAGTTACTGCGTTGGAGACATACTAGTTCGCGTTCGATTACCGATCGCAGTGGACCCGTAGTCTTTGCTGTAATTTAAAAAATAGGATAGTTCCTGACACGATGTTTTTGGTCAGCCTTCAAGGTAATTTGTGTGGCCAGTAAATATTACATATTCAACTATTTTACAATGATGTCTATTTAAGTGTTTTATAGTTAAGATTATCGAGAATCAATATTCCTATCGTCATTAACCTAAAGCTAATGGTTTCGTAAAAAAAAATACACTTTTTGCATTTGTGTGGCGGAATTTGTGTGCTACTTTAGTCCACACAAATTACAAACGCGCCACACAAATTACATTTTAGGTTTTATTTCGACAGTATGAACATTGTATATGCTTAATTATACTTTATTAAAAAATGTTATTAAAAAAACGACATAAATACAATAACAGTACGTTCTATTGTATACTCTATTGAATTAATCTGTAAAAACGCATTTTGATTTTTAATATTTTTTTCATTTACACCATATGACCGATTTTTTCAAGAAATATCGTGTGCTGTTTTTATGAATGCAAATAAATCGAAAAGTCAAAAAAAAGTTAGTTTTATTTAGTAAATTTATGTCACTAAAGTTAAAAATGTAATTTGTGTGGCGCGTTTGTAATTTGTGTGCAATGAAAATTTTCGGCACCGAATTGTAGCTAAACTATTCATCATAAAAGAGTGCCTCTTTTTGCATTTTGTTCATAGTTCCAATTTCTACTGTAATCCGTTATCAAAATTATAAAATAAAAGAAAAAAAAATGCGACACGAAAATTACCAAAATACGTCGTGTTCAAAAATTCACCCATGTCACATTATTATCATTTACATTTCAAATAATAGTCGGTAGAAATCGATTGGTATTGACAATCGCTTAATGCGAAATACGATGTGCCTTAGCCTAAGCACTATAAACACAATACCCATGTCAAATGTCAATTGTCGATTCAGAAATCTCTCCGACTATAAGCTCTTTTCCTGTATCCACAAAATGCCACGTTTTGGCTACGGACGGTTGAAGTTTGACATATTGTCTATGGCGTGGGGAAAATGTCAAAGTTTAACCGTCCGCAGCCAAAATGGCGTTTTTTGGATATAGGAACCGGGCGTTTAGTCAATGATCGAGACCCGATCCTTGGCATAACCAGCGGTAGATCAAACCACAAGGTACCTACCACGGCAGGTTTCCCCACATAAATAATAACAATACAATACAATACTGCATGTTTTATTTTTGAAATAAACGTTTTTCATTTTCATTTTTCAATTTCAATACAAATACACTTTATTAAACACCAAAAAACAATTACACAAGTATATACAATTAACAAAGAAGAAGGGTGAAAACATGCGGTCTTATCGCTAAAGAGCGATCTCTTCCAGACAACCTTTGGCTAGTAGAATAACCCGAGTACGGTTCGCTCATTTTAGATGTAGACATCGGAATCCTTTTCACGAATCGCGTATCTGTTTTGTAACCTAATTTTCATTTTCATTGACAGGTTCATGCCTGATGGGATTTACTTGGATGCCGGTAAGATGGCGCCGGCAGCGATGGCGAAAGAAATGAACGACATCATACAAGACAAGGACCGCTACCACAGTTTCTTCAAATGGAGAAACCATTATTCGTACCACTCACCACAAGAATCTCCAGAGACGAACTGGCTCTGCAGATTGTGCGATATGCTTCATAACGATACACTAATGGCACAGAGAACAACGTATCCTCATTTCCGACAATGGTGGAATAGAACAGAATGCAATTCGGCTCACATGAAAATAAGCAATGCGTGGTTGCAATTATTTGGCGTGCTAGCTTTGGGGTACATTCAAGCGTTTTTACACAGTTAAAGTACCAAACCTAATATTATTTACCAAATAAGTATATTAACATAATATTTAGTCACGAGACAATCGGCTTAGGTATATTTTTTATTTATTCAAAAAATATATTTACTTATTGATATTCTATTTAAGGTGAGTAGGAGTAAGTGCGTCTAAATTGATTTTTTGATCTTATGCCTTGTGATCAGTCAGAGCCAACCGCTTATTGCAGTGGGTTTGTGTTGTTTTTGTTGCATGTATGGACGATTTCATTAGTGTCATATATGTAGCTACATTGATTGTAGATTTTACAGGTAAAGGTTATGGAAAGCCTATATAGTAGTGTTGCTTGATTCACATAGTGTTAGCTGAGAGTGAAATAACACCCTTGTACAGGTACTAGTGTTAATTCACTCTCAGTTATTACTTCAACCTGTTATACCCATTGTGTTTTGTAGAGGGTTGGTTAACACTCTTGGTGTTAGAAACACCTCGCTATTATAGGTATGTGACAAAATACAGTTTACAAACAAAATGGTGAAGGCGAAATATTTGACAGGAGTTACTAATTGTGAAGTGTTATGGTTTGAGAATAAAGTGAAAACAATCTGCGATTGTGATTTTAGGGTAAACTGGTATACCGTATTACACCTCAATTTTAACGCGCCCAGGATCGATTAAAGATTTCTAATAAAACTCTTGAAGAATAAAATAGACACTTGATCATTTATCATTTTCTATTCTTGCTTCTTGGCCAGTGGCATGTTCAATAAAGTGGTATCCATAGAATGACGAAAGACCCCTTAGTCTTGACTAAGGGTGTTGTATCTCAAGAAGCGTAATAGATGACTTAACTGACGACTAAAGCTTTAATGTTAGTTCGCCATTGTTTTGGTGAAACCTAACCTATAAATTGATTGGGTTATTCAATAATTGACAGCAAAATACTTCATTGTTCATGTTACTTTCGTCATTCTATGGATACCACTTTATTGAACATGCCACTGGCCTAGAAGCAAGAATAGAAAATGATAAATGATCAAGTGTCTATTTTATTCTGCAAGAGTTTTATTAGAAATCTTTAATCAATCCTGGGCGCGTTAAAATTGAGGTGTAATACGGTATACCAGTTTACCCTAATTCAATACTTACAAAGGAGTTGTTCAACACTTTAAGTATCTTGTGTTACTACACTCTTGACAAACTCTTTGTACGATCTCTGCCTGTAGCTTATAGCGAATATAACACCTTCATTCACCTGTATAAGACACTCCACGGAAGCAACTGAAAAGCAATAAGAGTTAAAGAGTGTCATGAACACTGTTATATAGGTTTAAGTGTTACAAATAGGTTAAAGCTATAACGTCTTAAGTGTACTTGCGTTGATTGACACCATTGTAACTCTAAAACCTGTCTAACGTCATTTAATAAAGCTCTTGTAACACTTTTGGGGTTATAATTTCATCTTAACTCCTCTATATCACTATTAAATGCAACTGAGATAATTATAACTCACTTATATAGGTTAAGGTTGTAATAAAACCCTTAGCTGACACCAAAATGTTGGTTGGGAGTAGTAGACCGACGGCCAAGCGCAAAAAAGGGTAGCCATTGCCTCTCGGACAGTACTTTGTAGGATGGTTAAGATATTCGTAACATATAGTAAACGTCAGCTGGCAAGCCGTTGGTGACCCATGTTGTTTTTTTTTCATTATTGCCTCCCGGCTGAAATTTCACCAGATGATAGTCCAAGGGTAACTGTGAAGGAAACCAAGACTTCAGCTGCTCTATCTGGGTGGAACAGTCGTCAGCTGATGCCCTAAAAATTGCAACAACAAGTTCACTATAAGCTTTGAGTCTTCAATATTTTTTTTCCGGCTACAGTTATGTACCTTCCCAAACATGGGTACACCTGGACGTAAGTTTTACTTTAGTCTTTGAAATTGATGCCAAAATCCTACACGTGCTAACAAATTTTGAGGAGTTCTCTCATTTTCTCATGGATCTCATCATCAGAACTGGGACCAATCCAGGAGTGCAACCTTTCGATAAAAATAATAATAATCGAAATCGGTTCACAATTGATTAATCGTAACAGACATTCAAAGAAGTTTTTTTTTTATTTAACACATTACACTTAATTTGAGTTTAACGAATGAGTCTAATTAACACCAATCGAAAGTACAAGAGGTACAGGAGCCTATAGAATATGCAAACGTAGGGTTGACTACATTTTTCCTGGCCTAACTACGGGTTGATGTATAAACAGGAATACCTATACCTATGCTTATTTATCAGCTTGGATTTATTTTGCCAACCCACTCGATATATGTTATTCTTTAACATACTTTCGAATAAACAGATCACTAGTTTATTATTAGGTCTTTATTTTTTTTTAACTTTGGCAACACCAGATAGTACCACTACTTACATTAAGTTGAAAATGAATTCTATGCCTGTGAAAAATATTAGCAATGATGAGATTGATGAAATATTTGCTTTTAAATAATCATTGCTAATATTTTTCACAGGCATAGAATTCATTTTCAACTTAATGTAAGTAGTGGTACTATCTGGTGTTGCCAAAGTTAAAAAAAAATAAAGACCTAATAATAAACTAGTGATCTGTTCCGTTGAATGTGAGAGTGTCCGTTGAGAGTGTTGGTGGTGCTTTTTAAATAATAATAAAAAATGAAGCGTTTTGAAATGGAAGGCGCGGGACTTTAGATAGTAGAAGATCTCTACCATCACATCATACCTACACTCACACGGACACCCACACACGTATACACTCACACGGGTTCCTCTGAAAACTAGCGTTGGAACGGAACGTGTTGGCGTTTTTCGACCAAAGCTGAGAGGATACCTTTTTCGAAATTTTCCGCATGTTAAGTAATTAGGAATAAGGTAAAATTTTTAATTAGCTTTAAGATAGGATATGTGGAGTTTTGAAATAAATAACTCCCATTCTTATTCTCATAAAAGGGCAGGGCCTTATTCAACTTTGTAAAATAGCGATATGGGATTTCCCATATCCAAAAATAGGTACCTACATATAGTAAGTAAAAGTCCAATGTACTTAATAAGACAATAGCATAAGTACCTACTATTCTTCTCACTAAACTACTACAACAGCCTATTTACGGCCCACTGCTGGGCACAGGCCTCTTCTCATCACGAGAGGGTTTGGGCTATAGTCCCCACGCGGGCCCAGTGCGGATTGGGGACTTCACACACATCTTTGAATTACTTTGCAGATGCGTGCAGGTTTCCTCACGATGTTTTCCTTCACCGAAAAGCTCAGTGGTAAATTCAAATTGAATTTCGCACATAAGTAAACTCAGAGGTGCGAGCCGGAATCGAACCCCAGACCCTCTGCATGAGAGGCGGTAGGTCGAATCACTAGGCCACCACGGCTTCTCACTAAACTAAATATACCTAATCCTAACATTTTTTTGTGTTTTTAATGTAGAACAAAGTGTTACTACTACTACTACTACTACTACTACTACTACTACTACAGCCTATTTGCGTCCCACTGCTGGGCAGAGGCCTCCTCTCATCACGAGAGGGTTTGGGCTATAGTCCCCACGCGGGCCCTACAAACCATACTCCTACTTCCGTATATTAATGGAGTAAGTATCTAGGCAGTAGAACTAGGGTCACCGACATAGCCCGAAGAATTGCGAGCCTTAAGTGGCAGTGGGCGGGGCACATTGCTCGCAGGACTGATGGCCGATGGGGCCGGAAAGTTCTCGAGTGGCGCCCGCGAACCGGGAGACGAGCTGTCGGTAGGCCTCCAACAAGATGGAGCGACAACCTCGTGAAGATCGCAGGAAACCGGTGGAAGCAAGTAGCACAGGACCGTTCTGAGTGGCGAGCCTTGGGGGAGGCCTATGTCCAGCAGTGGACGTCTTTCGGCTGAAATGATGATGATGATGATGAAGTATCTAGGTACCTAATCTCTCTCTCTAGATGTTCAGATGTCGTTCCATTATTTTATGTAGGTACTGTAACGAGGAACTGGGGCTCGTCAGATGGTAGTGCTTATAGGTACTATCTTGAAGTTAATAAAAAGAAGAATTATAAGTATTCATATTAATATAATAATTATAATTGCGAAAGTAACTCTGTCTGACTGTCTGTCTGTCCGTTACCTCTTCACGCTTCAACCGCTGGACCGATTTGGATGAAATTTGGTATGGAGATCGTTGGAGTCCTGGGAAAGGACGAAGGCTACTTTTTATCCTGGAAAATCACATTTCCCGTGGGAACGCGATAACCGAATTCCACGCGGGCGAAGTCGCGGGCAGAAGCTAGTTTTTTTTTTTTACAGTGGAGCCTCCATACGTATACTCGTGACTAAGGCGAGCTTCAGACTACTCTATTGACATTCTAGAACCGCTTTTTAAAAAAAAAAATGGTTAGTACTAGAACGTTTTACAAAACTACAGCCCTAAAGATTATAGACATATCAAGGACTTATCTAGACACGCGGGAGCGTGTCAAGCCAAGTTCAAGAAACAGAACTGGCGAGCCGCACCGTGTGTAATATTACACGAACCATTTGGAGCCACTTTTGACCCCCTCATAAATCAAAAACTGTTTTACATAAACGTATTAAATTTGGCTCTTATATTGAGACTTGCGAGATACATATGTGTTCTAAATTTCATAAGCTTATCTCAAACGGTTATTTAGATATTAATGTCCAAAATTCCTCATTTTTATCATTGACTGACCTATAGACCAAAACTCTAACCCAGTTCCAGATGACCTAGAGAGTTAAAATTTGGTATGCAGATAGGTAATTAGATGAATACAAAGGAATAAATAAAAAACTGGCAATTTTTAAATAATTAGATTCTATTATGAACGCTTAACATAAAACGCTTAACATATGGGAAAACCAGCCAAGTCAGCCCTTAGACTAACATATTTGGATTTTGCATAGAACTTGGCACTCAATCTCAGATCTCCATTCTTTTTGCGGCGAAGCCCACAGCAGAGAATAATTTTTGTATTGAACTTGGCTCTCCTTTTTTACATTTATGTTTTTGGTGTTTCTTTTTCTATGATTACCTGCCTTAAACCCTTTAACCATAAAGGTCTCCCTCACTCATTATCTCGCTTCAAATAAAATTTCAATCACAACCTTTTTATTAAATCACTAGCTGACACCGCGGACTTCGTACCGCATTAGATTTTTTTTGGGTATGAAAAAGAGCTTACGTCCTATTCTCAGACCTACTGAACATACACTCCAAATTTCATAAGAATTGGTCCAGCCGTTTCGGAGGAGTTTGGGTACAAACACAGTGACACGCGAATTTTATACGTTAGAACTAGCTGACCCAGCGTACTTCGTACCTCCTTTGATTTTTTTTTTGGAATGGGCATAAGAAATAGCTTACGTCCTATTCTCAGACCTACTAAACATACACACCAAATTTCATAAGAATCGGTCCAGCCATTTCGGAGGAGTTTGGTTACAAACAGTGTGCCACGAGAATTTTATATATGTCGGAGAATGGTACTGAGCATCAGGTATTTCCTTGTCTGTGGGCATTTCGGATAGGTATTCAGCTACTGGGTTCCTCGAGATTATAAGAATAGTCCAATTACGATCTTCAGTAGTTTAATTACACTAATTACAATCACCATTAAGAGCCACTGTCTTCAATAGGTAGTCCAATAATAATTCAACAATAACTAAATTACAATAATCAAATCGTATGCGTCTGCGCACGACGGGAGCCTATGGAATCTCTCTGGGATCTGTCGTCCTTTTCCTAGCGACCGTCGCTAGGAAAAGGACTAAGCGACGCCTCTCGGGCGGCACTCAAGTGGATTTCGCGTCAAGCTGGAGTCGTGTCTTCAACCATGAATTCCCGACATATATTAGATGTAGTGCTTGACTGGAAATATAAAATGCCCTATTCAACTAAACAAAAAGCCGCGGTAGCCTAGTGGTTCAACCTACCGCCTCTATTGCCGAGGGACGGGGGTTGGATTCCGGCTCGCACCTTTAAGTTTACTTACGTGCGAAATTCAATTTGAATTTACCATGAGCTTTTCGGTGAAGGAAAACACCGTGAGGAAACCTGCGCGCATCCGCAAAGTAATTCAAAGATGTGTGTGAAATCCCCAATCCGCACTGGGCCCGCGTGGGGACTAGTATACCCCAAACGCTCTCATGATGAGGGGAGGCTTATGCCCAGCAGTGGGACGCAAATAGGCTGTAGTAGTAGTAGTAGGTAGTATATTCAACTTAGAAAAATAATTACTTTTAGAATGACATCTTTCTATCAAAGTGAAAAATCTGTATTTATCTTCTAAATATATAAAACTCAAAGGTGACTGACTGACTGACTGACTGACTGATATAGTGATCGATCAACGCACAGCCCAAACCACTGGACGGATCGAGCTAAAATTTGGCATGCAGGTAGATGTTATGACGTAGGCATCCGCTAAGAAAGGATTTTGCAAAATTCCCACGGGAACGGGAAAAAAAGGGATTTTTACATTTTAATGTTTAAGCGCGTACGAAGTCGCGGGAAACATCGTAGAGATCTGAAATTGGGCATGCAGTTCCTTAGGGAGCGTAGGAGAGCACTAAGAAAGGACTTCCCGAAATTCCCACGGGAACGGGAAAAAATGTTTTTTTTTTACATTTTAAGGCGCGTACGTAGTCGCGGGGATCATCGTAGAGAGCTGAAATTTGGCATGCAGGTTCCTTGGGGAGCGTAGGGGAGCACTAAGAAAGGACTTCCCGAAATTCCTACGGGAACGGGAAAAAATGGGTTTATTACATTTTAAGGCGCGTACGTAGTCGCGGGGATCATCGTAGAGAGATGAAATTTGGCATGCAGGTTCCTTGGGGAGCGCAGGGGAGCACTATGAAAGGATTTGCCGATATTCCCACGGGAACGGGAAAAACGGGATTTTTACATTTTAATGTTTAGGCGCGTACGAAGTCACGGGAAACAGCTATCTATCTATCTTCTATCTAAATATATAAAAGAAGAAACTGACTGACTGACTGACATATCAACGCAGAGCCGAAACTACTGGTCGTATAGGTAGAGAGCTGAAATTTCGCATGCAGGTTCCTTGGGGAGCGTAGGGGAGCACTAAGAAAGGATTTCCCGAAATTCCCACGGGAACGGGAAAAAAAGGGATTTTTACATTTTAATGTTTAGGCGTGTATGAAGTCGCGGGGATCATCGTAGAGAGATGAAATTTGGCATGCAGGTTCCTTGGGGAGCGTAGGGGAGCACTAAGAAAGGACTTCCCGAAATTCCTACAGGAACGGGATAAAATGGGTTTATTACATTTTAAGACGCGTACGTAGTCGCGGGGATCATCGTAGAGAGTTGAAATTTGGCATGCAGGTTCCTTGGGGAGCGTAGGGGAGTACTAAGAAAGGACTTCTCGAAATTCCTACGGGAACGGGAAAAAATGGGTTTATTACATTTTAAGGCGCGTACGTAGTCGCGGGGATCATCGTAGAGAGATGAAATTTCGCATGCAGGTTCCTTGGGGAGCGCAGGGGAGCACTAAGAAAGGACTTCCCGAAATTCCTACGGGAACGGGATAAAATGGGTTTATTACATTTTAAGACGCGTACGTAGTCGCGGGGATCATCGTAGAGAGATGAAATTTGGCATGCAGGTTCCTTGGGGAGCGTAGGGGAGCACTAAGAAAGGATTTCCCGATATTCCCACGGGAACGGGAAAAATGGGATTTTTACATTTTAATGTTTAGGCGCGTACGAAGTCGCGGGAAACAGCTATCTATCTATCTTCTATCTAAATATATAAAAGAAGAAACTGACTGACTGACTGACATATCAACGCAGAGCCGAAACTACTGGTCGTATAGGTAGAGAGCTGAAATTTCGCATGCAGGTTCCTTGGGGAGCGTAGGGGAGCACTAAGAAAGGATTTCCCGAAATTCCCACGGGAACGGGAAAAAAAGGGATTTTTACATTTTAATGTTTAGGCGTGTATGAAGTCGCGGGGATCATCGTAGAGAGATGAAATTTGGCATGCAGGTTCCTTGGGGAGCGTAGGGGAGCACTAAGACAGGATTTCCCGATATTCCCACGGGAACGGGAAAAAAATTATTTTTACATTTTAATGTTTAGGCGCGTAAGAAGTCGCGGGAAACAGCTATCTAAATATATAAAAGAAGAAACTGACTAACTGACATATCAACGCAGAGCCGAAACTACTGGTCGTAGAGAGCTGAAATTTGGCATGCAGGTTCCTTGGGGAGCGTAGGGAAGGACTAAGAAAGGATTTCCCGAAATTCCCACGGGAACGGGAAAAAAAGGGATTTTTACATTTTAATGTTTAGGCGCGTACGAAGTCGCGGGGATCATCGTAGAGAGATGAAATTTGGCATGCAGGTTCCTTGGGGAGCGTAGGGGAGCACTATGAAAGGATTTCCCGATATTCCCACGGGAACGGGAAAAATGGTGTAAAAAGGAAATGATTGATGAGTTCACTAAAACATTCTTTAAACCAGTCTGCTATTACCTAAATAATAAATTTTGGCACTTAACTATTTATTCATAAGATATTAATGAAATGAAAAAAAAGGAATAATCTATAGATATAATAAATAATAATTCTGTAGAAGAAGTCGCCGCTGAAAATTGAAAATTAAAAGAAACTATCAAATCAAAGGGACTATATGAACGATACTGAACACAAAATAACGATTTTTAGAAAAAAAATACTGTATGTATGTATGTCCGGATTTAACTCGAAAACTACTGGACGGATTGAAACAAAATTTGGTATGGGGATAGTTTATAACACTGGTCAACATATAGGCTACTTTTTATCCCGAGAAAATGCATAGTTCTCGCGGGAAGGCTATTAACAAATTCCACGCGGACGAAGTCGCGGGCAGAAGCTAGTAAGTATATAAAATGCAATGTCGTCACTGACCGAATGACTGACTGACTGATCAAGGCCCAGCCCAAACCGCTGATGATAGAAGTTTGAAATTTGGAGACAAAATTGATTTTATACTGTAGACGTCGTTTAAGAAAGGAGTTTTGGAAATTCGTAAAGTAAGGGTCAAAAATAGGGGTCCGTTATTTTTAAAGTTATAAATACAAAACGTTGAAATTTAGGTGCATAATTAGAATTAAATAAGGTATCAGCATTTTTAGAAATTTCATATTTAAGGGGGTGAAATAGGGGGTGAAAGATATTATAGATGAATCATCATTTTTAAAGTCAAACGCCCGAAATGTTATGATTTAGATGATCGATTACAAATATGACTTTAAGGGGGTGAAATTAGGGGATGAAAGTTTATATGGATAAACTATCATCATTGAAGTAAAACGGCCTGAACATTATGATTTAGATATCCGATTACAGATCATTGAACATGTGTTTCAGTATTTTTATAAATTTGACATTTAAGGGGGTGAAATAGGGCATGAAAGTTTGTATGGTTACGCCCGAAATGTTATGATTTAGATATTCGTTTACGAATAATAAAACACGGGTTTCAGCATTTCTAGAAATTTAACCTTTAAGAGGTAGAAATGGTAGGGGATGAAAATTGTATACTTATTTGAACCGTCATATTTGAAGTTAGACGCCCGAGATATTATGGTTTAGATATTTTATTAGAAATAATTAAACATGTGTTTCATAATTTGTGGAAAATTCACTTTTACGGGGGTGAAATAGGGGATGAACGTTTGTATGGATTAATCATCATCATTTGGCGTTTGGAGCAAAACGGTGGTAGCTATCCCGACGGTCCTTGCACCACGTCCTACTACCACCAAAAAGCTAGTATTATAATAAAATCCTAATCGAAACTAATTTAAAAAATCAAGTTCACGTAGAAGACTCCAGGTACCTACTTACACACAGAAATCTTCTTTTACTGGCACATTCGTAACGGACTCGTTGACGGCACTGAAATTGGTATGTAAACATGTCATATCACGGCGGCGACGATACGGTTCTGAGTTCGACGTATTGACTTAGCGATTAGATCGCTCGCCAGTGCCCGCCGCCGCCGCGCCGTGCTCACACCGTCCATGAAGCGCTCCAACAGAAACACACCATGAGGACCCTTGCCAAACTCTTCTATCTCGCATCAGCCACCTTCCTCATCTTGTTCGTCTACCTCACCCTAAAAGTTTCCAATAATGTCCAACAAATAATACTCTCCAACAAAAGGACGGAACAACACCTCGAGAAGCTCAGCGAAAAACTTAAAGACAAATTGCCGACCCACAGTGACGAAAGTGACCTAAAATACATTCTGCAGTGGACTAACCCGAAAAATGTTCCGTTTGTGTACATGGGGAAAGGACAGGAAGGCTTTATTGAGAGGAAATGTCCGCACGTCAACTGTTTTGTGACTAGCGATCAAAATTTATTGGGCGACGTCACCAAGTTTGATGTCATCGCATTTGCTGGCACTGAAATTAACCGTATGAATGAAAACAGTTTACCTAAAAAGCGATCACCACATCAGAAATATGCGTTTACCAATATAGAATCAGCTGATAACTATCCAGTTTGTTCCAATAGATTTGATAACTTTTTCAACTGGACGTGGACGTATAGGCTCGAGTCTGAAACTAAATGGGGCTACATAATAGTGAGGGACGCTGAACATAAGATAATAGGGCCTAAAGTAGGGATGCACTGGATGAAACTGGAGGACATGAAACCAGTGAGTGGCGAAGTGAAAGAAAAACTGAGAAGCAAAACAAAAGCAGCCGCGTGGTTTGTGTCAAACTGTCGTTCGAGAAGCGGACGAGAACACTTTGTGAAGCAGTTGCAAACAGCGCTAAGTGCCTATGATTTAGAGGTGGACATTTACGGGAAATGCGGCCCGCTGAAGTGCGAACGTGACAAAGAAACCGAGTGCAACAATATGATAGAAAAGGACTACTATTTCTATTTGTCGTTTGAGAACTCGTTTTCAGAGGACTACGTGACTGAAAAGCTGCTGTACGGTTTGCAATACAATGCTGTACCGATTGTGTTTGGAGGAGCTAATTATACGAGGTGAGAAGATCGTATACTAAGGCTTTGATTGCAATTGATATGTTTCGTCACTAAATATTGTCTGTGACGGAAAACCACTATTGTGTAAGTACAGTAATTTAAGGGTACCTACTTACAGGAGAAGGACCATGTCTATTACCTTTTTATCATGAAAAGTCTTTTAAATCACAACGACAACATAAACAGGTAAAAGTCCGAAAACTGTACTGCCGTGCTAAGACAAAAAGGCCTATAGGCATAGGTTTCAAGTAAAACGTGTTTTTATGTTTTTTTTTAAGATCGCACTATCTAAAACCGGATTTATCAAAAAAATGCAGGTGGTTTATTTAACAAAACAGTCATACGTTTGAATAATTTTTAAGTCAAAATAGCACGCTCTGTAGCCTAAATGGCTTGATGGATTTTAGCATGCGAGGTGTCGTCAGATTCGTCTTAATTGTGAGAGTGACAACGTTTCCAAAAATTTTTTTTATTCAAAGTCAAAGCAAAGGAGTGGTGGAGGGTATCAAAATAAAGGGTTTAATGACCGGATCACAAAAATATACATATAAAATAATGTGACATCAAAAGTTTGTTCATCAATTGTAGATCAATTTATTATGGTCAGTTCCGAGTTACGGCCTTAGTTACTATCACGGGCGGGCGGGGTCGCGGAAACCATTGAATGCCAATTGACCGTGTGCGCCCATTTTTATTATGCAAATTTTAACCTCTTAGTGTTAATCGATCGCTTTAATTAAATTTGATACTCTAAAATCACGTTTGCAAATAATACCTACCAATCCATGTAGAAATATTCACTCAAAGTCAAAGTCAAAGTCAAAGTATCTTTATTGTTTTGCACAGGTAAACAAATACAGGTGATAAAAGTTTTTGAAGTCTCACTGTAACATATCTTGACGACATACAATATTTAGCGTTGGTTTGGTTTCTAGGTAAGTAGTATAGAAATTAACATTAAACATGAATTAAAAAAAAAACTCGGATATAGTTAAGAATTCGAAATGTCATTGGGATATAAATAAATATAATGTAATTAATTAAATTATTATAAGATAGAAATTGGATAATTTAAAATTTAGGTGCTATGTCAAATAATTCCAAACGATACATTTATGCTAAATTGGGGTCTGACAAAAAATCCGTTATATCATAATAGCATTTCTGTTTCAATAATAATTCTAGTCTTGAGTGTGAAACACGGTAGCAAAATTATTTAAACCTTGGGTGACTTACTTTGAATCCCTCGCTCCGCTCGGGATTCTATTCTGGAATCTTTCGCGTCGCTCTGGATTCAATCCGTCACCTGCGGTAAATATGCCATTTTGCTCCCTAGTCACACAATCCACTATTGGTACATTCATATTGTTACTAGGGAGATAAAACTTTTTTAAATTGTGATGTTTATATGAATGATTGACTTTCCGTGTTCTATTTGCGAGTGCAAAGCAAAACTTTCCGAGCGTGTTTGAGAAAAAATTAAAGTATAATCTTGACTGTGAATAAAGTTGATCGAATAAGAGAGTATTTTTTTTTGTATCAATTACAGATTCATGCCAGATGGAATTTACTTAAACGCCAGAGAGCTGGGGGTCGAGGAATTGGCGAAACAAATGAAATACCTCATAGACAATCCTGATCGGTACGAAGAATATTTTCGATGGAAGAATCATTATTCCTACTACAGAAGGTTTGAAAGTGCAGAAACCGACGACTACTGTGGTTTCTGCACACTTCTGAACAACAAGGAGTTAGTGTCGAAAACATCGATTTACAGAAACTTTAAGGAGTGGTGGAATCCTCCGAAGAGATGTCCTTAATACATGCACGAAATATCGAATAACTATTTTGCGTAAAACAATCTTATGAAGGAAACCCTTCTGTGTTAAGTCAAGTTTGTATTGTGATATCAATGTATATTGTACGGTTGAGTTTTCAATTTGTACTTACATATCCAATTTTATGCATTGTTTATCATCAGGTATGAAAAAGCGAGTATTTCTGACATTGTTACGCTTGATCGATTGACTGTATTCGTATATATATTTTACATACTAGTAAAAAACGTATGTAGGTAGAGTCGCTATAGTTAAATATGTTCAAAATTGTTATTGAAATTCTAATATCTATACCGCATGTAGCCTGTAATAGGAGTTTTTTTTTAACGATGATACCACAGAGTATCCGCAGTTACCTCGACGTGATGCTAAGTGCTAATCGGAGCTAAAAGTAATTTAAAGTTAAAAGAAAACCCATCCAATGTACTTCGAATTATTGAAAACAATCATACTCGTAAATGACAAAATTAAATGTCAAATACGACTGGGCACAATATGTTTTGAAAATACATTGCGAGCTCGATTAATTTTTTTAGAAAATAACGGATAATTATTTATTAATTAGAATTAAGTAATTGAAACAATTTGGACTTAATTACTGATGAGTTAAAGGGTCCACCTTCAATTTTTTTTTTCTCCTGTTACAAGCCACACCGTGTAGAATATCTGCTTTTGTATACGTCAGGATCAATAAAAAAAGCTCAAAACCCCTCACCAGGTGGCGCATTGAGCCGGCGGGTCCAAACAGCTGTCAAACTGTGTATATCAAGTAACTCTGTCTGTCTATCTGTCTGTCTGTTTCCTCTTCACGCTTGAACCGCTGGACCGATTTGGATGAAATTTGGTATGGAGATATTGGAGTACCGGAAAAGGCTACTTTTCTATTATTATTATTGTTTTTTTCTTTTTTATAATTTATGAAACTGTGACAATTATTAATTTATTAATTTTATTATCTATTTTACTTTATTTTGAAATTTTTTGTAGATTTTTAGAGTTAAGGTGTATCTAAATTTCAAACACAAATAAATGTATTTTGTAATTGAACAAATAAAACTTGGACTTTTCATCCCGGAAGCGCGATAACCGAATTCCACGCGGGCGAAGTCGTGGGCAGAAGCTAGTTATCAAACATTACTTGTTATAGCTTACAAACTTGGTTTGAATTATACATTTATCATTCATTTAAATTGCATGGTGTACATGGATATCATAAATAGCATGAAATGCTTAAGGTAGCTATTGTATTTAAATTGATAAGGATTAATACCGTATCCCTCTTAATATCTTTCCAAATCACACATTATACAGGACCATTTTTATAGTAATTAAAATGGGTATAGTATGAAATCCTTAGAAGATAGACATATAACATCGTAGACTTTTCTGTAGATCTAAATAAGAGAAACAATTCCTCCATACATTGTTTTGTTATAACTCAAAGGGATTAGGCAGCGTTTTCGATGAAAGCTCCCAGTCGGCTTGATTTTCTCCGGCATTTTGAGCTAACATCGTTGTATTTCATCTAATTTACAGAAAATCATATTAAATGATATACTTAAACCTTCCTCAGGAATCACTCTATCTATTTAAGAAAACTGCATTAAAATCTGTCCAGTGTTTTTTGAGTTTATCGCGAACATCCAGACAGACAGACAGACAGTCAGACAGACGCGGCGGGGGACTTTAAATAAAATGTAGTGATTATGTAGTGATAATCAGATTATTATAAGTACTAGCTTCCTTACGTACCTACTATATACATATTTTACTAAGGTAAAGTCTTTAACCTCATGAGGATTTAAATGTGTGGAAACATGCTGGGGCTCTATTCGAAGTCTTAGATAGGAGAGCCCCTGTATTGTGATGACCTAATAACCACTATCAATCCGCGATAACCATCATTCCAGCTGATAGAGTTTAATGATTTACGTATTTACAATACTTGTAGAATGTAAGATAATAGCAAAAAGTGACCTGGAAATGGGGGCTATCGCGTGTGAATTTGCCACTAGAGGCGCTAGTGTCGCGTGAGGTCCAGTAACATTCACTTTTCACTGGTTTTCGCGGGCTTCGTGACATAAATGATAATTTCTTTAATTTACCTGTTGAAAAGTGATCTTCTTCGTGAAATTATCGCAAATATGGATTATTTGGCGATCAATGTGAACGCTTTGAAAAAAATTAAAAATATCCGAACAAAACGGAACTGCACATCATTGCGGCAAAGCTACTCGATATGATGATAGTTATTTATAATTAATAAACTTAATGAGATTCAAGATTTAAAACTTTGTTTCGGCGCCGATCTTATAAAGTCGCCTTTGACAGCTATACCTCTGGACCTTAGTCAACAGTGGCGCCAACTGGTGAGCAAAGAAACGATAGTTCCCATTGGACTACCATAGAAAGGTAGGCAGGTAAAGTTTTATTAAGAGTTTTATTCAGGTTTTTGGGTTTCCCAGGTTTCTTAACTGATTTTAATCGGACAATCAATTAGGTTAGGTAGGTAGTATAATGAAAATGAGTATGTAATACTTGTAGGTAGCTAGGTAA